>CM054127.1:120058051-120283561 GCA_028751855.1 Ambrosia trifida
ACTTTGACTAGGACTTTGACTATTTGACTCAAGGCTTTATTTAAAAAAAAAAAAAAAATCTTGTATGTGAAAAAAAAAAGAATTTAGAATCATATTATTATTATTATTATTATTTATATACATTTATGTATGTATATAAGTTGTGAGTTAGGATAAATAAAGACTTAGACACATTTGTATAATATTAATGATAAAGGTGTAATAAATATATATATATATATATATAAGGGCTTTTTATGTATTAAAATTTTGGGGAAAATTTTGCGATGTTACAGTTGTTGCTCGAGGCAGACACGTGGTGAGCTTTGATTGGCGGACGGCGTCCCTGTCCTTGCTACAGTCGTTGACCATGCCTCTGACATCGGCAGGGGATGTCTGCTGTCACTGTTGATGATGGCATGGTGGAAGCATGGGGGCAGTCATGTCGTCGTCCTTGTCAGTGGTAGTTGGACCACCCTTGCCACCTGTCGCCTTCTCATTGGCGCGTACTCTGTCAGAAATCCTTGTGAATCTTCCTTTTGTTATCTTCTGTACCTCGTACCCAAAATGATAAGGGAAGATACCGCGCATGGTTGCACGCGCTTATCAGGTGTTGTTCGTTGCTTATCAGCTGGTAACCTTGCGCGTTGCGCTGCATGTTATGTTGGCAGCGCGCAGATGGGTCCTGGCGCTGGACTCTGGCTCGAGGAATCCTGTTTATGGGGATAGGGGCGCCTCCTCCCCTTGGATTAGGCTCCCTATCCCTTCATTTTATTTTTTATTATTTGCCATATGGCATGACACATGACACACTCAAGGAGGAGAATGCCTCCTTGAATGTCATGTCATTAAAATGGTTTTCTTAGGCATTCATTGAATGATAACTCATCAATCTTCAATTCTTTTATTATAAGTTATAGATACACTAGATTACACCCCGGGAGCGCCCCGGGTTGAGAAATTTAATATGATACATCAATTTTACATATGAAATATACCGATGTATAATTCTAATATTAATACCTAACCTAAAACAAATTAACAATGTACAACTCCAATATTAACACCTAACCTAAAAGAATGTAGAACTTTAATGTAACTCTAATATTAACACATATCCTAAAGACTAAACAAATGTACAACTCTAACATACTAATATTGATACCTAACTTAAAACAACGTATAACTCTATTAACCTATTCGACTCTGGTTGGAAAAAAATTCATATTTACTGATTTGAATATAATTAGTGACTTGCCTATACATGATTAATGATTTACCTAAACACTTTTTGTTTTTTTTCCTGTATGAACAAAACCCCACAAAAAAATTTCTCCGTTTTTTATATAACACTATGGTACTCGTTGGAAAGATAATAAAACGTTCGTTAATTTGGTGTAATTTTTTTTCTTTAAAAAATCTTGTATATTAAAGATATTAATGTTTAAAAATTATGGGAGGAAACATGAGGGTGAAAAATCCAATTTTGTTTTTAAATTATTTTTTTCCTAAAATATCTCAATGCCACATGGGATGACACATGGCACACTCAAGTAAGAGAATGCATCTTTGAATGTCATGCCATTAAAATGGCTTTGGTTTATTATATGCAAGGGCGAAGCATGCTTTGGGCCAGGGGTGGCCCTGGCCCCCCTATTTTTTGGCGCAGTAGTGGAAATTTACGGTTTTCATAGGTAAATTGAGTCCGGGTTAAGTCCGGCCCCCGCCGATTTTCCACTACCGATTGAAAAAAATTGAGTTCGGCCCCCGCCGATTCCGAAACCAAGCTTCGCCACTGATTATATGTATAGATCATAGGTCAATGCTAGCTTGGTTATATTAGCTCGAGGGTTTAAGTCCCATTGTCTTTTGGCTATCAATGTCACCACCTTATGCATGATTAATCGTCCGGTATTTAATTTAATGTTATTTTTAAAATTAGTGCAACTTTACTTTTGCCTCCCGAAGGTCACACATATATACAGTATATGTGCACCACCGTAAGCGAGGCTGATTTGTGGATCCATTGTATTTTTCAAAGTTTTTTTTTGGTGGCTAAATTTTAGCCTTCTTAACCGGCGGATCATTTTTGGAGTTGTCTGATTGTCTTTTTTTTCTTTGTCTATCTTTTAACGGTATGTCGATTGTTTCAATTTGAAAGTGTCACAAATGACTCTCAGATTATTCACATTAGTGTTTTAAGAAAATCCCCAACATCCCTGTTACATTTTTTTAGTTTAGTTATGAATATACATATTGAATTAATAAAAGTCGTTTTAGTTTGGAACCAAGTTATTCTTCAAGGGAAATAAGCATTGACTTTGTACACGTGAATCTGATGAAGAAAATAAAGGTTGTCACGTAGCACTTGCATATTTCTGTTTGCTTTTTTATTTTCTGCATGTGACATGTTTCCATGTCGTTAACAATATTCTTTTATCAAACTTCACTCACTATCAGCTATCAAATTCAAACCTTATCTCAAGGACCGACCATTGATATCAGTCAAGGAAACTACTTAACTAGAATACCAACCTTTTCAATTAGGCTAGTGGGTAAGCAGACATGAAAAACCCCATGTCTCAGTGCCACGTAGGCTGCCACATCACTAAGGTGGTGTCTCACCATTCTTGAGACATGGGTGGGGTGTGCAGACATGAAAAACCCCATGTCTCAAGCATTTAATATTTTTTTTTGTTTTCTAATATTAATTGTAATTAGTTTTATAAAAGTAATAAATAAATAAAATAATGTTCAAATAAATACTAAATTATATAAAAAAATTACAAAGCATCCTAAAATAAAAATTACAAAAGCATCCTAAATTAAAAAAAATTACAAAGCATCCTAACTTAAAAAAAAAAATTACAAACTAGTCGTCCTGTCCGTTGTTCCATATATATTCGATCAAGTCGGCTTGTAGATGATGATGGATGTGTTCGTTACGTAACGCGAAATCGTTTAACTCTTGTTGCGCTTCGTCATCCGGAATAGTATTCTCCTCCACCGCATTTTCATCGAACTCACAAATAGCTCGGCCTTCGTCTTCGATGATCATGTTATGTAGCAGGATGCAAGCTGACGTGATTCTTTGATAAGTTGTGAACCCCCGTTTGCCTCTAGCATCGTACCGTAATGTAAAATACGGGTCACAACTCGCCAAATCATCGGCAATACGTACGAACAATCGACGACTCATTCGAAACCGCCGCCTAAACATCTCGTCCGTATACACCGGGTGATCGGCAAAGTAATCTCTAATTAATCGGTCATGTGCACCTACAAATTATACGTTCCAAAAATTTAACCGAATTACGTTCCAAAAAAAATTATACGTTCCAAAAAAAATTATACGTTCCAAAAAAAAATTATACTTTCAAAAAAAATTACCATGCCGGTCTCTGTTTAAAGCCGCTTGCCTTGGTCGCGGTTCCGAGCTCACTTCGTCTTCCTCCGCCACGATTAATTGTGCCGCTTCCCAAATCGAGTTAACAAAAATCTGGTTTTCTTCGCTCGACGAAGATGAGGAATCAAACAATGGAAGGTATGACATCGTTTGTTATTTTTTTTATAGAAAGTAGAGAGTTTTTTTTGTTGGTTTTAGATGATTTATGGGAGTTTATTTGGATGGTTTGGGTTATTGGGGTTTATATATTGTTTGAAAAGGTTTAAAAAAAAAAAAATTAATAATATTACCGTTATATTACCGTTGCAATTCAAAAAAAAAAAAAAAAACAAAAAATTCCTATTGGTCCGTCTCACATGTCCCTTCAAGAACGGGGGAGACGGGGGGGGGGGGGGGACGGGGCAAACCGGGGCGGTGTAGCGAGGGAGACGGGGCAAAAAAAGGGGGACGGGGGGGTGTTGATGTCTGCTCACCGGTAAGCCTTATTGTGAACCACTAACCAGATAAGGGATCTTATTCAAAACTTGTCTCTAGCATCAATATCTTATTTTTTTTAATTAATTATTCTTTTACCAAAATTTTGGACCTAGTTTTTTATGTTGTCTGAGGTCTAAAATTTTTTGAAGGTTCTCGGGGACGCTCCTAATCTTGGCATAGTTGTTTCAACTTCTCCTCTTTTAGTTTCCAAGTTACAAGAAAAGCTTAAGATGCCTCCCTCACATTATCGTTCACAAGGCTGATTTCCTACAACAATTTCCAGACGCAAACAAAAATCGTCGCAAACTTCTACACATGTGTGACAAGTTTCCCATGAAAAACCCCTAGCCTTGTGACAAAATAGTGACAAAACCAACATTCCGACAAAATTGATTCTAGGACATGCCTGTTTCCGACGCATTTTGGCATTTGAAGTCTACTAGATTTCTAGTAGTGACCGGCCCGTCTTGAACAATGGACTTCAAGATATGGGACTTCCGATTTAACATGTAAGTTGTGTTAGAATATAAACTAAACTAATTAAACTTTAGTTTATATGTTTATTAGATTAGATATTTATTTATATAGAAAATCGGATTAATATATAGAAAATGGGATTAATTGTATCAAATGACGGTTGGCGATTAAGAAATATAACTGAATCCAACCGCTATAACTAACATTATATATTCATTGCAATGTAACATTTTTAGGGTGTGAGACTGCTTGTATGTTCTCTCCACACCATCTCAATAAAAATTCACTGTTCTTCAAAGATTCATGCGTATAATGCAATTCTTGATTATAATCTGGCCGCTGCATAATGAGAAGATTAAGATGATCACGGGACAACAAGTTGCATGTGTTGATTTGTAAATATAACTTTATTATGCTTATATGTTGTGAATGTTGAACTTATGTAAATGTATGTAATGTATGTAGTATGTACTATGTAGAACATTTATAAGTTTATTAGATTAGTTAAGTAGTGTATGAAGTAAACGGGTCAAAACACATAGGATGCATTCGAAGATCAAGACTACACGGCTGCACAAAAATGACTGATTCAAGGCTGCAAAACAAGCAGAAACAGATTAGAAAGGAGGCCAAGTTTCGAAGATTGTTTCAATTATAAGATGCTGCAAAAGGACGATAATACCCTTACGGTTATTATGGTTATTTTTCCCGTCAAACTCAACACAAACCGGTGGGACTAAAGAGACACAACTGTTCAGAAATACACATGCCTCTTCGAAACATATATATACAAGAAACAAGGGACAAAATCAGTTATCAAGATTGTAACACATCTACAATCCTCTCGCAAGATAACTTCCAGAATTCTTTGTGTTCTTTCAATCATTTGTATCAAACTTTGTATTATCCTATTCTATAAAATCGTTTGTTTCAAGTATATCATATATCATCTGTTATTTGTTTAATTCCGCTGCATTATCAAGTTCAGGGCCAACAAAAGTGGTATCAGAGCGAGGTTTATTATCTGTTTTCATACATTCTGTTCCGTTATTCCTTGTAAGATCATATTCCTGTTTTGTTTCGCCGAGTCAGTTTCTAATTTATGTGTATTCGAGTCTTTCTGTTTACAGTTTGTTTCTATAATTCAGTTTACTCTCAATCTTTTAGTCTGTTTCAGCGATCATTGTTCACATAACAAAATCAGTAATCACGAGTCAAAAGTTTCTTTTCCGTTGTCAAAATCAAATCTAATATTCTGGAAGTTAGTCTTTGTTGTTTCTTGAATCATACATATTCACAGTAAACATTATTGTGTAGTTACTTTCCTTCTTGTTCCATATTCGAATCAGATCAGAAAAGATCTTAGTCGTTAAAACAGTCCGGATACCATCCATCATGTCAGATTCAACAAGAATTTCGTATTCTGGACCAAGACCACAATACATGGCACGCTATAGACGTAAGAAAGAGAAACAAGCGGAACTAAGAAGGGGTATTGAAACAAGGAAATGCTTCTATTGCAAACAACCGGGTCATTTAATTGGTGTTTGTGGCATAAAGGAGAGAAATGAGGGTGCACAATTGATAAGAGATGCCATCAACACCGGGATTTCATACTATCCCGAGAAGTCATTTGGAAATGGTGAAGATTACATTCTTCAAGGATCCGATATTGGTTTGTGGAAGAATCTATGGTATGTAAGTCCTAATCTACAAAATCATATTGCGGGTAATTTAGATTTCTTTCTTAAGTTAAAGAGATCTTTTGGGGTTGAAAGCAAGATTAGGAATGAGTTTGTATTCATAAGGGGGGTTGGAATTGTAAGTATTTCCGTTGAAGACCAACAATTGGTCATACCCAATGTGTTTTATTCAACGGATTTGGAAGACAACATACTAAGTCTTCCACAACTTTTACTACAAGGATTTGTAGTAAAAATTGTGGGAAATTTTTGTGTTGTGGAAAATATGTTCAAAGACAAAAGTATGCAATTCCGTTTCATAGAAAACACTAGTGAGTCAAAGGAAGAGATCTCGGCCATGATTAAAATCGGTGAAGAGGAACATAATAAGATGAAAGATAATTATTTGAATGGTTATTTCGAAACCATTTCTGCCGAGGCCGATTTTAACTTGAAACAAGTCGATGATGTTGTTAATAGTATTAATATTGACTCACTTGAAAAGTGCATTGAGTTATTGGATATCATACACGACATGGAATTCCCTTGGGCACATAGAAACATTCTCAAAGGACCATTCATACAAATGGTTTCTTGGTTTCTAAAGGAATTCCTAGGAATAATGAATAGGCCAATCCCTCCAAGGTTTGAAAATGGGAAGTATGTGGAATTATATGATTTGTATATAATGGTGCAAAGAGAAGGTGGATATAGACGAGTTTCAACCTATGATATATGGGTTGTGATTGCAAAGGAATTGGGATTTGACTATGAGGACAAAGATATGATGCGAGTCTTGTATGCACAATACCTTGATGTACTAGATTGGCAATATTTAGTCCATAGGAATGCTCGGAAAACAACCGCAAATGTGATGAATGAAAGGCATGAAAGTAGTCAAGTTAGAAGGGTAAACACATCACCAAACATGTCTATGGAAGCAACATCATCAAACAAGGAAATAAAGCCAAATGAAGAAGACTTTGCTTTATACATGGGTGGTGATTGGAGGGCAGCAAAAAGGTACATGAAGAGAAGAAATTTCGACTTCACACAAGCCGAAATAGCCCTCAAAGAAGCCATAGAAACTCTACCAACAAGTCCCATGAGCCCTAGTTATATTTAGGGGCGAGTGTTGATTTGTAAATATAACTTTATTATGCTTATATGTTGTGAATGTTGAACTTATGTAAATGTATGTAATGTATGTAGTATGTACTATGTAGAACATTTATAAGTTTATTAGATTAGTTAAGTAGTGTATGAAGTAAACGGGTCAAAACACATAGGATGCATTCGAAGATCAAGACTACACGGCTGCACACAAATGACTGATTCAAGGCTGCAAAACAAGCAGAAACAGATTAGAAAGGCGGCCAAGTTTCGAAGATTGTTTCAATTATAAGATGCTGCAAAAGGACGATAATACCCTTACGGTTATTATGGTTATTTTTCCCGCCAAACTCAACACAAACCGGTGGGACTAAAGAGACACAACTGTTCAGAAATACACATGCCTCTTCGAAACATATATATACAAGAAACAAGGGACAAAATCAGTTATCAAGATTGTAACACATCTACAATCCTCTCGCAAGATAACTTCCAGAATTCTTTGTGTTCTTTCAATCATTTGTATCAAACTTTGTATTATCCTATTCTATAAAATCGTTTGTTTCAAGTATATCATATATCATCTATTATTTGTTTAATTCCGCTGCATTATCAAGTTCTGGGCCAACAGCATGCTGGTGTCAAGTGGCACACAAGGTAACTAGATCAAATTAAAGCTACGTACATGCCAACAAGTCACATGCAACTAACTGGGCTAAGGAACCTGAAATGAAAAGTGATCGATGATCTTAGCTTTATCTTTGATTAATCAGATAATTAATTGGGCTCTAAAATAGTGGCAATTGAAGCTTTACATGTCATTAAATCTTATGAAACTTTTCATAGAATCGCAAGTAGGTCAAGCCAGTCATGATTTGAGAAAGAAAAAAACATAATAATAAAGGAATTAAAAAGAGGTAGAGACATAATATACGCAAAACATGCTGCCTAGGTGTCAAAAAAAAATCCATTATATATATATATATATATATATATATATATATATATATATACTAGTTTTTATCCCGGGAGCGTCCCGGGGTGAAATATCTAATATAACATAATAAAATATATTATTATTTTAAACAAATCTCTCCCATAAAATATCATATTCAAATATAAAAAAAAACGAATCTCTGTGCCGGGGTATAAATCTAGTGCCATTATAAATGAATTTGGAAGTTTGTAATCGATCATTCTAAAAAGAACTAACATGAAATAAGAAAAAAAAAGTTAATTATTGAAATATCGAACGCATTAGTCTAAGAGTTATGTGATGCGTTAAAAAATTCATGGGTATATGATCGGGTATGTAGTTCGGGTATTTGGGTATGTTGTTTCGGGTAATCGGGTCGGGTATCACCTAATCCCAGACCCGACCCAAACTTTTTTAAACTAATCCCAAACCCGACACAATACCTGTCGGGTTACAAAAAAATAGTTATTTTTTTCTCTGTTTTTTATATAGCATTATGGTACTTGTTGGAAAGATAATAAAATGCTCGGTAATTTGGTGTAATTTTTTTCTTTAAAAAATCTCGTATATAAAAGATATTAACGTTTAAAAGTTATGGGAGGAAACACGAGAGAGAAAATAATAAAGGTTTAATATTTAGATTTAGTAGATTAGGTATTTAATAGATTAAGTTAAAGATTATAATAGAATAGATTAAATCATATTTATTTCTTTTTTTTAATTGGTTTAGAGTTGTCACATCACCTCCTATGTGGCATCTCTCAAAGGAAAGATTGCATAATATTATGACATGTAGGATTAATCCCTTTGCAATATATATATATATATATATATATATATATATATATATATATATATATATATAGATATAGATATAGATTATCTTCTTTTGGTCTAGCTATTGTTTTTTCTATTCCAAAATTTGACATTTACCCAAAGTGATGTTCTTTTTATCCTTCTTACTTTTTGGTGATTCAAAGAAGAAGTTTGCAGGTGCTTAATTTTGAGTTGTGGATTCCAATGATGCACGTATGTACTCAAGCAGCGCTTATGAGTTGGAAATATATATTCGCGGTTTCTACATTAATTCCTAAATACTTATGCATTACGCATTAATCGTGTCATACGTATCACACGTATGACGATTTAAATTTCATTGGGGACAAAAAAATATATTTGAGTTACTAAATTAAAAGTAAACCTAAAACCATTTCATTTCCATAATCAAAATATGTAATCTCAACTTAATTTCTTTCTAAAAAAATAAACATAAATTATATATGGGTATAAGACTTTTTACATTTGATAACACTTTTACATGTGAACAAAGTAGCAACATTGATTCATCATGAATTGCTCAAGCTAGCTAGCAGACATGATGAGTGATTGCATGATGTAGGCATCTCAATGTTTTCTTATAATTTATAAACCCCATAAACCAGAAGCTAAAGTCGTCTACCGTCACCAACTCCATGTAGTTGTTTGATTTCAAACTCTCATTCACTCCACTAATCTTTTCCAATGGGATTGAAACCTACACATTAAATCACTTTACATGTCAAGCGCTATTTTTAAACCATTAAAAAATAAATAAATAAATAAACAAACATATATGGTCTGGGGAGGGTGTCTATCCTGCTTCCAGTTATATGCAAACAGATAATTAATATAAGAATACTTTCAATGTATCCTACCTTATATCGAAACTTTAGCAGTTTGCCTGTTGTAGAATATGTTTTGATGGATTTGTGGCTGCAGAATGCAACCCTTTCAGTTGACACAAAGAGGAATCCTGCAATTGCACCTGCTGTGGTGTATAAGTAGCATTGGGAAGCCTGCAACAGTTTCTCTTTCTCTTTGCCACTGAAGTTTTTCTTGAATAATTTATCTTGGCTGCCAAACTGTATGATTTTGGCACCATAACTCAACTTAAGTTTCATAATTTCAATCAATTTAGGTCCTAAACTCACTGCACATCACAAAAATATATAACAACAGTATAAGATACATAGCTAAAATTAACCTTTTCATGTAGTCAAGTTAGAGTATAAGACAGATATATTTACCATAGTTTTTAATCCAGACTGCAAAACTATCCTCTCGCTCTAACCCGTTGATCTTGGAATTAGCCGTGGTAGATAGAGTATTGTAATGAGGTTGATATGGTTTAGACAAGAGTAGTCCTTTCGTTGACCGGATAGGAATTCCAGTAACATGTTTTAAGGATCTGGGATCCATGTTTTGACAGATTGTTGATCCGATTGAGTTGCATAACATGCCTGCAGCCATATATAGGTTGTTCAAATGTAGTAATAACTTGAGAAGCTGAATGCTATAAGTGAGTTGGTCCTGTAATGTGTTTTGAATGATGATATTATATAGCCATATAAAGATATGCAAAGTTAATAGCTTTAAGTTGGATGATTACTAGTGGTTAGAAATAGAATAAAGTAAGATAGCACATATTATGTCAATGAATTGACTAGTGAATAAATATAAACGGTTGAGCTTTAGTCTCTTTGGTAATGATATGTTGATTGAATTGGAAAAAGATCAAAGATCAGGTAACCAGGCTAAGGAACCTGGCATAGAAGTGGCTGATCATCTCTTTTATATATCTTGATTAATGACATTGAGCTGTAAAGTGGAGACAATGGAAGCTTTAATTATTTATGTTTTAATTTCTATAACACGGTTTCATTTGATGTTGGGATACTTTTTCTAGTGTTTGGAGGATCCCAGATAGGCCATGCCTTGTCATGCAGTTGATCAAAAGATCTGAGACATGACACATTATGATGCAATGTATTCTATAACTTTCCATTTTTGTTGAGATTGCTCTCTTTTTTTTTTTTATATTTTTTAATATTAATACAAATTGATGTTCTTTATTCACGATTTGCAATAATGAGAGATTTTTGTGCATTGTGCAAAATACATAAAAAAATGTTAATAAAAACATCTATAGTGTTGATAAATGCATAAAAATATTTTACAAAATTTGTAAGCGCTAGTAAATAAAAAAAACACACAATACGTAGAAAATAGTGTGAAGTTTAAAAAAACATAAAAAACCGATATGTTTTCTGTATTTCTTATAAAACTTACTCAACAATTTTTTTAAACTTGAAAACTAACATACTTTATTTTTTCTCTCATAAAAGTCTGTTAACATTTTTTTACACATTAAAGTCCATCCACGTGTTAAATTTGAACAAAATTGTGTTTTTTTACTTATCAATATAACGTGAGGGAATAATTGAGATAAATTAATGTTTTAAATTGAACATGTGGCAAGGCAAAGTCCGTTCAATGTTCGTCTTTTCTTTTCCATTTCTCATTTTAGTAAGTTGATAATAAATAATTTTTTTATAAACAATACAATAAAAATACAATAGTGTGAATGATACAACTTAAAATAAAATAAACATTAGAAAAATATAAATGATTTGCATAATTTTTAATATCATTCAAAAATATAAATGATTGTTACTGCAATTATGATGTAATTTGTCAACCAATGTTTTCATTATTTCTTCTGATCATAACTAAGAGGATCATTTTTTTTTTCCTTTCAAATATAACATATTAAAGGACTTTTATGGTAAAAAAGATGGAAATGAAATTGGTTTTTATGTGAAAAAAAAATGTTAAGGGGAAAAACATAAAGCATGTTATTTTTTATGTGAAAAATTGTTAAGGGGTTTTTCCAAATTTAAGCGTTGATGCTTAGGGGAAAGTGTGATTGTCACCGATACCCTAGCAAGTACCAATCATGCGTTGGCACCTTATATTTACTAAATACTATTTTAAAACCGGTTAATATGTGACAACACTATTCTAAGGTACCCTAAAACATTTTTTATTTATTTAAAAATAAATGAAACATTTTGATTTAACATAAATTAAACTGTAAACTAAACATTCATTAAAAAAAAAAGTTGCATTAATTCAAACTAAAAAAATACAAAAATCAATATAAAAATTACGAAGAGTAAAAAACAAATCTAAAAATCACAAAGCCAGCCATATTTGACAGCTATTTCATACTTTCGGTTTAGGATGACCTTCAACATCGAACTGGTCACTCCTTCGTGCGATTTAAAAAATGTATCAACCTTTTGATCATACATCTTTTGCCTAGAAGTCACATGTTGATCCGAAAACAACGATATAACTTCTTCATTTTGTTTCATTTTATTTTCCACCAACTTGTTAATCTTCTTTTCTTTCATTTATCTGTACGCACCAAGTTTGTCAAACAAATTATTAATGTTAGACGGCTCAGCGGGTTTTTTTGTTTTCGATTTTGTTTTCTTGGTGGTGGATTGTCTTAATTTGCTGGTATATATATTTTATATGTATAGATCTTAATTTGAGCCCCTTACGGCCGTGCGCATATAATGTATATATGTGTGGCTATCGGGGGGCAAAAGTAAAGTTGCACTAATTTTAACGTTATTTTACTAATTTCGTGAGAATAACGTTAAAGAATGACAGACGGTTAATCATGCATCATGTGGTGGCGTTGATAGCTAAAAGACAAGGGGGTACATGCACCAATCGGGTTTGTCCCGATTGCTAAGTGTTATGTACCTTATGTCCAGGGCTTGATACAAAGCCACGAGTCGGGGGTCTCACTGGAAGCAGCCTCTCTATTCCTACGGGTTAGAGGTAAGGCTGTCTACATCTTACCCTCCTCAGACCCTACCTTAGCTTTTGCTATTGATGGGATTAACTGAGTATGATGATGATGATGATGATGTATAGATCCTAATTATACAAAAAGATTTTAGTGTTATCTAATTTTTAGAGATTTTATTGTTGTAACTTTTGTTAGACTCATGAGCACGTTTAGTTTTAATATAAGTAGAAAATGGAATTTTTTTTTTAAAGATTCTGGATTATCTGAATCCGTATCCAAAATTTAGGATATCCGAAATCCGGATATCCAAAATTTCAAATACGGATTCGGATGTCAATATTACTATCCGAAATTTTCGGATATCCGGGTTTTTTTTTTTTTTTTTTTTTTTGGATATCCTCAAATCCTTTGAAGGTTGAAGCAAATCATTTCATTGGTAATCTTCTTCACCTTCACCATCATCATCATCCATTTTACACCGACCAACACACAAAAGGGTTTTCTTCTTCTTCCACCGTCAGGTATCCCCTCCCCCTCTTCCGATCATATTTCTCTGTTTATCCCATAACTATATATTTCTTTTAAAGCAGTTGCCTCTTTGATTGTAACCCTAGATCTGTCATCATCTTTATTTTCTTATCATACTTCCACTTTTACTTTTTATATATTATTCTTTGATTAAAGTTTCTAACTTTATTGATATGGGATGATATTATTATTAATTAACTTGAATCACGGTATAATTCATATATATTTTCATATTATTTAAATATTAAGTGTAGGATACTAGATTGGTTCTTTGATCACTCAATGATCGGATTATTGTTCTTGGGCTCATATGAAACTTTGAGTATATTGGCAAGAAAAACATCCCTTAGTTAGTTAGTTAGTTTTATTAGTTTTGTATCTGAAGTGATGTATTCTACACTCAACTTTAAGGGGCACAATGCGCCTTTTTTATTCATTCGTTTCACCGCAAAGATTCATTCCCCCTGCTTCTTATTGCAACTTCAGTCACATTACTTTTTTAAGATTGGTACCGAGTGCAATGGGATGGTTTATGCAGTCTGTTTTCTAAATATTTTGAATCGGGGATGTTTTGGGTTTTTGTAATGTTCATTAGTTTACCAATAAGATTTTTGCAATGTTATCTCTATATGTTGAAACCTGTATCCTGGTTGCAAGGATCTTGAAGGTATAATGCATTCATGTTTTGAGTTGATCATTTGTGTACACACTTTCACTAATCTTTAAGTCAGGCTTGTTTGTGGTCTTCAATTTGGGCCCTTTGTTTGGTTTTCAAATTGATTATAAGCATCATGTGTGGTTTTGAGGTTTTCAGGTCCTCTATATCACCAAGGTTGCAGAAGGCGCTAGGCGGGCGGTGAGGTCAAGCCTAGGGACTAGTTGGGACTAGGCGGAATTAGGCGTTTTGGTATTTTATACGTATTTTATATATATATATATATATATATAGGGGAAAGTTAATTTGAGAACACCTATATTTCGTGCGAACCGTGAGAACGGCATCTAAAACCATTCAAATTCCAAATTTCTTTTTACACTTGTCTTTATTACTAAAATTCCATCTCAAAAACACAAATTACGCGTAAAAATTCAAACGTATACGGAAATAATTTGTTTTTACACATGTGTAAATTTGCTGTTTATACATGTGTAAACTGTTTCATTTACACATGTGTAAAAAGTTAATTTAAAAGTGTTTTTGCAAGAAAAGATGACTTATTTGGAAAGAAAATTCATTTATTAATGTTGTATTTTGATTATAATGGGATTTGTATTAAAAAAATTTGATTTTGATTGATTTTTGTACTTGTTCTCACGGTTCTCACAATATTTAGCGTTCTCAAGATAACCCTCCCCTATATATATATATATATATATATATATATATATATATATATATATATATATATATATATACACACACACAAATTTAGGTGTTTTTTGAAAATATATTAAGATATATACACATAATACTTAGATATATACACATAATAGTATAATACTAAGAAATACTTAGAAATTTAATAAAAAAATAAAAATAAAATAAAAAATATGGCCGGCCTGCCCAGACTCCGCCTAATCCCCATTTCGCCTAATTCATCGCCTAGGGTGAAATTCCTATAAAGACCTCCGCCTAGCGCCTAGGGCGATTTCTGCAACAGTGAAGTAGAAGTGGCTACATTCACTGTTGGAGGGTGTTTTTTTTTTTTTTTTTTTTTTTTTTTTTTTTTTTTTTTTTTTTTTTTCAGATGCTACATTCACATACTCTTTGTTGCGTTTTACTAGAATAGTGAAGTAGAAGTGGCTTAGTAACTAGTAACTTGTTTTGCAGCTTTTTTGATGAAGTTATGCTCGCAATGGTAGATTTGAGCTATTCTTGAGATTATTCTTAATATGTATTTATTAACAGCAAAAATGGCCTTTTCACTATTTTGGAAAGGTAAAAAAGAATAGTTATTTTTTTGAAGGTTCAGTTACTTTATTAGGCCACGTATATTGAACAAGAATGTAGATTGTAGAGAACCAATACGATGTTTTGCAACTATTAGTTTTAAGTTTTTTCTCTGTTTTTTATTCTTTTGTAGCAACTTAAAGCAACTCCCAGCTTATTGAAACTTGTTTAGGAAACCGACAAATCACTGGACTTGGAGAGGACAATCTGCTTTCAAGAATTGCGTTGATCTTCTAAATATACTACACACAGGTATCGTGTTACATATGCTGTAGCCTGTAAGAAGATTTTGAAGTAAAGATTTTTTTTTTATTTATTTATTTTTTTTTTGTGTCAAGTTCTTCTACTTTAAGAAAATGTGTATGTCTAAGTTTGGGATGCTCCAGAAAACAGAAAATTATTCGTTTTATATGGTTTTATTTTCTAATCTGTCGTCCTTGAGCTAACTCAGGCTGTTAAGGTAAAAAGACCATTTTCTCCTATTTGAATCTTTGATCCTTTTTGTAGAATGGAAGGTATTCTGTTCAGGTTTAAATGCTAAATAATCCAGTGGCCTTAGCATTTACAAACAATGAAACAGATTACAACTCTTACAGCTGTTTTGTTACATTTCTGTGGTGCTTATCTCACTTTTATAAACATCAGTTAATAGAACATTTTATGATGTAACTCATACATGGCATGGAGAACGCACACATTGCATGCCAAATTGAATATCTGGCAATAAACATTCTGATTATTTGGAAAGAGATTACTAAATGCGTAACATAGCATCACTATTCACTTTTAGATTATTCTCTGTTTTCCTTTAGTGTTATATAATATCTAATACACATAAAAGAAATAAATTGTTAGTCAAGTTTGGTACAGTCTTTTACCCCAAAGTTTATCTAATTACCCTATATGTTTCATTCAGGGACTTGTTTGTGATTATATATGGGCTGAATGCACATTTCATGGGAGGTGCAGATGATGATGAACCACCCTCAAAACGTGTGAGAGCATCTTATAGAGAACAAAAAGGTCTTTCAAACGGCTCGTTTCTAAAAGAATCTGCAAGTTGCTCATTAATGGCTCGGCCCCTAGCTTCCCAAGGGGATGATGAAATAATTGGTTCACAAGGAATTAAAAAGGTGGAATTTGTTAGAATTATTGCTGATGCATTGTATTCTCTTGGATATAGTAAAACAGGGGCTAGCCTTGAAGAAGAATCTGGAATAACCTTTCACTCACCTACTGTTAGTACTTTCATCCAACAAATTCTTGATGGAAACTGGGATGGAAGTATAGCATCTTTACATAAAATCGGCATAGTGGATGAATCTATAATCAAATCTGCATCTTTTATAATATTGCAGCAGAAATTCTTTGAACTTTTGGATCATGAAAAGTTAATGGAAGCCTTAAAAACACTAAGGACTGAGATATCACCTCTTTCAGTTAACAGTAACAGAGTCCGGGAGCTTTCTTTCTTCATATTGTCTCCTGAATCCAGGATCATTGATGGGATTTCTGGTCAACAAACGGTTAAACCTAAGGCGCGGTCAGAGCTACTTGAAGAATTGCAAAAAATGTTTCCTCCAACAGTGATGATACCAGATGGAAGGCTGTTACAGTTAGTAGAACAAGCTCTTGACTTACAACGGGAAGGCTGCTTGTTCCACAATTCGGATGCTGGAGAAACGTCGTTGTACACTGATCATCACTGTGGAAGAGATCAGATTCCTTCACATACAGTTCAGGTTAGGGTTTTTTTCATCATTCTGAATCGTGATTAATTGTCCTTCAAGGAGTATTACAGAACCTCTTCCCTTGAAATTTATTCTTGAATTCCTAGTGTATTAGGACAGGTTTCTTTTTCACGAAGAAGCAAGATGGGTCGATACAGGTTTGTGTTGAAACACCTAGTAATGTCATAATGGGCCGGGTTTAGTGCCCATATTTTTCTGATGATCAGTGTCTTAATGGATATCTTACTTATGATCTAGAAGTTAAAAAAAAAAAAAAAAAAAAAGATATTAGAATGATAATCTAATTATTGGAATAAGTATGGTTTACTAGGTTGCGTGCCTTAAAAATAGGCGATCGGGTACTTGTGTTTAATCCATTTAACCCATCTGACTCTTTCTTCTCCGCTAAATATTTTGTTTTGACCTGTTTGAGATCTCAAACACACCCTAAATTGTCCATTTATAAGATATTTGGTCAGATATGCCACCTTTAGTTTATCAGATATATGTAATAGTTGTTATTGACGTTGTTTATTAACAAATTATGTATATTTGTGTAGATGGCATGATAAGATGATTTCCATGTTGCGTGTACTAATTTGTTTTAATTACTGGGGTTGTAGATCTTACAAGAGCACCAGGATGAAGTCTGGTACTTGCAATTTTCTCAAAACGGAAAATATTTAGCATCCTCATCAAGTGACAATTCAGCAATTATTTGGGAGGTTACAACATTTCCTCAATTTCACTAACATATAAATTACTTTCATCATATTTTGAACTTCCTGCTTCTAATTTTCTTAAAGGTTAATTTGGATGGTAAAGTCTCATTAAAACATAGATTAACCGGCCACCAGAAACCCGTTTCTAGCATTTCATGGAGCCCAGATGATTCCCAGATCTTGACATGTGGTGTAGAGGAAGTTGTTAGACGTTGGGATGTTTCTTCCGGCGAATGCCTACATGTTTATGAGAAAGGTCTTCTTGGTTTAATCTCATGTAGTTGGTCTCCAGATGGTAAATGTGTGTTCTCGGGGTTAACTGATAAAAGCATAGTAATATGGGATTTGGATGGAAAGGAGATAGAGTGTTTGAAGGGTCAAAAAACAACTAAAACCTCAGATTTGCAAATAACAAGTGATGGGAAATTGATAATTACTATTTGTAAGGAAACCATGATATTGCTTATTGACAGAGAATCAAAAAGTGAAAGATGCATAGAGGAAGAACAAATGATAGTTGCATTCACATTATCTAGGGACAATAAATACTTGTTAGTTAGTCTTGTGAATGAAGAATTACATCTTTGGAGCATTGAGGGGCGTTTTCGAGTAGTGGCAAAGTTTAAGGGTCATAAACGGTCTCGGTTTATTGTTAGGGCTTGTTTTGGTGGACTTGAGCAAGCATTCATTGCTAGCGGAAGTGAAGATTCTCAGGTGCGTCTTGTTTCATGTAAAATAATTCGTCTTGGAACAACTTTTTGGATTCGCATATCGGAACCGATTATCTGAGTATTGAAATTTTAAACAGTAATCAGTTTTTGATGTTCTGAATCTGCTTCTGCTTCTGCTTCTGCTTCTGCTTCTGCTTCTGGTTATGATTATGTCGTTAATATTAACTTAAAACACAAATTTGAAATAATTTTACTCCCATTTAACAAAATTTTGAAAACGGACCTCCAAGGTGTGGTAAGAGCTTAAGTCTCTCAGGTTTGAATCCGACTTTCACTTGTAATCTTGTATTCAGCACAAGTTGTGGTTTACCTAATGTCATTGGTTAGCAGGTCCCATGAGTGCACTGGTGATTGGTTATCTTATTGTGACAGCTTAAGTGATGCATGATTATTGAAACATGGTTGTAGGTTTATATATGGCATAGGGGATCAGGAGAGCTAATCGAAACACTCGAAGGTCATTCTGGTGCAGTTAACTGTATTAGCTGGAATCCAGTGAACCCACATATGTTGGCTTCCGCAAGTGATGATCGTTCGATACGAATATGGGGATTAAAACAGTTAAGCTCAAAACAAAATGGAAAAGGAAAATCTACATCCAACGGCACTCACTATTGCAATGGAGCAACAAATTGAATTGCTTTTAAAAGTTTCAACGTAAATACATCTACTTGTAATTTGAACCTGCAATGCACTTCTGTTATCCTAATAAACCTTTACTGCTTTATGTTGGTAATGCATGCTTCTTTATGTACTTTTGAGCAACATTAGAACATCGATGGCAAACAGTATCCATCTTTGTGGTGGTGGTGGTTGGATGGCGGTTTGTGGTCGGTTTTTTTATCAGCTTCCAGTCGTGTGGGTCTTGTTGGTTTTATGTTTGGTAATTTGGCTAAATTTGAATATGGTCTAGCGTGACTTGAAAAGAAAATATTGACCAAAATATAAAGTTTACTGCAATCAAGTGAACTGTCCTCAAACCATACCTTCATTCCAGTTTCAAAAGAAATGTCCTATAAGCCAAACCAATGATAGCTTTAGCCGGTTAATCGCGAACACCAGTATGTAAATTAAAATCCTTCTATGTTATAAAATTGTTCTTCAAGTTTTCCAGTATGTATGTAAATTAGAATCAGCAAGAGAATCGAAAGAGTGAAATACAGTTACATATAATTCTCCTGCTGCACATAAGCTACAGTCTCTTGATCATACTTATTGTGTAGCAAAAAACAAGTTATCAATGATTGTTCTCGCATTAAGCAACCGATAGCGATTGCAGTAATGCATCAATGTAATCCTTCAATTTCGCTTTTGTGATCGCTCCTTCTCTTCTGCTTTCCGCAATTTCTTTCCCATCTTTAAACATAATCAACGCAGGCAATCCATACACCTTGTACTCTTCTATTAGCTTGGGATTTGCATCGTGATCGATCTTCACAACCAATAGTTTGTCTTCATATTCCTAAAATAACAAAAACACACATACAAAGTGCAAATAAACTTCAGATATATCTAGATGATAGGAAGACAATTGTAATAAAGTGGTAAGTAAACGGGCAACAAAGTGCATTGCGGCCCCTTTTAAATAGCAAAACCGAACATGCTAAAAACAAAGCTTTGGGTCTTGGGAATCGAATAATTACTAAGCATGACTCACTGCACCTGTTTAGAAGCAAAAGGGATAAACTCTAAACAATCTTGATTTAGTTACGTTTTGTTGAAATTGTAAGGTTACACATCAACAAAACGATTAGTAAACCAAATCACAAACAACAAATTTCACCTAATTTCCGTTACAAATTCATTGTTTTTACATCTATTTAAAAAAAAAAAACATGAGCAACTTAGTATAATGACCAAGATATACGGAATTCGTTATGACATTGGTTATAATGACCAAGCCTAGTAACGTTTAAAACGAAGTTACTAGGCTTGGTCATTAAAACGAATGTTAACTTATGAGTTTCAAGTAGAGTAGAGTGGCAGGTAAACAAGCAACAAGTTGCGACGCGTTTTAAATTCACTAAAACAGTGAATTTAGAGGAGCAGAGAAAGAAACAACGGAGTAATAACCTTGGAAATGGCTTCAATAGCGGGAGCGATTAACCGACAAGGACCGCACCAGCCAGCAACAAACTCAACGAGAACAGGAAGATCAGATTTCAAGACGGTTTGAGGAAACTGAGTCTCGTTGATCTCCGTCACTCCACATTTGATGGAGAATTTCAAAGCGAAGGAAGGTGAATAATTATGTAAGGAGTGAGTGAGTTTTTTGTTTGAAGAAGGTTTTCTGAAGGACTGAATTGGAACGGAGTGGAGGAATGGATTGGACGGACGGAGGGGAGGAAGCGGCGGACGGCGGGGGATGGTGGTGGTGGAAGAAGAAGCCATGAGAGTGTCCATGATTTTGGGTGATGATATGATGATGAAACGTTATCGCCGATAAGAGGACGATTCCAGGTGAAGCTCAAGATGACGTGGCTAACACTTGTTCTCTAATTATTTTTTCTTTCTAGGTGTATCATAAATTCTTTAAGGGTGGTGATATTTAAACCCGCCAGCTTCTATTTTCACCCCCCAGAAGCGCCTCGCTTAGGCCTAAGCGAGGCGCTTCTGGGGGGTGTTTTATTTTAGTAGTTTTTTGGTGTTTTGAGTTGTTTTTTTTTTTTTTAATTTAATAATTATAAAAAGTTAAAAAAAAATTAAATGTCAGTTGTTATCCGAGAGATAGCGGTCAACGATGAAGACAACCTGAAAACAACCGGATACCATGGATCAGAGAGATTCAAGCTAATTAAACTCATATCTCAAGCCGGTGCAAGTTATGTTGTAACGAAATCATTCTCACATGAATATCCTGCGTAAAGGACTAAAGCCACATATCTTGCCATTAATACCAACTGAATTTTACTTGCTTGCATGAAAAGTTCATTGTACGATGTCTTTTTCAGAGGACCTCGACTCTTGAGATGTTGCAGGTGTTTGAAAAGTTTGAACTGAAATTGAACTTTTCATGCAAGCAAGTAAAATTCAGTTGTTTTACTAATTTCATAGTCTTGATACTTTTAAACAATCGGATCGGCGCTAAACAATAGAAAGTAATTACAAATATTGCAAGAGGGTCACTATTCATATATAAAGAACATTAATCGGTTTCATCTTTGTTTTATTGAGTTCAACTTTCCATGATCTACCTTTATCATCTCAGAGAGATATCTGTCAAACGATGGAAGGGAACCCGAAACAATAAAAAGTAATTACAAAGAAGATGATCAAAGATGCTACAACATAACTTGCACCGGCTTGAGATATGAGTTTAGTTAGCTTGAATCTCTCTGATCCACGGTATCCGGTTGTTTTCAGGTTGTCTTCATCTTTGACCACTATCTCTCGGATAACAACTGAAAAGTTGTCTCATTAATTCCAATTCCAATTCCAATTCCAATTCCAATTCCACCGGTGCAATCAGAATCTGAAGAGAAGCTATCATCTCAGAGAGATAGCTTAAATCTCTCTGATCCATGATATGAGAGCATAAGAGAAGAGATAATAACATATGAGCTTCAACATAACTTGCACCGGATGATTGCCAATGAGATTGATAACTGGACAGGTTAGCCAGGTGTTTGTCAAAAAGGTAGAGCACACCACTAGAGCAAAAAGTTGTGTGTATGAATAGTGACCCTCTGGCAAACCTGCCATTATTTAGCGTAAAAAGTTCATTGTACATATACCTCCTTATTTAAAAACAAATCACATCATTGTAGAGGTTACTAGGTTACTCATCCACAATGTTCTTACCTATGAGTTTAATTAGCTTGAATCTCTCTGATCCATGGTATCCACTTTCAGAATCTGAAGAGAAGCTATCATCTCAGAGAGATATCTGTCAAGTAATTACAAGAAGTTGATCAAAGATGCTTCAACATAACTTGCACCGGCTTGAGATATGAGTTTAATTAGCTTGAATCTCTCTGATCCATGGTATCCACTTTCAGAATCTGAAGAGAAGCTATCATCTCAGAGAGATATCTGTCAAGTAATTACAAGAAGATGATCAAAGATGCTTCAACATAACTTGCACCGGCTTGAGATATGAGTTTAATTAGCTTGAATCTCTCTGATCCATGGTATCCACTTTCAGAATCTGAAGAGAAGCTATCATCTCAGAGAGATATCTGTCAAGTAATTACAAGAAGATGATCAAAGATGCTTCAACATAACTTGCACCGGCTTGAGATATGAGTTTAATTAGCTTGAATCTCTCTGATCCATGGTATCCACTTTCAGGCTGTCTTCATCGTTGACCGCTATCTCTCGGATAACAACTGAAAAGTTGTTTCATTAATCTATAAATAAATCCTTACAAAATATTTTTAACTTAAATCTTTGAGCATACCACACTTAGATGGTCACTATTCATACATAAAGAGTATAATCGTGATGTGATGGATTTTTATATCTGCAACTTAGTTCCTTTTTACCTGGTTGCAAAGGAACTTCAGGTCAGCCAGACCTTTGTCAAAAGCAAGTGTGAAGATCAAGATCAAGAAGAACAGTACCACACTTAGAGGGTCACTATTCATACATAAAGAGATTCAAGCTAATTACTTGTGAATAATTGTAGTGTGTTCGGTGCAGTCGACGAACATCATTCAAAATTTCAACTTCCCGTTCAGGTGCTTAAGTCCACCTTGAAGACTGGATACCATGGATCAAAGAGATTCAAGCTAATCAAACTCATAGGAATCTTGAACGAAATTATACATTTATTTGGAATGTTCCTGATCATTACAGTGAGATTGATAACTTCTCTATGGAAGCAACAAATTCAAACCAGAGGTAGGTTTGCCAGAGGGTCACTATTTATACATAAAGAGTATAATCAAACAAGGGTTGTTATCGGAGAGATATCGGTCAACGATGAAGGCAATCTGATAAAGGCTGAACACGAGTATAATCAAACAGCGATGTCAAGGGTTTTAAGACAAGGAAGATGAATTCAGTTGTTATCGGAGAGATATCGGTCAAAGATGAAGGTGTGTTGTATGTATAAAATTGTGAATAATTGTGAGAGTCGATATGAGAGCAATAATCCTTCGAGAACTAGAGAAACAGAGAATAAGAGAAGAGATAATAACATATGAGCTACAACGACGTCGTATTTTGGAAGCTGAAGTTCGGAGAGAACTAAATATTCGGTTGTTGTTTTTCTTCTCTATACAGAGTGACAATAGGCGTTTTCGATTTCCAAATGAATCAACGACTTAAACTTGACATCATCAACCACGTATAGTCAAATATTTATTCTCCATATCCATACCTTGTTTCAAGTATCTTTGTAAAATTCATTTCGTCTTCAAGACTACTATGAGTCAAGAAGAACAGTACGGTCAACGATGAAAGGTGTGTTGTATGTATAAAATTGTGAATAATTGTGAGAGTCGATATGAGAGCAATAATCCATCGAGAACTAGAGAAACAGAGAATAAGAGAAGAGATAATAACATATGAGCTACAACGACGTTGTATTTTGGAAGCTGAAGTTCGGAGAGAACTAAATATTCGGTTGTTGTTTTTCTTCTCTATACAGAGTGACGATAGGCGTTTTCGATTTCCAAATGAATCAACGACTTAAACTTGAGTCACAAAGGAGACATGGTGTTTGACTTTTTTGTGTTTGACCCATCCGGATGTGAAAGACAATATCCATATTTACCTGATTATAAGAGAGGTCGAAGATATTGCTCAATAAACATTATTATTATTATTATTATTATTATTATTATTATTTTATTATATTTGTAATTTAGTTCCTTTGTTTTATTATTATAATAATTTATTATTATCAAGAATCGGAAATTAGTAAAACGATTTATGAAAGTATCAAGAATCGGAAATTAGTAAAACGATTTAATAAATCATTGCTCAGACGTTAGGGTTTGATAAACACAAAACTTATTATTTATAAAGCAACAAAAACACAAATCGTACCGTGAAATAAAGAGAGGCCCATTAGGAGTGCCGTGGAGGAAGATCGCCGGTTTGCTGTAGTCGATGATGGTGCAGAGGTTAGCGGTAACTTTAAATTTTGAATGATCGTCGGTTTGCTCTCAATATACCAACCAACAGTCGATCCGACTGTTCATTTCTCTCTATAACAAAGTAAAATTCAGTTGTTATCGGAGAGATATCGGTCAACGATGAAGGCAACCTGAAACGACATGAACATTTATAACCTTTCTGTACCTGTGGCCAAAAGAACCTGATAAAGGCTGTACACGAGTTATTTGGACTGTTGCTAAAATAGTTAAACAAAAGCTGAAATTATACAGTTATTTGGAATATTCTTGATCATTACAGTGAGATTGACTGTTATCGGAGAGATATCGGTCAACGAACATCATTCAAAATTTCAACTTCCCGTTCAGGTGCTTAAGTCCACCTTGAAGACCGGATACCATGGATCAAAGAGATTCAAGCTAATCAAACTCATAGGAATCTTGAACGAAATTATACAGTTATTTGGACTTAAGCACCTGAACGGGAATGAAGTTGAAATTTTGAAATTTTAATATAATTATTATAAAAAAATGTTCTTTTGACAAACGTCTGGCTAACCTGTCCAGTTATCAATCTCACTGTCCAACAACTGAATTTTACTTGCTTGCATGAAAAGTAATGATCAGGAACATTCCAAATAACCGTCCAATTTCAGCTTTTGTTTAACTCATGATATATCCACCAAATCATTTCTTCAAGCTCATTTCACCAAAAAAGGCATAACTGTAATGATCAGAAACATTCCAAATAACTGTTCAATTTCAGCTTTTCAGTTGTTATCCGAGAGATAGCGGTCAACGATGAAGACAATCTGAAAGTGGATACCATGGATCAGAGAGATTCAAGCTAATTAAACTCATATCTCAAGCCGGTGCAAGAGGGTCACTATTCGTATATAAAGAACATTAATTTATTCTGTTTCATCTTTGTTATTTTGATAATTATCGTATTTGCAACTTAGTTCCTTTGATTCATCATTGTTGTACAAAGCTGGATGTTGTACGGGAAAACCAAAACGAGCAATAAACGAAGCGAAACGGGGAGATATAATTTTCTTGGCTTGGAAACAACTTAAAAGAACCAAAAATGAATTAAAATTATTTTTTGGTGATTAACAGATAATTTTAAAGAATTAAAAGAAATTTAATTTTTTTTTAAAAAAAGTCCAAACGCCTCGCTTTGGTCAAAGCGAGGCGTTTGCCTGCCTCGCTTAGGCCTAAGCTAGGCACAAACAGCCTAGCTTTGGCCAAAGCGAGGCAAGCAAACGCCTCTCTTTGACCAAAGCGAGGCGTTTGGACTTTTTTTAAAAAAAAATTAAATTTCTTTTAATTCTTTAAAATTATCTGTTAATCACCAAAAAATAATTTTAATTCATTTTTGGTTCTTTTAAGTTGTTTCCAAGCCAAGAAAATTATATCTCCCCGTTTCGCTTCGTTTATTGCTCGTTTTGGTTTTCCCGTACGAACATCCAGCTTTGTACAACTTTGATGAATCATTGTACGTGGTCCTCCGAGTAAACCTAACTCGCAACAATTGTTTTTAATTCATTTTTAAGTGTTTTTAATTACTTTTCGAGAAATGATAATTTTCAGATATTACAGATCAAGGTGTTACCAAGCATGTCAAGAAATGATAATTTTCAAATATTGCAGATCAAGGAAAGAATGAAAATACGTGATGCACATACCGTGAGTGTAGTCCATTGATGTATTAATATATTATTAATCGCAAGTTTCAATACTAGATAATGCACGTAACTCCCTAGGAGTCTTGAAGACGAAATGAATTTTACAAGATACTTGAAACAAGGTATGGATACCATGGATCAGAGAGATTCAAGCTAATTAAACTCATATCTCAAGCCGGTTGATATAGAGTATATCCGAGAAAGATTTAGCTGAAAGTGGATATAACTGGACAGTGATATTGATAACTTCTTTATGGAAGTTGCTACAATAGTTAAACAAAAGCTGAAATTGAACAGTTATTTGGAATATTCTTGATCATTACAGTGAGATATGAGTTTAATTAGCTTAAATCTCTCTGATCCATGATATGAGAGCAATAATCCATCGAGAACTTGAGAAAGAGAGAATAAGAGAAGAGATAATAACATATGAGCTACAACATAACTTGCACCGGCTTGAGATATGAGTTTAATTAGCTTGAATCTCTCTGATCCATGGTATCCACTTTCAGATTGTCTGCATCGTTGACCGCTATCTCTCGGATAACAACTGAACAGTTGTCTCATTAATTCCAATTCCAATTCCAATTCTACCGGTGCAATCAAGGATGCTACAGGTATTTGGACTGTTAATCACCAAAAAATATGAGTTTAATTAGCTTGAATCTCTCTGATCCATGGTATCCACTTTCAGGTTGTCTTCATCGTTGTACATATACCTCCTTATCTAAAAGAAACCACATCATTGTACATATACCTCCTTAGCTGAAATTGGACGGTTATTTGGAATGTTCCTGATCATTACTTTTCATGCAAGCAAGTCAAGTCAAAAAAACATTTTTTTATATTGCTCTCATATCATCTCTCTCTATAACACTGAATGCGGTATGCGCGTTAAATTTCATTAAATGCGGCAACACAGGCAAGTCCTCGTCTGATAACAACTGAAAAGTTGTTTTACTAATTTCATAGTCTTGATACTTTTAACACTTATGCGTAGATCAAGGAGATTGATGAAGATATCATCAAGATGAGCAGGAATTGTTAACCTTCCCATTGATTTCAAGTATGTTGCCTTGATCGTTGACAGCTATCTCTCCGATAACAACTGACTTTTACTTTGTACGAAAATCGAGATCATCTCATTCCATGTTGCCTTTTCATGCAAGCAAGTCAAGTCAAAAAAACATTTTTTTTATATTGCTCTCATATCATGGATCAGAGAGATTTAAGCTAATTAAACTCATATCTCAAGCCGGTGCAAGTTATGTTGTAGCAGTCAAGATTCCTATGCAAGCAAGTCAAAATTCACCGAACACACTACAATTATTCACTATTTTATACATACAACACAACCCCCGGAGTTTGACCGTACTGTTCTTCTTGATCTTGATCTTCACACTTACTTTTTATGCAAGGCATTATTATAAAAACATTTTTTATAATAATTATATTAAAAAAAAAAACAAAAAACTAACTAAAAAGACCAAAAAAAAAAAAAAAAAGATCCTAAGCGCCTCGCTTAGGCCTAAGCGAGACGCTTAGGTCTAAAAATCAGCTTTTTCTGCCCCTCGTACTGACCTCCTCGAATTCAGCTTCCAAGCGCCTTGCTTAGGCCTAAGCGAGACGCTTGGGGGGGGGGGGGGGGTGAAAATAGAAGGAGGGGGTGGGAATAGACCGAGCCATTCTTTAATCATTTTTTTTATTATTTTGAGAAAATAGAATATTTAATTAAGAAATAATGGAAATAATCCAAATAATAGTCCCAACTACGAAAATTACCAACAGTGGTCCCAACTTTCGACATATTGGAATATAATGGACCCAAACTAACGGAAGTCTAACTCCGTTAGCGTGGTGCTGACGTGGCATGTCACGTAGGATCATTTTGCCACCTAGGATGTCACGTCGGATGCCACGTAGGATCATTTTTGCCACCTAGGATGCCACGTTAGCATCACACTAACGGAGTTAGACCTCCGTTAGTTTGGGTCCATTATATTCCAATATGTCGAAAGTTGGGACCACCTGTTGGTAATTTTCCTAGTTGAGACTATTATTGGCCAATAGTCAATAGTTAGGATTATTTATTTCCATTATTCCTTTAATTAACTAGATATTTACCCAGCACTACGCTAATGGCTAAACTTGAAGTGAAAATAGATATTGCACACATTATTTAGATTTTACTTGTTGCTATAAAAAAAAACAGCTAAAACACCCTTAAGTATATATTTTGACTCGAGCTTGTAATCATATTTCATCAAAAAAAAAAAAATATATAGAATTTAGGATAACAATTAAAAGACTATACAATTATTATATGGTGAAAGAAGTCATAGGACATTGTGTATGTTCCATGTGGTGAATATTGCAAAGGATGATGTGGTTCATGGTGTAGGTTCTCAAGTAGATATCTGGACCAATGGGTTGAAACATGTACGGACAAACAATAACTAGGAAAATACGATAGTTGGTAGCGACTCTTTTGGCTCAAGCAATAATGTGGTCAGAAACACACTGAAAAAAGATAATTTATTTTGGATTGAAATTTTTATAATAACTAATGAAAAAATATAATTTGATAATTTGTTTGGCGAAAGATATCATCATCAAACCTTTATATCATTTAAGGAGATTATTCAAAAGATTTAATAAACATGCCAATGTAGGTTAGAAGTCTATATCCATATCGGTAAACAAAATAGATAACAACACGTGGTTGATAACTTGATGTATCACGTTACTTAAGGGGTGTTTGGGATTGGGTTTGGAAACAACTTATTGACTTATTAACTTTTTGAAAAGCTAATAAGTTAATAAGTCATTTGGAAAAGCACTAAATCCTGGCTTTTCAAAATGACTTATTGGTTTTTTCAAAAATTTAATAAGTTGTTTCCAAACTCAATCCCAAACATGCACTTAGCAACTTTGGCTTTCTACTTTCGTTCATATAAATTATACATTATATAATCCAAAAATGTTGGTGAGCATGCTTAAGGTTTGTATACGTTGTATAAGTTTGAAAATGGTACAATTCAAGTGCTAAGTATACCAATGCAATTATGTAACATGTAAGCATATAAAAGTCAAAATCAAACCTAAATGTAAGACCATATGCACATCTACATAAGTAGGTCACGGATATGCAATAACAATAACCAAGAGCTTCCCATCGAAAGGGTAAATTAAACAAGGCGATTGGTCAATCCAATAGCATTATCCATTGTTGAAGTTTGATTGTACAGAGTTAATGATTTCGCTTAGAACAATTATAAACTCGTTTAATGTTAAGCATAATGCAATAAAGGTAACAAAACATGTGTATGAATTGCAATTGTAATTGTAATTGAAAATGTGTATTTGTAAGTGACTGTGTATTTGTATAGGTGTATGCAAATCATCATAAAAGTGTAAAAACGAAAAAGGGATAGGTAATGTAATACTCAGAGTTTGCCAAGCTACAACTACTCACGTTTAACTAGTAGGTTTTGGTAGCAAAGTTGATATATTCTTAAGAAGATTTGTGCTAATCCAAAAAGAACATAATTCAGTGTGTGAAAATTGAATAAAATGATGTGGAGGTGGACGGTGGAGATTGAGGTGATGGTGGTGGACTTAGGGGTGTTCAAAAGTATTTGAATCTGAATATTTGATCCGAATTAATCGACATCCGAATCTGCAACAAAACATTATTGTTAAAGGTTTATAATATCCTTTGGTGATTCCACGACAACAGACATTATTCCTGGTTTGTACAAAGTATCTGAATCTGAATATTTGAATTGCCTTGTTTATTCGATTGTGCTTTTGTTTCTGCTTTCTCGATCAGATCTAGGGTTTCACTGAGGTTTTAATTGTGATTTGGATTTTTGGTATATGATACAGTAGTTGATTGGATGAGTTTTTCTTTCGAGCTTTCATGAATTGTGAACCACAGGATCTGAGTTAGTTAGAGTTAACCATGGTTTACACGTGTCAATCTGTGATGGCTTCCTACACTTCTCACATTAAGGATACTTTATATCCTATACTTTCTCAAAAGATAATAGTAAAATTGAATAATGACGCTTTTGTATTTTGCGGCCATGTGTTGAACAATATATTAGCAATCCTTTGAATTCCAAACAACAAAAGATATATGTAGAATTAACTGTAAGAAATCTCTTAACTACATTTTTTTTGTACACGAGGTACACGACGTTTGTTGTTTTGTTGTATGTTTACCACTTTTATTAATTATCAATAGCTTAAGTTTATCTATACTCTTTACCCTGGATAATACAGCATACAATTGACCATGTGTAAAAACCAGTTATCCCAGATACAAACCAACCCTACATAACTATTATTTTTACTATTATTTACAGTCAGTCATGGCAAAACATACGGAGAGAGGAAATTGTCTTCTTTGGAATTTAAACGAAATCCTTTTTTATGGTATTAAGCGAGATCTAAGAATAAATGTTCGAGTGCCAATATTACTTCAAGATATTACTTCTGCCTCAATAACTCAATCACCTAGTGATAGGACCCATAGCTAAGTTCCATTGCACAAACAATTTTATCACTATTTCTCAGCAACATTATCGGGGGACACCATCCTTCAGTACTAAGCTATGATTTGGCAAGCTTGAAAATTTATGTCCATTCAGGACATCCGGTGAGTATAAACTTTGATCAAAATTATTATGAAGATACTATGACATGGATATAATGTCGGATCTTAGGTCTTCTTTTCTTTGCCGGAAACAACCCTTCACGATTTTTGAAGGTTTTGAAGATGACGGAGTTGTTCCAGAGGCACATGATAAAGGATATAATTTGAATGACGACATTGAAGAATTGCAAGTTATAGAAGATGAAGAAGATCAAATTCAACCAACTTAACGAAAACTTATTGGATGAGCGAATGGTACACCATGGTCAACAGGGTAGGAGGTTTCTTTGGTTAAAGCTTGGTGTTACCGCTCTGAAAACAAGGATCAAAATAATCAAAGAACCAAAGGAAATTAATGGAAAGTGATGCTTAAACATTACAATTCATTATTGGGAGGAAGCGATCGATCAGTCTATCAAGTATCTTCAAAATGCAACTCCTCCATGAACCAAAAAATGAATGAATTCAACAATTATTGGATTCAATCGGTATTAATTTTTATTTAAATTATTTTTTTACTTAAAATGTGTTTAATTTTATGCTTACAATTATTGTAACTATGATTGTTTATGAAGTAGTGGTGTACCGACCTTCATGTGATGACTAGGGCATTGCGTGATTACAAAAATAGAACATCCGGCCAGTTTTAATCACGTTGTCACATGGGAGGTTGTAAAAACACACAAAAAATGGGCCAAAGTCCCGGTAATAGGTGAAGAAGCGTCTGATAGTCATTTCGACAAGAGACGAAAGTCATCGTGTCACACCACGCCAATGGCGGAAACACGTGGCGCAACGCTCGAAAGCATATCAAAGTCAAGATTAACACAAACTATATTTAATTAGAAAAGATCAATTTATTAGGATGTCGAAAATAAGTATCTCGTTACAATATTGCACAAGGCATTACATAAAACAACGAACATTAAGCTTCGATGTGGGGGTATTTCCGTTTATGTTCCAACCCGATGGTAACAATAGATGGAACCCTGACCAGTATCCGGCATCCCGAATTCCACCGCACTAGCCCCATATCTATTCAGCACTTAGTTACCTGAAAGATATGTTTAAAAAGACGTCAATATATAAAATATTGGTGAGTTCACAGGTTTTAGTTTCGTAATAACAACATTTTTACATCCTGTGCAGATCCAACACAATTTGTGGCCTTTGTAAGGAGTAGCTAGCTCCTACAAACTATGATGATGAGCAATCCCCTGAGTCCCATAACCAAACCAAGACTAATAAATATGCCCTGCTCCAAGTCGTTTCTCGGAACCCAACGACTTAAGTTCAGAATACGTGTACCCCTGGCATACGCCGATGCATAATCGACGCTATCGATTAGGGGTGGGCCTTGTCAGGCACTGTGACATCCGCCACCCTAATCTTTATTAAGTTGTCAATAATAGTCCTTCATATATTCAAGTGTTTCTATCCTTGTCCTTGCACTTTTGAATCATTTTCAAATTTAATAAAAATATCAAATTCAATGTTTATAACTTCCATTTTATTAGGATTGTGGCTATGAATACATATATTGTAACGTCATTTAAACGTATTATAATAGGATTTTTCATTTTTAAGTCTATTAGATTTTTGTGAAATTTAAATGTATAAAGATTAACTTAAGTTTTCAGAACCATCAAGTTTTCTCCATCATTACCCAACCCTTTACGAGGTTTCAATAGGCATTTAATGCATTTAAATCGAGCCTTATGTTGAAACGGTTGAAAACTTTAACCCACCATTGATGATCGGAATTTATTGTGCTGTTTCGAGTTGGTCGCTATATAAGATAGGTACACCATTCATTTTCTGCACAACTATACTACACAAACCCACTCTTAAACCATCCTAAACATGACCCGAAGGTCTATTAATCTTGCACGCAAGGTCGGACCTATACACTTGATTTTCGGTCACTTCTAAGCTTCGTGAGTCCCCTTTTCTCGTGCCATTTTGTTCTTTAGTTGCTCCTTTACAAAAGCCCTCTGTTACAAATTAATAATCTTGTGTAATTTAGATTATTGAAAAGTTAAGGTTAGGGTTTGAAAGATTTGGGGAAGAAGATGAGTATGTGTTATTGATGAAAAACTTTCTTCTTTCAAATAAATCAACAAGTTGGTACCTAGCCTAGTGGTTGGTGTTGTTGGGTTGGAGAGGGTAGACTCGAGTTTGAGTCCCCTTGATGCAGAATCTGTGTTTTATTTTTTTTCTTAATTTAAGTAGGAGTTCTCGAGTTCTCTCCCTAACTATGAGTTCTCAATTGAACCTTCCCCTATATATATATATATATAGGGTCGAGATCCTGTGCAAAGTGTGTTTTGTGTGAGAAGGGTAAGAAGTGTTTTGGACCATTAGATCATCTTAATCTATGGTGTGGATTAATTGGATGACATTTTTGTAATTAATATTATAATTTTATTATTTGATTATACCATTAAGGGTAAGATAGTAAAATAGACACTCTAATTAATTGCATCATTAAAACTCATCTCTCACCTCTCTCCTCCTATTTATTATGATTCTCTCCCTTTCCTCCTCTCTCTCATCAATAATTACAGATCAAAAAAAGACTTAAGAAAACACTGTTGTATCGTAAAACACTATACTACACTGCTGTATCATAAAACACTATACTACACTACTGTATCGTAAAACACCATACTACACTGCTGTAAAATCACAAAAAAACATAAAAACACTGCTGTTTCGTAAAACACTATACTACACTGCTGTAAAAATCACAAAAAACATAAAAACACTGCTGTTTCGTCAAACACTATACCACATTAAAAAACGATGATATGTATCTTAATATAAAAACTAAAACACAGTACGAACAGTTTTGAAAAAAATATAAAACACATTAATATGAATTGATTCGAATAAAACACACCAATATGATCGTGAATAATACAGAGAATGAATGATATTGTGTTGAATGTTAACAAAAAATCTGTAAAATAATGTAGAGGATGTGAAAACAAGAATCCCTTATAATGCTCGGTATTAATCATGAATTAAATGAGATATTATCTCCTAAAATAAGATTATCAAGCTAATTTACAATCTTACCCTTTTATGTAATATAATATGCCTTCATGTTATTGGTTCTCACACTTCTCACACAAATTAAGTTTTTCACATGATCCTAAACCTATATATATATATATATATATATATATATATATATATATATATATATATATATATAAACGGGTATGCTCCCCAATACATTTTTGTATTGACGAAATTATTTTCGTACATGTTTCAGGTTCTTATGAGATGATTTTTAAGCTTTCGAAATCTTACTTAGATGTTGGATTTATTGTATTTTAGCATTAGTTGTCACTTTAGAATTTTTGTATTTTCCTTTCAATGTAATAAATTATTTAATTCAATGTATTCAAATTTACACTTTAGTACCATGAGCTATTGAGCAATCGTCACTACGTGACACCTCGATGTTTCCGCCATCGGTTGGGGTGTTACAGATTGGTATCAGAGCCATGGTTATAGGGAATTAGGTTATTAGAATGCCTTTTAGCCTAGTCTATAACTAAGCTTACATTCACGAGTCATCTCGTATATATTTCTCTTTATCTTTATATTTTCTATCGAGATATTTTCGCTGTGATTCTTTCTCGTTATTTCTTTCGATATTTTGCTTGGAGAAGAAGACACTCGTATTTCACAAACGAAACGAAATCACCAAGTTAGGAGTGACATCCATACCTTGGTGATTAGTTTCAATCCTCTATATGTTATTTATCTTAGGAATATACCTTTGAGATAGGAGTGACATCCACACCTCAAAGAATATTTCCTTCAAAAAGAAACTTAACCACTAAGCTGGGGGTGATATCTTTAACTTAGTGATTGGTTTCATTCCACAATGGTTTTCAATTTTGGAATACATCTTTGAGTTAGGAGTGAAATCCACATCTCAAGGATCTATTTCTGCATCTCGTTTTTAATCTCGCTAAAGTTTTGGAATTCACTAGTGATGGGGCACGTGCAATCTGGAAGGGTGAGCGCCTGTATCCCGAGTTTTCTGTCTAGGCCTAGCATTTCGCATAAATCCCAATCAGACGAGGGACCCGTATGCCGACCTGGGAACTCTCGGGATGAGCATTCACTTATAGGCTAAAGTACGCCCCCACAAGTCACTAATAACATTTCAATTACTTTAGTTAGTCAAAACTTTCCTATGGAAACAATCTCAATGTTTTATGATATTGATATTTATGTTTTGTTATCATTTGAAGACTCAAATGATAAATTATGAATTTTCTTAAATATTGGTAATCTATTCGTATTACATACGTTGATTTTTATCATTCACGTCATTTTAAATTTTGGTATTTTAAAACACATTAGATTTACACATACTTCATGAAATGGTTTCATTTTGCATTTTACAAACTTGTAGTGCATATTTTACAAATCAAATGTAAACCTTTTGTTTTCATATGACGTATCCAACATATGTTTTCTAGAGAAACTTGCAACTAATAATATGTTTTATTACAATTTTCAACTCAACTTCTCATAAACACATGAAAATGTGCACTTACGAAATCTTTTAAAGTGAATTTGTTTTAAACCTAAAGCATTCTTCGGTTACTAAAAAGTTATCTTTTTACACTCGCACTCTTTCAGTTGTAAAACTTTTGGTCCAACAAAACGATGAACATATCCTCTTATCAGAATATTGCTAAATGTCTTTTATAGTATAACGCATATATGTAAAATTACTAAATTTTAACTCGCATGACAGTAGGCTATACACCTGTACCGTGCACTTTCATTCACAGTAAATTTCATTATTCTTACACCATTCTATTTATAGTCACGTTCGCACATTATCCTATTATTCTCATATTATTCTTTTATTGGTGGTTATTTTCACGCGTTATTCACAACTATTCTCGCACTAGTTATTAGTAGTTATTCTTACAACATTGGTTTTGAGCATTAATTTAACTGGTTTACTTTCATTTTGTGCAAATTGTGTGATTCACTCGATTTACGTTATACTATTCCTTCAATCGAAATTTTATGCTATACTTATATACTTACATGAACGCATAGTTGGTATGCATATTTTTTTTCTATTGTGAGCAAAACCCTGTTATACTTTACATTATTTTGTTCATCATCATGGCCAACGAACATACTAGTTGATAACTCGTATGAGATCTAAGCCGGTGCCCACGTACGACTCGGATTAGAGTATTTCTCCAATCCGAGGGGAACGGTGTAAACCTCAGAGTCTATCAATACGGGTATTTAGAGCCAAAGATGTGAACAGAAGTTACCGGTTAAGGGTGAACCCGAAAGGGAAGAACCTCTAACCATGTCTATTACTTACATGTTACTCTCATTACGGTTAAAGGGTAAACCCAAAAGGGAAGGACCTCTAACCATGTCATTGTTTCATTGCAGTATCAATTACTTAGCATATCCTGATTGCACGCATTTGTTTCTGGTATTACTTAGGATAGGGTTATGGAAAAGCATAACACCCTAGTGTAAGGTAAATCGATGATTGCGGTCCGGAACGCAATCATGGGTTTACAGGTACATGAGGGTGGTGTGTAATTCTATTTAGGCTGTTGGTAGACAATCAGTACGAGTCCAAAGTATCGGGAATGTGGTGGGTCAGCTGCGGTACATCCTATATATAAGCATAAACGATACTACGGGAGCGGACTAGGAGTCTGACCAAGAACCTACCCATTACTTTATAGTTACCTCTTCATTATATCGTTAACTAATAGCTAGCATTTTCGATAAGAACGTTCTTACACGAGCTTCAATTCATCTTCCTAGGGTCCTTCTCTTGACCACCCACACAGAAAACACGAACCTTGTGTACTCTTACACTCTCAGTTATTTAGTTACTCGTTGCATACTCTAATAACGTCTAGTCTGAAACCTTTCTAAAGTAGGGGAGACTGCTTCATCAGTGTCTCTGCCTTCACCAGTTACAGAGTCCCAAAGCCTTTCACATTTAAACTCTCAATTTCTTAATCTCGGGTCAGCTGTCAAAGATTTTGAAACTTTTACTTTGGGTATTAGATAACTATTTTAAATTTTGTCGAATCATAAATGATGAATTTTGTTTTAAAAATCTAGCTGACCTTTACAACGCTTTTTGTTTCATAGAAACCTCCACTTGAAAGAAATTTTGAGACGAAATTTTCTAAAGTAGGGGAGACTGTGACATCCGCCACCCTAATCTTTATTAAGTTGTCAATAATAGTCCTTCATATATTCAAGTGTTTCTATCCTTTTCCTTGGACTTTTGAATCATTTTCAAATTTAATAAAAATATCAAATTCAATGTTTATCACTTCTATTTTATTAGGATTGTGGCTATGAATACATATATTGTAACGTCATTTAAACGTATTATAATAGGATTTTTCATTTTTAAGTCTATTAGATTTTTGTGAAATTTAAATGTATAAAGATTAACTTAAGTTTTCAGAACCATCAAGTTTTCTCCATCATTACCCAACCCTTTACAAGATTTCAATAGGCATTTAATGCATTTAAATCGAGCCTTATGTTGAAACGGTTAAAAACTTTAACCCACCATTGATGATCAGAATTTATTGTGCTGTTTCGAGTTGGTCGCTATATAAGATAGGTACACCATTCATTTTCTGCACAACTATACTACACAAACCCACTCTTAAACCATCCTAAACATGACCCGAAGGTCTATTAATCTTGCACGCAAGGTCGGACCTATACACTTGATTTTCGGTCACTTCTAAGCTTCGTGAGTCCCCTTTTCTCGTGCCATTTTGTTCTTTAGTTGCTCCTTTACAAAAGCCCTCTCTTACAAATTAATAATCTTGTGTAATTTAGATTATTGAAAAGTTAAGGTTAGGGTTTGAAAGATTTGGGGAAGAAGATGAGTATGTGTTATTGATTAAAAACTTTCTTGTTTCAAATAAATCAACAAGTTGGTACCTAGCCTAGTGGTTGGTGTTGTTGGGTTGGAGAGGGCGGACTCGAGTTTGAGTCCCCTTGATGCAGAATCTGTGTTTTTTTTTTTTTTTTTTTTTTTTTGTAATGTCCTTTCATTTCATTTTCTTATTATTTTTTTTATGTATATAATATATAGAATTTGAAATATTCATAATAAATTCATTTTTGCCCTAAAAATTATGAAACTTTAGGTGTAGCTTCTTGATAACTTACAGAAAATTATCATATTTTTAGTTTCTGGAAAATATTTTATTTTCTTATTTTTATTGATTTAACTTGTTTTAATCGTATTTAATTGATAAAAAAAATTTATTTTTAATGATTTGAGTCTCAAACTTTTTGGGAAATTATTTCTAATCACCATGAACCGAAATAAAAATTATTGGTTTATAAAACATTTATTTTTACTAATTTTCCTATTTTTAATCATTTAAACATGATTTAATCTCATAAAAATCAATTTTAAATATAAATAAGTTTATAAAAATTATGGGAAAATTACTTTCATTAATTTACATCAGAAAGTATCCATTTTCTATAAAAATAGCATTTTTAGATCATGTCTTGTATTTTTATACTTAATTATGTTTAATGAGACATAATTAAATATATATTTATTTATACTACTTAACATCTATTTTATAAATACATTGCTTATAAAACAGAAAAATTATTATGTTTGAAAGTCTTTGTTGTCATTATTGTATCATGGTGTAACTCATAAATATTTAATTCAATATTTATGATTATTGTATTTATTTACAATAATTAGTTAAAGTAATTAATTAAATTACTTTGTCTTAATTATTCAAACATATTTTTGTCTAAATATTCAATTTGTAATAATTATATTACTACCTAAACCACATTTACAAATTTTGACATATTATTTTTAATATGCAACTTTTATATTAATTTGACTTATCATAAAAAACTCTAATTCCCCAAACCGACTTAGCAAACCCTAATGCCTTAGACCCTAGTTACCTTAGACTTTTTAGACACTTCCTTATTAGTATTATTACACATTATAGGTTGAATTCCTCCGAATTCCCATTACTTAGCTCACGACCGATTAAGTGGATTTTGATCGCTTTTGCAAACTGTGAGTATATCTTTCCCCTTTTTCATTTTATTTTTGGGGCTACTCATGTACTTACTATCAAGTTTCTATTTCCTTTTACTAAAATAGCAATTCTTATGTGTGTTTGCTTGTGTCATTTCGTGTATCTATGATTTGTCAAATCATTAACCGTTGCGGCCTGGCATTTCAAAGTATAGATCTATGGTATATACCCTTGTCACTCTATTGAGAGTCCTTGTCATTGCTATGTATTGCATTACTACTAGCGCATACTATATATATCTGCTTTCCTTTCATAGGGTTGATTTGACCCGGATACCACTTATTACATTTTGCAAAATAACACATGAATTGCTAGAATTTCCTTACTATATATATATATATATATATATATATATATATATATATATATATCAAACCGGTATGCTCACCAATACATTTTTGTATTGACGAAATTATTTTCGTACATGTTTCAGGTTCTTATGAGATGATTTTTAAGCTTTCGGAATCTTACTTAGATGTTGGATTTATTATATTTCAGCATTAGTTGTCACTTTAGAATTTTTCTATTTTCCTTTCAATGTAATAAATTATTTAATTCAATGTATTCAAATTTACACTTTAGTACCATGAGCTATTGAACAATCGTCACTACGTGACACCTCGATGTTTCCGCCATCGGTTGGGGTGTTACAGGCACCAATAGTACTATCCAAATATTCCTTCGGTTTCATTTACCTGAATTAATGGTTACAGTAGCGAGGACTCAACCCCAAGTGGCGAACAAAAACTCAAGTACTCATCATGCCACTCATCACATTTTAACCTTTGAAAACATTTCAACATGTGATAACTTTTGACAAAAATATCTTTCCCCCAGTTAAAACAGTAAAATGGGGCCGTGAAACTCACCTGATGTACAACGTACACTCAAATAGCATAGAATAGCAAGTCCGTGGTCAAGCACCTACGAACGTCCTAGTGCGTGTAAGTCACTAAGTCTATAGCGTGTGCTTTTCCGGCAAGTTGTACACCCAACTCCCAACACCACCATTTACATATAATTCCCCGTTTAATTAAACATATGTCCTAGGTCCGTTGGTGATGGATTACCCTTGTTACAAGTTACATTTATACTTTCATGAATATTAATTAACTTGTATAATATTATTCTCGACTCAACTTCACTTAACGTATAATTATTTTCCCATTAAATAATTATACTTAAGATCTCGTCGTTCAATATAATATCTTTACCACTCGACACGACTCACTTTACCGTATATTTATTTTCCCATTCAAATAAATATACTAAGGCCTTGTCATTCGATAATATGTCTTCTACGCTCGACTCGACTCACCATACCGTATATTTGCTTTCCCATTAAGTAAATACACTAGGATCTCGTCGATTCGATATATATATATATATATATATATATATATATATATAGGGGAAAGTTAATTTGAGAACACCTATATTTCGTGCGAACCGTGAGAACGGCATCTAAAACCATTCAAATTCCAAATTTCTTTTTACATTTGTCTTTATTACTAAAATTCCATCTCAAAAACACAAATTACGCGTAAAAATTCAAACGTATACGAAAATAATTTGTTTTTACACATGTGTAAATTTACTGTTTATACATGTGTAAACTGTTTCATTTACACATGTGTAAAAAGTTAATTTGAAAGTGTTTTTGTAAGAAAAAATGAATTATTTGGAAAGAAAATTCATTTATTAATGTTGTATTTTGATTATAATGAGGTTTGTATTAAAAAAATTTGATTTTGATTGATTTTTTTACTTGTTCCCACGGTTCTCACAATATTTAGCGTTCTCAAGATAACCCTCCCCTATATATATATATATATATATATATATATATATATATTGTCTTCTGCACTCGACTCGACTTACCTCCCCTTATATTTACTTTCCCATTAAATAAATATACTAAGATTTCGTCGAGTCGAATATATATATATATATATATATTCCTTGTTAAGTCCATACATTTGTTTAACGTTTAATCGTTAGATTATTTACGTTACTTTTCTCCCACGAATATTTTCCAACACTTAGGAAAGTGTTATGTATTTTTCACCCAAATCATATATTTTAAATCCTTAAAATATATTTATACTTATCTTGACGTAATGATACTTTTCTCGTCCGTCCGTTTTTACGTCTTAGTTCGTTAACACGTCCAAGTCTGATTACTTAACTTATATATATATATATATATATATATAGTTAATTTTTCCCAAGTTTTTTAATATGTGTACTCTAGGAAAGTTATTCACCTCTTAAATTTCCTACACATATTACTTGGAAGTTTTATAAATACCTTTGTATTTTTAACACAAGACTTGGTAACTTATGTATAAAAATGCTCCAACACTTTTATATTCTCATTTATATAAAAGTGTTCATTTTTATATAAGTTTCCACCAAGCTTTTATTTTATCTAACATTTTTATAAAAACCTTTGTTTTTATACATATTCATATGTTAGAAAAGTTCATATTTTTATAAAACTCTATTTTATAAAAATACACTTTTATACAAAAATACAAGTGTATAATTACTAGTATTTACCAAATCTACCTTGAAAAATTACTATGTACACATTTGACACCAAACTTTCCATAGTTATATTTTTTAGACCCAAGTTTCTAAAAATATCATTTTTAGTCCCTCAACTTTTAAAGTTACTAAAATAGTCCCTTTAACTTATAAAAGTTGCATTTTTCCATTATATCTTTCAAGATTAGCAATTTCCTACTAAACTAGTAGACTTTAATGGATCATTTTTGTCATGTTAGTTTATTTTCATGTTTCAACACTTTTAATAGTCTTATATCATCTTATTAAGGCTACTAATAAGTGAAATTTGTGTATTTTGTCCAACATGTCCAAATTATATATTTCAAGTTGTAGACCTTGATAATGCAATTTTTACAATACTTATTTTCTAACAAAAATAACATTATAACAAGTCTTATATCTTTATGTTAAGATGATTAAAACCATTTTTAAGTTCATTCAAGTTATAATAGCAAGTTATATTTAAATCACCATTTTCTTCAAGTATTCATGAACTTTATAAAAACTATAAGAATACTACACATCCATCACCAATTTTCGGCCCATACACACCATCTTAACACCATTTTAGTCTTTAAAATCATATGTTTTATTATGAAAAGCTTATTCAAGTTAACCCCTTGTACAACTTGCTTCAAGCTTTTAAACATAAACTTTTTAAAGACAAAACAAGATCAAGAATACTTACAACTAGCACAAGGCTAGGGAAGCTAAAAATGCTTGATTTTGATGGAGTTTAGTGTGTTCTTCCTATGTGGTTAAGCTCCAAGCTTGAAACACACAATGAGGGTTTGGATGATGGATGTTTATGAAGGAAATTAAAGTGTTAAAACTTGAAAGAAATGTGTGTGTGTGTGTGCCTTGGTAGTCCACGGCTCAAGAAGAAAAGAAAGGAAGAGTTTTTGATCAAATGTTTGAGTTTGTGATCTCTTATAATCTTTCCACATCTTCAAATGATTTTTCAAGATCCATCACTAGATATTATCTCATATAATAAGGACATGTATGTACTAGGAGATTTAGATGATCTTGATGAATTGTTTTGTGGGTGTGTGGCCGTGAGTTTTTAAACAAAAGGGAGGATTTTATGTAATCTTGCATGTACTCATGATCTCCCATGTGATCTTCTCAAGATTGCATATAATCTAATTTAGATATCAAATCCCTTAAAACATGGATATCTTGGTACTAAGAAATCTCAATGGATATGGGCAGGATTTGTTTGGCCGATTTATGTAAGAAATGGATGGATTTTGTGGATCTTATAAGTACACAAGATAATCCATGTTAGATTTCATATCCCACCCTTGTAATCTTTGTGATATCTTTGAGATTTGATCAAATAAAAATAGATTTTGGCCATGTGAGGATAAAGATCCGGTTTGGGGGTGGGTCTAGTGGGGTCCACAACACAAAATATTTGCTAATAATTTGTTAAGTTTCATCCCTTAACGTTCGGGTGTCGTTCGTGTATTTTTCGGATTTTAATCGCGTGTTATTCGGACATTATAATAGCTTCTAATAACACTTAAACATAGCCTAGTTTAAGTGTTAGTTGTTTAGTTAGGCTCTTGTTGGGTGAATTTATAAGTTATACGCGTACCGGGTGCGGTACGCGCACTTCATTCGTTACCGGGAGATTTGTATGTAAAGTTTTCACTTATGGTTTTGGAGTTTCAAAACGCATTATATTTTGTGAAAATACCCCTTTATTTTATATCCTGGGTGTCCGGGATCCTTTTCGTTTATTTAATTTTTACCGGGTAATCACCAACGTCCGTACCGGACAAGTTTATTCGCACATGATCCTATCATGCTTCATCATTAAACGTTTGCATTCCTATGCATCTTATGGGGAATTTGCTATTCTCTACGGCATCAGTTAAATTAATCCACTTAGTTTAAACATGCACTTAAACCGTTAATTACATATACTAATTACGTACGGAAACATATCGATTTTTGCCGGATGTTACACATCGGAAGACGACAAATATCACGCGTCTAGTACACCCGACAACGCCTTCACTAGTAATTTGCCAGATGTCAACGAAGATAAAGCACCAACAAGATCACATCGAAAAGATAAGAAGACAAGTTGAGCAAGTTGGTGGACACACAAACTCAACAAGGAGAAAAATCTATAGCTTTGTTGGAGTAATAATGCGAAGCGGTGATGCAAAAGCAACATGACCATGGCTTGCAGATGTTTTCGAAAGCGCACGAGAAACTCAAGGGTAAAACATTGCAATTAATTTTACAATGAAAGCGTGAAATAGCCAAGAAAATTATAACTCTCCGTTTGGACTTTTTTTAAAAAAATTTGATTTTCTTTTAATTATTTAAAATTATCTGTTAATCACCAAAAAATAATTTTAATTCATTTTTGGTTCTTTTAAGTTGTTTCCTAGCCAAGAAAATTATAACTCTCCGTTTCGCTTCGTTAATTGCTCGTTTTGGTTTTCCAGTAAAAACATCCAGCTTTGTACAACTTTGATGAATCATTGTACGTGGTCCTCCGACTAAACCTAACTCGCAACAATTGTTTTTAATTCATTTTTAAGTGTTTTTAATTACTTTTCGAGAAATGATAATTTTCAGATATTACAGATCAAGGTGTTACCAAGCATGTCAAGAAATGATAATTTTCAAATATTGCAGATCAAGGTGTTACCAAGCATGTCAAGAAATGATAATTTTCAAATATTTGCAGATCAAGGAAAGAATGAAAATACGTGATGCACATAACCCTCCATGCAAATCATCCCAATTCTGTCAAAGAAGATGTATTCACCATTTCAAACGATTTGCCTCCTTGAATGTCTATGGAAACAACAATGGATTTGTCAAAAGCAAGTGTGAAGATCAAGATCAAGAAGAACAGTACGGTCAACGATGAAGTTGTGTTGTATGTATAAAATAGTGAATAATTGTAGTGTGTTCGGTGCAGTCAACGAACATCATTCAAAATTTCAACTTCCCGTTCAGGTGCTTAAGTCCACCTTGAGATATGAGTTTAATTAGCTTGAATCTCTCTGATCCATGGTATCTGGTTGTTTTCAGGTTGTCTTCATCGTTGACCGCTATCTCTCGGATAACAACTGAAAAGTTGTCAACGATGATGACGCAGAGGTTAGCGGTAACTTTAAATTTTGAATGATCGTCGGTTTGCTCTCTATATACCAATCAACAGTAGCGATCATTACAGTTATTTTGGAATGTTTCTGATCATTGTCAGAGGGTCACTATTCATACATAAAGAGATAAAGGTTGTACACGAGTATAATCAAACAAGGGTTGCCCGGAGTTTGATTAGCTTGAATCTCTCTGATCCATGGTATCCACTAACCGTAGCGATCATTACAGTTATTTGGACTGTTGCTAAATTAGTTAAACAAAAGCTTAAATTATACAGTTATTTGGAATATTCTTGATCATTACAGTGAGATATGAGTTTAATTAGCTTAAATCTCTCTGATCCATGATATGAGAGCAATAATCCATCGAGAACTTGAGAAAGAGAGAATAAGAGAAGAGATAATAACATATGAGCTACAACATAACTTGCACCGGCTTAGGATATGAGTTTAATTAGCTTGAATCTCTCTGATCCATGGTATCCGGTTGTTTTCAGGTTGTCTTCATCGTTGACCGCTATCTCTCGGATAACAACTGAAAAGTTGTCTCATTAATTCCAAAACCTAAAGAGAAGATATCATCTCAGTGAGATTGATAACTTCTCTATGGAAGTTGCTACAATAGTTAAACAAAAGCTGAAATTGAACAATTTGGAATGTTTCTGATCATTACAGTTATGCCTTTTTTGGTGAAATGAACTTGAAGAAATGATTTGGTGGATATATCATGAGTTAAACAAAAGCTGAAATTGGACGGTTATTTGGAATGTTCCTGATCATTACTTTTAATGCAAGCAAGTAAAATTCAGTTGTTGGACAGTGAGATTGATAACTGGACAGGTTAGCCAAACCATACGAGGGTGGCAGGAAAAAGTTGACATTTTGATCCAAAGGAAATTCAGGTTAGCCAGACGTTTGTCAAAAGAACATTTTTTATAATAATTATATTAAAAAAAAACAAAAAACTAACTCAAAAGATCAAAAAAAAAAAAAAAAAAATTGATCCGAAGAGCCTCGCTTAGGCCTAAGCGAGGCGCTTCGAATTCAAAATCAGCTTTTTCTGCCCCCTCGTACTGACCTCCTCTGATTGAATTCAAAGCGCCTCGCTTAGGCTTAAGCGAGGCGCTTTGAGGGAGTGAAAATAGAAGATGGGGGGTGAGAATAGACCGAGCCTAAAAAAGACATACAAGCTACGCCGTTCTTAAATTATATTTAGGTTTTTAATTTTTATAAAATTTAGAACCTATTAAAAGAAAGCAAGACCAACTGAAACTGGATTATAAAAAGAAAGTAAAAAACAATTTAATATTGACCGAATGACGCGACTCAGATTCAAGAACAACGCATCGGAGATATCACAAACCACCACGTGGCACTTTTTCCTAGCTGTCAAATTATCATTGGCTCAATTACCACTGACCACGTTAAGTCAACCTGCCACGTCACCAAGTATAAGACACGCTAAAACCTTCTTCTTTATACTCTTCTCTCTCTCTCTCTCTCTGCAAATCCCAAATTCAATCACGCTCTTCCAAAACATGGAGACACGTTCACCATTTCATCGTCCTGCACTCTCCAAAACACTATTCACATTACCTTTAATCGTGTTGTTGCTGTTATTAAATCCAGTTCCATCACAATCAGCTGTTTCAAGCATTGATCTAGGATCTGAATGGTTAAAAGTAGCTGTAGTGAATCTAAAACCAGGCCAGGCACCAATATCCATCGCTATTAATGAAATGTCTAAACGTAAGTCTCCAGCTCTTGTAGCGTTTCACGCTAATGATCGTCTCATTGGCGAGGAAGCAGCAGGACTTGTTGCTCGCTATCCTAATAAGGTTTATTCACAAGTCCGTGATTTGATCGGAAAACCGTTTTCTCACGTTAAGAAGTTTCTAGATTCGTATTATTTACCGTTTAATGTGACGGAAGATTCTAGAGGCGGTGTAGGGATAGTAATCGACGACGGTGTGACTGTTTATTCACCTGAGGAGTTAACGGCTATGATATTAGGTTATGGATTGAAATTAGCGGAGTTTCATAGTAAGGTGGTGGTGAAGGATGCGGTGATTGCAGTGCCTCCTTATTTTGGACAGGCGGAGAGGAAAGGATTGCTTCAGGCGGCTCAATTGGCTGGATTGAATGCATTGTCTCTTGTTAATGAGCATTCGGGTGCCGCGCTTCAGTATGGGATTGATAAGGACTTTTCTAATGGTTCTAGACATGTTGTTTTTTATGATATGGGGTCTAGTAGTACTTATGCTGCTCTTGTTTACTTCTCGGCTTATAATGCGAAGGAGTACGGCAAGACTGTTTCTGTTAATCAGTTTCAGGTATGGACGTTCAACGTTATATTGATGTCTTATACCGTATGTATCGATTTCTTAGTTGGTGACTTGTAGTATATATCATTTGTTAGGCTTGGTATGATAGTTTAGATAATAAGGCTTCTAAGTTTATAAACTAATCTGCATTAGGATTCCACCCTTGTTTACAAATTGTTAGGTGTATGATCTGCAAAACTTGAATCGTATTCAAGCAAAGTATTATTGATTAATATGCATTGGAGACGATTTAATCTGTTGGCTAGTCCCTTAAAAAAATATGCCTAACAAAAAGCAATTTTTATTTAGGATTAAAAGTTTTATTGAAGTGAAAAGCTAGAAAATACTGAGACGGTATGCATTAGTCAAATAGGCCAGACTTGGGTTGGGAGTAACTTAACCATCTGACACTCTTAAGAGTGAAAATACCAAACCACTAACAATAAGATGAGACTCAGCCAACCCAGAGACCACTACTGAGAAATCCCCCAATTGACGGTATCAAACTATACTGATAATGCATATACCAAACACTTGCCAAGAATATTAAAGAGAACTGGCAAAATTAAACTGAAACGTTTCGCCACCCAAACCATTGACACCCCGGCCAACTATAAAAATCATCACCAAAAAGCACCACTGTTACTGTTTCTGTTCAAGTAAACGCATGAGTTCCTTGTGAATTGGATGCCTATTCCTGTTTTTTTCTAGTACTTGCCTATTTAATGTTATGGTTTATGAGGAATCAATACTTATTGTTATATCAGTACTATCATGATACTGCTGATAACACATTGTGTGACACAGGTCAAAGATGTTAGATGGGACCCTGAGCTTGGTGGTCAAAATATGGAATTGCGTTTAGTGGAATACTTTGCCGATGAGTTCAACAAACAGGTAGGTAATGGTATTGATGTGAGGCAGTTTCCAAAAGCAATGGCCAAACTGAAGAAGCAGGTTAAGCGTACAAAAGAAATTCTTAGCGCAAATACTGCAGCACCAATATCAGTTGAATCACTTCTTGATGAACGTGATTTTAGGTACATGCCACACATCTTTTCTTGGTTCCTTATATTAGGTATTCGTGTTCTTCCTGTGCAATCTGTGATGCTAGCTTTTATCCCAGTGATAGTTATTGATTAGAGTAACTTTCTCCTTTTTGCCATTGTATGTAAGAAAAAAAATGTTTCTTTTCCCAATATATGTAACACACATCCAAATTCCAATCTTTGATCATTGTATGCAAATAATCTTCTATAGCAGCTGAAAAGCCTGAAATGGTGACATGGCACCAGTTTTTTTTTATGACACTGAATTGTGCTACATCATCATTTCTGAAAGTTTTATTAACTCTCTGTACATTATATTATTCTCATGTATCAAGTTTATTCATGTTTCCAGGAGCACAATAACTCGTCAGAAATTTGAAGAGCTGTGTGAAGATCTCTGGGAAAGATCTATTATCCCTGTGAAAGAGTTGCTTAAGCACTCAGGTTTGAAGGTTGATGAAATATATGCCTTTGAGTTGATTGGAGGTGGCACTCGAGTACCAAAATTGCAGGTATTTTGCTATTTCTGTTACATTATATTACAAACACAATAATAATTGTAGGCTGTAGATTTTCTGGATCTTGTTGTAAATTCTGTTATCAACCTTACATTTTTTTTTTGGCAAACCATGCATAGGTATCCTCACTTGTTCATGAATTGATTGAATTCTTGATCATTTTGCAATAATTATTTTTTCTTGTATTTAAATTGTTGATTAATAAATGTATAATTCACAGGCTAAGCTTCAAGAGTTTCTTGGGAGGAGTGATGTTGACAGACATCTAGATGCAGATGAGGCTACAGTTCTAGGTGCTTCATTGCATGCTGCAAATCTTAGTGATGGAATAAAATTGAACCGTAAGCTTGGTATGATTGATGGTTCTATGTATGGGTTTATGATGGATTTAGATGGTCCTGAACTTGTAAAAGATGAAACCACCACACAGTTACTTGTGCCACGGTTGAAGAAGTTGCCCATCAAGGTAAATGTTCATCAATTTCTTTTCTTTACTTTGGGTAGTGATTTATCTCATACGGGTCCAATTAAAAGAAAATATTTATAAGTAAAACGGTCACATAGGTTAAAGTTGGCCTAAGTCAATTTTTAATAAATACATCCTAGAATCTTTTTTTATGCATTACATATTTATATAAGGTGGACAAACCTGTTTGCTGGTCAATCCAGCCTGGCCATTTGACCCTTTTGAAATAAAGCAGTTTGACCGTTACCCAAGCCGCTCACCATGTCACATGTAGCATAGACGTCAAGAAAGCTACCAATAGTTGTTAGTGATGCTTTCTATCTTAAAAATCGCACAGATGTTCCGGTCAATCACTCACAACAAGGATTTTGATGTTTCCCTTTTATATGAGAACGAAGATCTCTTGCCACCTGGTGTTACTTCACGTACATTTGCGAAGTATGCAGTCTCTGGTCTTGCTGATGCTAGTGAAAAGTAAGTACCGGAAACTTAGATATTTATAATCATTTTAATCTTATATTAATAAAATGTTTTATGAATTTTAATTTTTTATTCTTTAACTCTCTAGGTACAAGTCACGCAACCTTTCGGCCCCTGTCAAAGCAAATCTTCATTTTTCTCTTAGTAGAAGTGGCATATTTTCTTTGGATCGTGCAGATGCTGTCATCGAAATATCTGAATGGGTGGAAGTCCCTAAAAAGAATCAAACTCTGGATAATACTAATGCTTCTGCTCCTCTTAACCAAACGGTTGAAGCCGATTCTGCAAACTCAGCAGAAGCTAGTGATGTTCCCAAGCCAGATGATTTGATTACCAATTCGGTCAACTCCACCGAAAATAACCAAAATAGTGTAGATCTTGGTACAGAAAAGAAACTAAAGAAACGGACTTTTAGAATTCCTCTGAAGGTTTGATGTCTGGAAATTTACTAGATTTAATTCTTCTGGAAAAGAATTCTCAATGATTTTGACTTCTGGATGTTCTGTCAACTGCTGCAGATGTCTGAAAAGAGCGCAGGGTCAGTAGCACCTCTCTCAGAAGACTCTCTTTATGATGGTAAGCTTAGGCTGGATGCACTAGATTCAAAGGATGCAGAAAGGAGGAGAACAGCGGAGTTGAAGAATGATCTGGAAGGTTACATATATGCCACCAAAGAAAAGGTTCGAGTTCCTGTTCAGAAGTTTTTTTATGGCGTATGGTATCATGACACACATATATGTGCCTATGCATAGTAATTTTTGTATCTCATGTTAATTCTATCGTGTTCTGACAGCTTGATTATTTGGATGAATTGCAAAAGGTTTCTACCAGTGAGCAACGCCAATCGTTCATTGAAAAGCTTGACGAGGTTCTCTCTTTTTTTCAACACGTGTGTATGTATGGGTATAAGTCTGTGCATGTATACTATATGTATTCTCTAAGTAGAAGTCCACATTAGCTTTAGCTGCTTCAAGTAATCACAGAACCAGTTTCTTATGTGTTTGGAAACGTCTGATTATCTAAGAAATTGAAACATAAAATGACCAACAGTGATTATCTTGTGTAAAGGAGATTCATCTTGTGATATGGGGGTAAACATCTCTATTTAGGTTATAAATAAATGGTAATAAGGTAGTTTATTTCTCTTCTGCACACATTGATATAATTATATATGTTTATCTAAAGTATAATCAGATAAACCCCCTTCACCCTTCCTTATAAGCATATTTTTGTTGGCGAAATTAATGCTCGTTGGTCATCTGCAACTGATTTATATGTTCTTTTAGGTACAAGACTGGTTGTACACTGATGGGGAAGATGCTTCAGCTACTCAATTTCAAGAACGCTTGGACCAATTGAAAGCTATTGGTGACCCTATTTTTTTTAGGTGTGCAATGAATGCAATTTTTTTTCTTTTAGTTTATAAAAGCATTTCCGTATTACAAAACTTATTCCTTTTAAATATTATTATAGATACAAGGAGCTCACAGCAAGGCCAGAAGCATCACAAAATGCTAAACAGTACTTCAGTGAGCTGCAAGAGGTAAATAAGATCCCATTAACGTTGTTTCAAGTTGTGGAAGCCTACATTATTATTTCATCTATATCTGGAATTCATCAACTTTTCGGTGCAAAACGTGTGAGCTGACGCTTCATTTGTATGCAGATTGTTAGTGGGTGGGAATCGAAAAAACCATGGATTTCAAAAGAAAAAATTGATCAGGTAAGCATTTCTTGCACTTTTCGAACATTGCTATTTTTGACCTTCTTAATCATTCTCAATGATTTCATTTCCAGGTACTACAAGAGGCAGAAAATCTGAAAAAATGGTTAAATGATAAGGAGGCTGAGCAACAAAAGTGAGTTCAACATTATATTTACATGTTTGCTGATTCTTTACTTTGGAACTATATATCCAACATGCCAAGAATTGGCAGCATCATCTTTCCTTTTTTGGACCTGAAAAGTATTAATTTTTTCCCCCAAACACTCAATTGGTAAAACATTTGCTAAGTAAAAAAAACATTAAAAAAAACGGGTTGTTTGTTTATAATTTAGCTTTCTTCTTACAAGATAGGCTTGAAAAGACCTGTATTCCTATCATAGAGCACTTTACATACACATTGTTATTAGTACTTTTAAACCCCTAATTGTTTAAACTTAAACTCCATCAACAGGTTATCTGCATCCAGCACTCCGGCTTATACTTCTGAAGAGGCTATCAACAAGCTACTAGATCTTCAAGACAAGGCATGTTTGATTTTTTAATTAATATTTCTTTTGCTTCTTTCCTCTCAACTAGAGGTTTACTTATGAATGACGTGACTAACATCATATTTTATCTCCTAACGGGCCGAACTTGTAGAACAAAAATACCTAAAAGCAAACCCGGTCAAATAATTGGTCTAAAGTGGCCCAAGGTGTATTTTTAATCTGATAGTGATACCTCTTAAGCTATTGGCCAAAGTGTATTCACCTCGTCTTAACCCGACAATTTGGCCACCTCTAGTTTTTATTTAAACTACTTATGGTTTTGCCACTCTTTATCTTGTTTCTTTGCTGACAAGTGACTGTCATAACAATTATCAGGTTGCAAGCACAAATCGAATCCCCAAGCCAAAACCAAAAGTCGTGAAACCAACTGTGAAGAATGAAACCGAGAGTCAAACAGATGAGTCAAAAAGTTCTAGTTCCTCTAAAGATGACAACACCGAGAGTCAAACGGACGAGTCAAAAAGTTCTAGTTCCTCTAAAGATGACAATAATGACTCCAAACATGAGGAGCTGTGAGTTAACTGACATACAAAGTGAGCGGTTAGATTCTGCATTTTTTTTTATAGGAAGGTTAGGGGAGAGGTAGTTAAACTAATATATATCATAATATCATTTGGGACAGTTTTTTTTTAATATTCCATTATTTGGGTCTGTTTTTATCCCATTTCCAAGTATCAATTTTTGTACCCTCAACAATTTCTGATATGATGTATAATGCTAGTATATATTGATGCATTTTTTATTGTTGCTAGAGTTTATAACTGAGAACAGAATACTGGATTTAAAAAAAAGCATGTAAATCTCATAATATATTAAGGTACATACAGTGGCGAAGCTTGACCCGAAGGTTCGGGGGGTCGGAAGTCACTAGTTTCGGGGGGTCGAAACCCTATATTTCCAAAATTTTCGATACGAATACTATATAATCGGCACATCTACGCGAAATTTCGGGGGGGTCGGCCGCCCCCCGCCGGCCCCAACTAAGCTGCGCCAGTGTACATATACACATATATTTTGAAAGTAAAAATAAACTATGGAAAAAAGATTTTTTTTAAATAATAGAGTGATAAATGAAAGGCGGGTATATACTTTTACAAAGAAAGGGTTTAACAAAGGAGGGTCAAATAACAATGTACCACCAACTACCATTAAAAAAACCCTCAAACTCAAAGTAATTATAAAATTGCCAAGTACTATTCAATCCCCGTATTTGAATTATGTATCTAACAAAATATGAATGAAAAAAAAAAAATTAACTTCATATGGTTAAGTACAAAATATGAAGAGTTAATTGTCAATTTAGTTCCTGAGGTTTGTCAAAAATTGTTACTTTCATCCAAATATTTTTATTTGGTCAATTTAGTCCCTATGGTTTCATTTTTTTGTCATTTTAGTCCCTGTGGACTAACAAGATTTGGATGAAAGTGACAATATTTAACAAAACTCAGGGACTAAAATGACAAAAAAATGAAATCACAGGGACTAAATTGACCAAAAAAAAGATTTGGATGAAATTGGCAATTTTTGACAAATCTAAGAGACTAAATTGACAATTAACTCAAATATGAATGAAAAAAAAATTAACTTCATATGTATCTAACAATGTAACACCAACCACCATTACTGCCGCCGTAACACCACAAAACTACCACCATATTCACCATGACACCAAAGTTTCTCTTCTCGTCTCTCCCTCTCTCTCTATTTTTGTTCTCTTTAAATGACCCGGCCACCACTTTTGAAGGCGTAGACACGGTGGCAGACCGACAACGATGTTTTTTTTCAAACAGTTTGGATCATAGATCTATCTGGGTTGTTGTTTTGTATGCATTTTTACTACCGTTTTTTAACACATGCAGGGTTATGTCATGGCGCCGCCCTGTTTTAGTCATAAAACGGTGGTAGCAGTTTACGGTTTTGCCAGAAATCAGTTTTAGGTTCAACCTTTGTTGGCACGGTGGTTTGAACTTTGAAGCAACCTCTGTTTACAAAATCGTCATCGACGTACATACCACTTAACATTATCAACTTTTCATTGATATGATTTGAAACTATACTCTTGGTTTAAAAAAAAGCAAGAAACACACAAGCTTTATATATTTTTGTAAAGAAAAGCTCACATTTTTTCAATACCCTAAGTTTTCTCAAATGATCCAAATCCTATATATATATATATATATATATATATATATATATATATATATATATATATATATATATATATATATAGGGGAAGGATAAATTGAAAACCCTCTTAAGTTGAGAAAACCTCGGAAACCCATGTAAAAAATCAATTTTTTTTTTTGAAAAAAATAACCAATGTAAAATACATGTTTTTAAGCATTTTGAGCCAAAAAAATATAAAAAGCGCCGAAGGGATTTTTTTAAAAAAAATAAACAAAGTTGCTAAAAAAACATATGTTTTCAGCTATTTGCTGTTTTTTATCAGGTGTAAACATGTGTTTTCGCAGCTTTGTTTATTTTTTTTAAAAAAATCCCTTCGGCGCTTTTTTTATTTTTTTGGCCCAAAACACTTAAAAACATGTATTTTACATTGGTTATTTTTTTCAAAAAAAAATAATGATTTTTTACATGGGTTTCCAAGGTTTTCTCAACTCAAGAGGGTTTTCATTTTATAATTGCCCTATATATATATATATATATATATATATATATATATATATAGTATTAGGTTCCTGTACAAAACATAATTATTGTGAGAAATGTGAGAACCAATCACATTGCATTCTATTTATAAACCTTGAAGGGCATCAAAGTAATTTGTATTGATTATGTTATTTTTAGTAGATAATGCTAATTAATATCATAATTAAAATAGGAGGATTCTTAGGGAATTATGGTTGTGTTTTGATCGACATTATCTTCATCATTTATATACATTCAGCCTATCATTATTTTTCATTCACTGAATCGAATAAATAAAATCAGCGAGCATATTATAGTGTTTTATTCGAGATGGACAATTCAATTGTTGATCAAGTTGGTGGTATGTTTTTCTTATTTTTTTTTTTTTTTTTTGCGTTTACAATTATGTTTTCTTCACAGTATAAGATAACGTAAATATAACAAGATTTTGTGAAACCATTTTTTTGTTAGTAGATTAGTATGTGTAAATTCATAATAATGTGTTTTATACAGTTCATTATGATATATACCAAAAAAAAAAAATACGAATAATGTCTATTTCTTTTGACATCTAAATCAAGGTGTTATATATTTTTTTCAATTAATGATATAATAAAACCCATATATTCTTAGTGTTCTATAAACATTTTTTTTTGTGTTAAGATATTTTTTATTTTTTCGTATATTAAGGATGTGTTTTTATTTTTTTTTTGTTCTAAATTTTTGTTTATATGCTATTAGGTATAAATTCATACTAATGTGTTTTACTTAAAATAGGGCCCTTTTTTTTTACAAATCAGGATGTGTTATATCATGTCATTTAATGATACAACGGACATGTAGTGTTTTTATAAACAATATGTATACATTTTTTAAGGTATTTGGTTCTTTTTAATTTTTTTTTGTTCACACGGTTTTTTGTGTTTCTCCCCATTTTTTTGGTATGAATGTTATTATTTGTTTTTGTAAAATATTTGTTTTACGATAGATTATGAATCTGATGTGTTTTATCATACCTCTTTGTTTTTTATAAACTTATCACATATTTTTGGATTGTTAATGTGTTTTATAATTTCTTATTTCAGACGGTCCAAGTTACGTTCCTGTTGGTATTGAACATGTATCCCCCAATTCTGGAAGGAAGACTTTTTCCCCAATCGTTGATGATTCTTTGAAGCCTGTCATGGGGATGGAATTCGTTTCAGTTGAACAAGCTTACAACTTTTACAAGAATTACGCAAGTGCAGGCGGGTGGTGTATTAGGAAAAGTACAGAGACTAAGAATCATGATGTAACGTTGTCCAAATACTTTGTGTGCTCAAAAGAGGGTTTTAAGAAGATGAAGGCGTATGATAGTTTGAACGAGCAGTCATCAAGTAGGGCGACTCGAAAAACACCTTCTATACGCATCGGTTGTGAAGCTAGCATCAGAATCAAGTTAAATGAAAATAAGTTGTATGAAGTGTATTACTTTAAGGAAGAGCACAACCACTCTTTTGTCGACGAAATGGACCGACACTTTCTCCCTTCGGCAAGAGCTTTGACATATGCACAAGAAGAAGCAATAACTGCTCTGGGCGCTCTCAATGTTGGACCTGTTAGAGCTTTTAACATAATGAGAATTTTGTGTGGTGGTTTTGACAAAGTTGGCGCAACAAAGAATGACTTTAAAAATTTTAAAAGGGACATGAATTTATACGTTGAAGAGTTTGACGCCGATATGTTGATCAAACGTTTAAAAAGGAAGAGTGAATATTTGCCAAACTTTTCATTTGAATTCATAACAACTGATGACGGTGTTTTACAGGGGTGTTTTTGGGCTGATGAACAATTAAAGCGAAACTATTACACGTTTTGTGATGTTGTATCGTTTGATGCTACTTACAAGCGAAACAAGTAAGTATTTTAACGTGATCATAAAATATCCCTTTTTTTTTTTTTGCATATTTCTGTTTTTGCGATGATTAAACTGTTTGTTTTTTATGTATTTTTTAAAAAACTTGATTTTTTTTTTGTAGGTATAACATGATGTTTGTGCCGTTTACTGCGATAGATAACCACAACAGAAACGTTACCCTTGGGGCTGCAATTTTGGGTAACGAAACCGCTGAGACATATAAGTGGCTTTTAACTGTGTTTAAAAGGGCGTTTGGTAGCGCACCGCCTGTTATTGTAACTGATCAAGACCCCGCAATGAGGAGGGCCATAGAAGATACATGGCCATAAAGCAGGCATAGGCTTTGTATGTGGCACGTGATGGACAAACTTACTGGCAAGGTATCAATATTTTTACGTATTCAGTTTGTTTTTTTATTCCTTAATGGTGATTTATAACCCAAATAACAATTATCAGGTTGGACACGTTTTGTGTAACACCACTGATTTTAAGACAAGATTGTGTTTTATCGTATGGACTGATACACTCTCACCTGAAGAATTCGAGAAGGAATGGGCGATTATCATGAATGATTTTAACCTAACCGATCATGAGTGGTTGAACTCCATTTACCAGCTAAGGGAAATATGGATTCCAGCGTATTATCGTCATGAGAGAATGTCTGGACTAATGCGTACGTCATCTCGATCTGAAAGCGAGAACCACTTTTTTGGCCAGTTTTGCAATCGCAAATGCACATTGGTTGAGTTTTTAGGACATTTTGATGCAGCTATCGAAGCTCAGAGGCATGAACATAGGAAAAATGATCACGACACTCGAAACACTTTTCCTGATATTTGGAGTGATTTCCCACTTGAAAGGCAAGCTGCTGAAGTGTACACAAGGACCATTTTTTTTGATGTTCAACTGGAAATAGATGCTGCGATCCATAGAACACAAAGCTGCAAATTTGAAGAACTTGGTGATTTTATAAAGTTTTATGTTAAGGATTGGGATCAGCTACGCACTACATTTTACGAGGTACAGTTAGAATGTGTTTTATTTTTTCATTTTTTCGATATAATCCAGTGTTTATATATTAATTTTTATTCCCAATATCCTTGTTCCCAATTTCTTTATTTATATATTAAATTTTATAATGTCCAATATCACAGGTTATGCTTAGGAGGGAAGATATGACTGTTTATTGTAATTGCAACCGTTTCGAACAGTATGGTTTGCTATGCCGTCACATTTTTTGTATTCTTCGGATGGGTGACATTAGAGAATTCCCCAAGCAGTATATTCTACGTCGTTGGACGAAAGAAGCTGTTCCAAATAGCGATCCCAACGCCATTCTTAGATATGAGGGTCAAACTGATCAGAGTGTTGAGGTGTCACGGGTTGTTAGAGAGATTACATATGGAATTGAGGCCAACATAAACAAGTTGGTTTCTAATTTTGAAGCTCTGTGTTCGTTTAGAGATCATGTTAACCAGTTTGGCCCTAAAGCCGACGAAGCTGCCATGAATGTACCACGCAAGAGTCGTAGGGATAGGTTTGCTGAGCTCACAGGTAACTGCCAACCATCATCTATAACTGTTCGTGTTCCTGTTGGTACTAGGTTCAAAGGAATGGGCAAACCAAAGCGTATGAAGTCAAAGCGCGAACAAGCGATTAGTCAAGCCGGAACAAAAAGAAGACAATGTCAGAATTGCTTGGGTTACGGGCACAACATCCGTACATGCAAGGCTCAAAAGGCGGTTGCTAATGATGACGAATTTGGTTCAACATCAATCGAGGAGGAGGAGGAGGTTGAAAATCACGAGTCAAGTGACGAGGAGTAGGCTTGTTTTCGCGTGTTTTAAAACTTTTATTTTCTATGTCATTTTTACTTGGTTTTTTTTAATATTGTTATGTTTTACGTTTTGGTTTGGTTTGTTTTCCTCATTTTGGATTGTTTATGTGTGGTAATGATTTGAGACATCTTTTTGTGGTTTTTATTTTGCATTACCTAAGTATTTATTTTTTAATGTCACAAAATATTTTTATTCAAAACGACATCACAGTGTGTTATACTAATTATATTATGATGTTTTTAATAGTTACCAATGTGTTTTATTTATGTGTGATACCTTATAATGGTTTAGCAAGAATTATATGTTGATTTTTATGTGTTTATTGGATGTTCCAATACAAAGTTACAGGATCATGGAAAAACACTTAAAAAATTGAAAAAACATAAGCATTAAGATCATATAATAATAGCCTATTGTAAACCATCAGCAAAACACCATTATGACACCAGGAAAACACTACTGTTCATATCACCAAAACATAATAAAAGAGTTGTTAAACCATCATCAACATACTGTTCACATCAGCATAAAACTTATATTCAGACCAACAAAAACACGAAAGTTTATATTCGATAACTAGATACTGTTAAGACGCTCCGGTATTTTCTTGGCTGCATAACGATCTAGGCGATTTTTGTACCGTTCAGTTAACTTTTTATACCTGTCAACTCCAGCCTCTACCAACCGTTTTGATATGTTGATGTCACTCAGCAAGATCTTTGTGACATATTTACGCCTTAGCGCATCCAGTTCACGTGTCTGCTTCTCATTAGTCCCACTCTTAGGGTCTATTTCGTCCGACAAACCGCAACTCCATAGTGTCACGGGTGTCCCCTTATACGTCTCCATATGACGCATTACGAAGACTCCACAATCGATCACATTGTGCAAAGTCCTCCACGTGAACTTTACCCTCTCTGGCTGTGTTTTCCTTAGCTTTTCAGCTATAGAAGGCGAAACATTCTCCATGTACGCCGCCAATGCATCACGCTGTTTACACAAATAACATATTCAGTTAATATTTTTTTTATTTTTTTTTGACACGCTAATATAATAAGACACCATAGTTGTTGGATTTTAATTACCATTTTTTCAGGCCATCCTTTGTATCTGTCGCCGTAGTCCTGAATTGTTGCGCTGTTGTCGATTATCAGTATCTCAGATGTCATAAAGTTGAAAGACAGAAGGTAGTAGTGTTCTGAGCTGTTAATTGGAATCAATACATGTTGTATCCCCTTAATCGACTTGGACTCGGTAGTTTCCAACACTGATCGCATATTTTCATTGAAGTGTTCTATTCTTGTTTCTTCGGATGCATCGTAGTCATCCTTCCACTATCAAATTTCATAATCAATATATAGACAGCCTTAGGTGTTTTTTCATACACAACCTTAGGTGTTTTCATTATGTATTTTTTTATTAAAAACTTACCAACATAACGGGCGAACAAAACAGCCGTGGTAATGTTCCTTTGCGGCGGTACCTCTCTTCATAATTTAGAACGTTTGCCCATGCCATTATGACCCCTACATGTATTGTAATTCCCGGGCGCAACGACTCCAATGGCGCCCGCATAACTGTTGCGCCGGGGTTAGCAATGAACACCTCATCCCTAATCAAAGCAACGTGTATATTTTGTTAAATTAAAGACACACAACATTAATTATTATAAAATAAATACACACTAAAAAAATACATACACACATACCATTTATTATCCCAAGCCGAGAACATGTAATCAGAAACATCATCTTCTGTTTTATCTACTTTGTCTCTCAAAGACACCACGCGTTTAACATACGGAGAACACAATGCTTCTGGCAACATTTTTTTGCGTGTTGGTCTTGGTGTTTTATCAGGAAGCTTCTTTCCTTCAACATTGCCTTTTTTAGCATCGGTAGTCCAGGATAGTGGTCTAACATCGAACATTTTCTCCTTTGCCTCCGGTGTCTTGTCAGTATTCCCACTCCTCATGAGTTCGTCAAGTTCTGCGATAAACGAGTCAGTCATACTACATGGTGTAAGCGGTAAAACAGAAATGTGCTTATCTGTTGCTTGTGGTGTTTTATCAGTCTGCCCCATGTCCTCACCAGCAAAACTTGACGAAGTTTTGGTCATCCCAACCAACTCAGCTAGGTGTTTCGTCTTTTGGTTGATCACATCGTTGGTGGGGTACTTCAACAACGATGTTTTTATTGTGTTTTCTATCTTTTCAACCATATTACGATACTCAACTACATGATCGTCCAGCAGCTTGATAATAACCTACATTTTAGTGTAAATTATGAGCATTTTTTTTGTGTATTTTATACATTTTTATTTTTATTTATGCAATTGTACCTCAAGTTCTTCGTCAACTTTTGACTTCTCTTCCTTCGCACCTAGTACGTCGCCACATTCTGCACCATCTCTTTCTCCTCCCCCCTAAAACAACATATCACATATTTACAAATGTGTTATATATCAAGTTTACAATTTTTTGTTCGTCATATAATATGTAATGCACTTTTTTTACCTCGGTCTCGTCTTCCATCTGAGTGAAGTCCTCATAGTCATGCACTATTGGTATCCAAAACTCCCCATCCGATGCGACGTACGGCTGTATAGCCTGAGAATCATTTTGTGAGAGAAAGTAGTCTGCGCAATGTTTAAAAGGCCCCAGGTGATCATCATCAGCCTCAACATAATCATCCAGTTTGTAAGAGCCTTCTAACCCTCCATCTGGAACTTCACTCTTGTCCCCATCGGTAACACCTTTATCGTGGTCACGGAAAACAGTCGAGCCCACAGTTGCATTTTCCACCATTTTTTCATGTGTTTTAGCAGGCCCACATGACACATCAGCCTTTTCACGTACACTTTCAGGAGCAGCCTTATCACGAACCTCAGTGTGTTTAGTAACCTTCATAAAGCCTGTTTTTTTAGATGATTCTTTGCTAACTGACTTTTTTCGAGCGCTTTTTGATTTGTTACCTTCAACACTTTCCTTAACAAAAACAAACCGTTGAGGCTGAGTCAAACCTTCTTCTCTGGCGAGTTGTTGTTCAAACAAAGCCGTATCCAATTTCAGCCCGAGTTCATCCATGACGTCTGTGCCGAATTCGCCTATAAGATGTGTTTTAGCAGAAGCAGGTTTCTTTTTTGCCCTCTGGTCGTATACCAACGCAGCCTGTGTTACAACAACGTAAACCATAAAAAAAAAAAAAACCATAATTCAGCTATGATATTGTATTAAATCAATTTATAAATAAACATATAATACAAGATATAATTACCGCAAGCAATGCAATTGGTCCATAAAATGGTTTATCCGCATCCCATTTTTTCTTGCTACGCTTGAGCATAGTTACCATGTAGCTACACCAGTTAAATTCCTTGATGTCCAATCCCTTTTCTATTGATGGAAGGAAAAACAAGTTCACAGTATTGTTCTGAGTTGTCTCACCGATGAAGGTGTTAAAGAAAATCAAAAGGTTGAGTATGAAGATTCTTCCACTCTCTCGTTGTTCCTCCATGTACGCTTTAAACTTAACTGGTAATGTCCGTGTGGCACCCTCCTCAAACTGCCCCTTCCATTCCGCCACAACCGTATCACTTTTTCTCGGTCTCTTGTGTTCCTCGATCACACGTTCACCCATCGGTATACCAAAAATATCATGTACCAGCGTAGGTGTTATATGTATAAGATGACTGCCCGTGTTCAAAGTACTTGTGTCTGCATCATAGTTATTCACCAACCAAAAACCCAATTTAGTAGGGACTGAATCCATGTTAAAGTCCAGGAAACCACCAAACCCAATGTCGACTATCGCCTTTTTTTGCTTGCTATTCAACTTGCTAATCAGTTCACACACGTTGCTCATTTTACATCTCAGTTTTAGCTTTGCACCCGTATGTTCAAGATATGGTTTCACACTAGCACGCGCTGTTTTAGGATTTTTCTTGTCTGGTACAACATTCGGTGTTGTTTTATCCTTAACAGGTAGACGCGCGTCTTTGCTTTTGTTTAAGTGTGTTTGAGGCTTAGCTTGCTTCAGACTTGTTTCAACGCAAAGTTTTTTTGGTGGTGGAAGCGGGTCAACAAAATCATCGTCTGGATCGTAATTAGTACCTAAAACACCAGATATACATAACATTAGCCATAGTTAACTTTTTTCATTTCTAGTTTCCGTTTAACGTATATCATATAACATTTTTAACTTACACCCAACTCCTTTTCCTTTGTTGATCTCTCCTTTCACCAAATCCTTTTTGGCTACAATTGTTGCAGTGATTTCACATGTAATTTCTTAGTAACAAGATAACGAAAAAACACAGATATAATCATGTATTTTATAACTTAATTTTTTTTACCTGAATCAATTACTGTATCCTCATCAGAGTCGTCTATAACCAATGCTTGGTCAATTGTATTTAACCACTTCCTAGAACCACCCTTTTTAGATATTCTACCGCTCCTTCTAACTGTTATTATGTAGCTTTATCAACAGACAAAAAGGTGTTTTATGTATTAAACCAAGACATTTTTTGTGCCATTTTTACCATGATGTGTTTGATAATACATAAACACTATAATGATATACACCTTTTGTCTAACTGTTATTATGGAGTGTTTTTTACTAACAGGAATAAAAAAAAACAATTAAAAACACCACAGAATTAATAGAAGCATAATGGTGTTATAGGGTTCAAAAAAAAAAAAAAAAAAAAAAAAAAAAAAAAAAAAAAAAACACTATAAAACCATGTTTTTTTTCATTTACAAAAACACCACAAAACACACCAACTAACATTTTTGTTTAAAACACCATACCCCTAATAATGTTTTACTCTACAAAACACCATAAAACACAGTAAAAACAATTGCATTTTTATTAATAACACCATACCCTAAAAATAAGTAATCTACAAAACATCATAAAATATTGTAAACCCTAAAAAGAATATTAAAAACACTATAGTCACATTCTGATTAGTAAACAAAACACCACAAAACACTTCAACCAAAAGATTAATTAAAAACACCATAACCTCAAAATTTTTTATATACAAAACCCACCATAAAACACTTCATAACCGAGAATTAATTAAAAAAACACTTCAACCACTGAAAAAACCAACAAAACACAACGATTTTTAAAAAAAACCAACATGCATTGTTCGGTTTAAACCCAAAAAAATAATAATAATAATAATAATAATAATAATAATAATATGAAAACCATAAATCAAGATCATAAAACATACCTAATCCAAACCTTGCTGGAAGAAACGGGATTGTTGCTTTTCTTTTGGGTGTTTTTTCTTTAACCATCTCATCATCAGTCTTCTTCATCCTTTTCCCTGAACCATCCATTATTTCGGCTGATTATAAACAAAATAATACTCGACCAGATTAGATGAAGAATAAAAAAAACACACTCACGTTTGTAGATTATCCCAAATCGTCGTTGATTCTCCATAAATGAGCGATTATTTGCATAAATTTCGAGGGTTGGTTTTTGGGAAGATTGAGAGAGAATTTAGGAAAGTAAAACGGTTTCTAAAAAAACAACCCATCCGGAAGTTTAAATGACATTACAAAGTTACCATAATACCCTTTTGAATTATTTTTAGTTAATGGTAATTAAACACTATTTACAAGATTGCCACTCATTACATATCAACCATTGATCAAGATGATCCAATGGCACAAAACACTTCTTACACTTCTCACAAAAAACACTATTTGTACATGAACTTGACCCTATATATATATATTTTAGTTAATATTAAAATTACATACACGTACAACCTAAAAAGCATGTTGTACAACAATCTGATGCACAAAAAATGTTGAAAATACATAAAGCACGCGCCTTATTAACTTTTTGCCAAAAAAGTGCACGTCAGGTGCGCTTTTTGTAATATGTGTGCCTTGTGTAGGCATAAGCGCCAAGACCTGCGCCTTAGGTCGCCTTGCACCTAGGCTCACATTGCTAAACCAAGACTATGCTACTTAATCGTCGAACAGTGCCTATATATTGATACATTTTGGGTTGTTAATTTTGGTTTCTAACTGATAACAGAAGATGCATGTGCGTTTTTTCTTTTTGTTTCGGTTCTAATTTCTGGCTAGAAAACCTATTTAGATATGTGTTTTGTTTTGTTGTGTGGAATAAAATTGCTCCGGTTAAAAAAAACTGTTAAACATAACACTGAATTTTATAAAATGAATATTATAATATGAAGGAACACATCACAACAATATAGAATTTTTATATAAAAAAAAAACGCTGTCAACCTAACCATCAGAGGATTTTCAAGCTCGATGGCGTTTGTGAGTCTCACCATTTGGAGCATTAGACCCATTCCCTTGATTTTGATGTCGGTTTGGTGGTGCTGAATTATTATTATATTGATGATGAAACTGATGCTTGAACCCCACCCCATGTTTCTGGGAGTAGTGTTGTGAACCATTCGATAAAAGTGATCGAAGAAAGTTATTTGATCCCCTCACTGCCCCTGGCTGGCCAATATTAGTTTCTCGAACCATTGAAGTCAATGAGTCAACTGATTCCAGTGGCGCGTTAATCCCAGAAAGGCCATCATAAGATAACACATTGGCTATTGCATGTATGGAGGCTGCAAGTAGTTCAGGAAGATCTTTTCCAGGGTGTGTGATCTGCACAATGTTAGGAAATCGCTTTTAAAACACAAATCCAACACACAATAATGAAAAGAGATCAAAACATGTACCGTACCTTAAACATAACTGCAGCTGACAATCTTTCTCTCAAACAATATATCTGAGCAACATCAAGAGCCGTTGACTCGAAACAAAGCCACCTGTCAGCAATAACTTTGACCATGTTCTCAGGATTTGACATAATTTTATCGTCACATCTTTCATCATTACCTTCTTCATCACTATCTTCATATATCGTCTCATCATCATCTTCACTATCATCATCATCATCAAGAGGAGCAACAGCAATCTCAGTTGCTAGCAATAATAAAGGAAGCGGCCCAATAATACTGCAATTCTTGATATTCAAACCCCCATCATCGCGTGTTATCTCATCATAAATCACCAAAGGGTTAACGTCTTTTTTCTTAAAACTTAACCTAGAATTAACCGAATGAGGGTGCAACCGAACCTTATCATTGTTGGCATTCTCTATAACAATCCGTTTTGCGTTCTTTCTAGGTGGATATAATCTTCCCACCATTGGATATAAACCCGCAACAAGAACCGCGTGAATTATACCAATATCATGAGAATTTTCACTAAACCTAGATGAATTTTCCGGAATAAAACCATTCCTATATAGTTCATGTTGAAGTTGCTTACGCATTCCAAATAACATGTTCATAACACCACCCGATACAAAATATTGAGAACAAAACCGGGCTTCTTGACCCCTTTGTTTGGCGTTTTTCCAGCATTCAAAGGCCGCTATAACTGCTAGTTGATCACCATGACTGCCATATAAAGAAGCCAACTCACATTTAGCAGCAGTCGCTTTCTTTTTATCATTAGGTAACATTGGGAGAGTGAAAGGGTCTCTATAGTCATTTGCACAAGCCAAAGTCAAAGCTGGGTCAAGGCAGTTCATTGATATAGCAAAAAGAAGCATCTTGCTTGTTAATGGGTGAACGGGTATCGAACCGAGTTTCTCCCCGAGCTCAGTGAGTTCTTCATCAGGTGATAAGGCTCCAATATCTTGAAGAATGGTGATAGCATTTTGAATGGATTCAGAGACAGGGGGGTCTAATGTTTTTTTCAAGAAATCTTCTATTTTGCAACTTGGGTCAAGAAGCTTCACCTATATTACGAATATTAAATTATTTACTTTATAATGGAAATTCATCATAACTTAAGGAACAATATGTCTGTACAAATAGTGTGTTTGGTTGACTCGAATGGAACTGATCATTACATTCCTTTATCATGTTTGGTGAACCTATAAGAACGGAAATAGGTTTCTGTCACATATTGATTTTTTTCCTATAATTTATTAAAATATAAGTTTTTGAACTAATTAAGTAAAAATATACAAAATAATTAAAAAAAGGTCAATAAAACGCCAAGAAAAAAAAAGAAGATAAATTCTCTCTCTCTCTCTCTCTCTTTTTTTTTTTTTTTTTTTTTTTGAGAAAATAAGAGGTTACTTGTTTACACATTCGAAAAAAAAGAACCTCAATATAAACAAAATTGGCTACATTATAACATTCTATTCCATTAGAAAAAAAAAATGAACATCTTTTTTCCATTCTAATGCGACTCGTGGTTTCATCATACCAAAGTCCAAACACTAAGGCCTCCTATCTTGCGAGATCCTATGAACATATTCTATGCCACTACTAATACAGTAATACAAACCATAAGTACATTTTAAACTAACTATACATGTTAGAGATGATGATTACCTGCAGACATAGTTCTTCAATAGGTGTTCTCTTGATCTCGGGCACCTGAAACTCAAGCAGTGAAGCTGCCCTAAGTTTCGAATAAAGATGGTAACATATTCCAGCTTGGCATCGCCCTGCCCGTCCTTCCCGCTGCTTTGCACTTGCTTTTGAAATCCAAGAAGACTGTAAGGTTGAAACTTTATTGTATGGGTCATAACTTTTTTCTTTCATTCTTCCACTATCTATTACAAAAACAACATCATCAATCGTGACAGCTGTTTCCGCTATATTTGTTGAAAGAATAATCTTTCTGCAACCGTGAGGTGGTCTTTTAAAAACCTTCTTTTGTTCTATAGACGGGACCATAGAATGAAGAGCTAATATCAAAAACTTAGAAGAGTCTTTAAAAAAACTACTTGAAGTTAACTTATCTCGTGCTTTATTTATATCATCCCATCCTGGAAGAAAAACGAGTATTGCACCTTCTTCAGACTCTGTACATATTTTTCTGAGTAATTGTTCTATGAGGATAACATCAATTAACTCGGGATCAGCATCTTGCATGTATCGATCAAGTAAAAGTTTTTCTTCTTTTGGATCTACTGAGGTTGTATTTATATGTTTTCTTAAAATCTCAGATGTTTCTATCTGATTCTCGTGTTCTGCCCATGAAAGTGCAGTTTTTCCTTCATTGTCTTGTAAATGACAATCGGCACCAAAGGACAAAAGCATGCACATGTCACCCACTCTTCCTTTTCTAGCGAAGACCATTAATGGTGTGACACCTGTCTCCGAATGCTGATAATTGAGAACGTTCAACCCTTCACCAATTGAAACAAAATCTAGTAAGGAATCCATTTCATCACTTGACCAAGCTAAATTAATAGCCTCATCAAGGGCAAGCTTATAATCTTCAGTTAATTCTGAATTCTCATCTGTATTGATTTTTGAAGTGCGGTCGACTTTATTTGGCTTTGATTTCAGATGCAAAAGTACATCCTCAAGATAGAGCTTTTTCACCTAAAACATATATGCAGCAAACTTTACAGTAGCAACTTAGAAATACCAAATAAAACAAAACCAGGGTAAAGAAAAGAAATATACATCATAAGTGAACCCAGGAACACGTATAATTGGGCAGCCTCCAAAGTACTGAGAAAATCGTTCCGCATCAAGTGTAGCACTCATCAATACCTTTCAAAATTTGGTTTCAGTCAATAACTTAAAAAGTTTCTTTTTCTGTTCCCAGTGAATTAAAACGTTTAAAGATTTAAGAAACAGTGGAAGATACTCGTACTGACCACACGTAGATTAGGGTACAAAGGAAGCATATCTCTACAATAAAACAACATAATTAGAACAAGAGTGTATGCATGCGAGTTGATCAAAGCTAAAGTTCAAACAATTAAAAGTAAAAGACACCTGATGATTGTCAGCATAAAATCAGAAAATCGGTCCCTTTCATGAATCTCATCCTGAAAAATTTGTAGCAGGGTATCAATCATACAATGTTAAAATGGAAAAATACACGTAGTGCATTTATTATGAAAATGAGTTGCACATAAAAAGAATTATGAATGACATACATCAAGAAAAATGTATTTATTAAAAACTTTCTTTCTTCATGATAGTCTTAAAGCATTTATAGTGATTTGATGATATAGTAGATTCACTTCCTATTACAAATACTCTTTTAAAAAATTCATCATTAATCATTATATGTTAAATAAACAATAAATTATCTTTCAGTAATTAAATTTAATTGGTACCACAATGATGTGAGTGATGTCGGGGAATGCATCTTTGACCATCTTTGTTGACTTTTCTTTTCCGGCCCTACTGTTTCCAGCTTTTACTAAAACCCTTAACAAGACCCCATTTGTGCAAAATACAATGGATGAATGTCTTCCACCTTTGTTCTCCAACCTTATCTAGAGTTTTTCACCATAAGAGACAAGCGACAACATAATAATAAATGTAAGAACATAAAACAAATTACCAATGAAACAGAATGCAAATTAAGGTGTAATGGTAAAAGAAAGATGTGCAACAGAAAGGAACAAACACCTTGTATCCAACACTCTCTCCAATATTTTCACCCCTTTCAAAAGATATTCTTTCAGCCACTACAAAAAAAAAAAAACAAAACATTAAATGAACTTTACAAATTTACAAAAATAATTTACTGGATGTTTTGTAAGGATACAAGTGTACAGATAAAACCAGAACATAAGTGATGGATACCTGATATTGCAGAGATTCTCCGTGGTTGGGTGCAGACTATTTTACATGCATCACCTTTACTCCACATAGAATCCAACAAATATTGAGGCACCTGAACCAAAAATATATCATAAAAATGTAACAAATTTAAACAAAAGAAGTCACATATTTATTGTTATTTTGCAGAGCTCGGTGATCTATATGTAGAGAAAAGGAAGGGATCCCAACCTGCGTTGTCTTTCCGCAACCAGTTTCACCAGATATGAGAACTACCTGAAGGAAAGCACATAACATAAGATTATTTTCATCTTTATTATCCAAAAAATATAAATATAAAAGTAAAAGTGAATTGTGAAACCTGATTTGATTCTATAGTTGATGTAATCATGTCCTTAAAGGATGCAATTGGAAGTTTGGATCTATCTTCAGTAATCTGCAAGGTAAACATATATGTAATGCAATTCTTGTTGATGATTAAAAGAAAGCTTCTTGCATTGGAAACGGCATCAGAACACCTGTTTTAACTTGAGATCCGATTGCATTCCGGCAGCAAGTGATTCAAGCTTCTTTGCAATTTCTGCCTTTTTCATCAAAGGCTTGCTGAGAATATCATCCGTTTTCATCCGTATGTTATCATTATTTTTACTAGATGCGGCAGCAATCTTTTCAGCCTCCCCTTGATCGCCAGGTGGATAAAGAGAAAAAAAATCCCTTAAAACTGTTTTCCCCTCTTCTGAAAATGTAAAAGATGTGAGATTGTTCTTCTCCTTTGTATCGTTTGAGTTTTTCTTGAACTTGTAAACTGAAACACGCCTATTACTCCCCGTTTTAGACCTAAACAATATCTGGATCATTAGAGACTATCCTTAAATTAAAAATTAAACAACTGGACTATTCTGTTTCTTTATACGTAATAAATTTTAAAAAAAAGCTTTTGTGATGTTTTGATGCATAACAAACAATACTCACCCAGAACTTGCAGACTTCATACCCATTTTTCTGCACAACTTGTGCACCTCAGCACGTTCAAAGTTTGTAAGGTTGGCTTCGAATGTGTACACTGAAATCATCAAATATAAAATATTATAGATGCTACATGAATTTCAATACTATAGTAACTCGGTAAGTAACACTAACTGCAAGCACACTATGCTGTTGAAAACATTACAGCAAAATAAGACAAATACATAAAAACAATAACTTTTATGATAATATCTCATTGTCGCCCCACCTGACGGCCTACAGTCGAACAAAACTGAAATAAGTGTAAGAATATCTCCATCAAAGAAATAACTGGAAACTCAAAACAATGTTAACATCAGTTATCAAGCAACAAACTTTTAAGTAAATTCAAAACAAGAACAGGAAGATAGATGTGACCCATAAATATTTATTTATAATCAAAAGTCTTAATTAACAACCAAATGAAACAATAGGGCTTAATAATTGAAATGAGTAAAAAGAGAGTGTTGATGGAAAAAAAAAAAGTAGGGATAATAATAATAATAATAATAATAATAATAATAATAATAATAATAATAATAATAATACCATCTTCATCGGAAGCCCTAAAGTCTTCAAGGGTTCGACGAATATGAATCCGGGTACCCTCTGCAACAGCAACCGGCTGCTGCCGGTGTTGTTGTTGGTGTTGGCCTCCACCTCTGTTTCGCCTCTTATTGTTGTTGGTGGATGAATTTGGCATCATTTTATTCCTCTGTGAATCTTCAATTACAACAGTTTAGGGGTAAATGTATGTGTGTGTGTATATATATAATTAATTGCAGTTGTTTTGTGTGTGATTAATTTGGATCCGATTGGAGTGTTTTGTACGTTGGTTTGAAACCCTATTCGGTTCTGAATCTACTATAGGTGTGGTGTCCCATTTTCAAAGCCGTTTGCTTTTTAGATACAACCACAGGTTCATTTCCTTTTATTTCAAATCCTGGTTTTATCCATATAAGGTATCTATGCCAAAACTAGCTTGTGGTCGGTATGGGGTGAGCATTTCGTGGTTCGGACCCATGAGAACTCTAGACCTGACTCATGAGAACCTTGGACCCGAACCTTTTTAAATATATGGGTCGGTTCGCGGTTTCAGATTTATATGAATTATCGGTTCCGGGTCGGGTCGGTTCCAAACCCACAGTTCTAATATAAGAACCACAAGAACCGTTTGTATTTTAATTAGAACATGAATTATTAATAGATTCATAATGTATGAAAAAACTAAAATTTATAAAAATGATCCATAAATATGTATTGTTAACAAAAAAACAATACTCTTTTTTAGTCTTTTTCATTATTTTTTTTACGTGTTATTGTAATCAATTTCATGTAATGTTAATACAATATTAAAAAATATTATTTATAAAAATAACAATGTATTTTTCTTGAAATATTTTTCTGCTTGATGTATATGCATAGATGCGATATATTATAATATATATTACTAGTATTTTGCCCGCCGTGCATTGCGGCGACGAGCGTCGGTTGAACCGTACAGTAACACACGTCGAAGTATTAAACACAATGGCTAAGACACAAAGTGCTACTGATAATTGGTAAAACCCAACGCGTAAAATGCATTTACTAAAAGGTGTAAAACACAATTTATAACGCTACATGACGTAAAGCACAGGAAAAAATAGACGTGAACTTATACCACGACGCCACATAAAGCATTGAAAAACTCAAACCTATACCGACACGTATTATAAAGTGAAGTTAGTCAAAGTGTTTTTTTTTAAGTTTTTATGAAATTACAAAGAAATTAAAAATGAAAAGCTTAATTTTTTAACATCTTTTTATTAATATATATATATGAACAATTTAGGACATGTTTGGATAAACTTATTTAAGTCAAAAAGGACTTTTGGTTAAAAGGACTTATTAACTTATGACTTTTTAAAAATGAGTTTTTAGAAAAGTGTTTGGATTAGCTTATGTGGTAGGTAAAAACAATAAGTTGATAAGTTATTTTGTAAAAAAGTGTTTGGTTTAACTTATTTAGGTAAAATGACCAAAAAGGGTATAAGGAGAGTAGGTATAACTTATAAGGATATAAGAATGACATGTAGGTAAATAACCATCAATAAGTTATAAGGAGTTTCAAAAAGTCACTCATCCCTTACTTTTCCAAAACAACTTGTCATAAGCAAACAAAAAGTTAAAAGATTAAGGTGTTGTTTGTTTTTTCTACAGGAAAAGGTCTGCATTATGCGGACCACATCTGCAGACATCTGCAGGAGAAGAGGTGGACCAAAGGTCTGCAGTCTGCAAAAAGAAGACTGCTTGTTTGTTAACGTCTACAGGCTGCTGAAATAAACGGTGGTGGTGGTGGACAGTGATGGTGGTGGATGGTGTTGGTGGTGGTAGACGGTGGTGGTGGTGGTGGTGGATGGTGATGGTGGATGGTGGTGGTGAACCGTAGTGGTGGACTGTGGTGGTAGACGGTGGTGGTGGTGGGCTGTGGTGGACCGTGGTGGTGGTGGTGGGTGGTGGTGGATTGTGATGGTGGTGGTGGACGGTGGTGGTGAACTATGGTGGTGGACGGTGGTGGTGGTGGTGGTGGTGGGTAATGGTGGACAGTGGTGGTGGTAGGTGGTGGTGGGTGAGAAGAAGAGAAGACCTTTGAAGACCTTAGAAGACTTTGGAACAAGTCTGCACCAAGAAGAGGTCAGGAAGACCTTTCAGAGTGAAAGGTCTTCTAAAAAACAAACAATCTGCAGATCCCAAACGTTTGCGCGCGTCTGCGCAGCGCAGACAAAAGAGGTCAGAAGTGCTTCTAAGCAAAAAACAAATAGCCCCTAAGTCTTTTTCCATTATCCAAACACTTTTTTTAACTTATTAACTTTTTGAAAAAGTTATAAGTTGTAAGGAGGTGGAAATAAGGAAAGCCAAACATGCTCTTAATGGAGATTTTATGTATACTTTTTTTTGAACGGCGAAAACTATATATATATATATATATATATATATATATATATATATATATATATATATATAAATATATATAGACCCAGCAAGGGGCTGGACACCAAACAACACCAAAAGACAAACACCCCCTGATTACAAGAGATCGATTACATCAAACGCGACCCACTTATCCCAACTAATCTTCTCAGCCTTGTATCTATAAGTGATCCACAAAAACGCGTCTTCCTTAATAGCCTCCACGGATCTGATGACAGGTATGAATTCGCCTCCAAACACCTTTAAATTTCTGGCTTTCCATATCCGACTAACAGTAGCCAAGGCAACCGTATGAATAATTTTCTTCCACTTTTGGCTGCCCGGAGTGTCCGCAATGAACTTCATCATATCCTCCAAAGTCTCAACATCTCTAGGCCAAGGGACTCGCATCCAAATCAAACGTTCCACCATATGCTTCGAGCGAAAAGACAAGAAACGAACACGTGGTCGTTAGATTCCATCGCGTACCCACATCTGTCACAGCAACAATTCTGAATCAAAATGTCCCTTGCCAGCAGGCTGACTTTAGATGGAACACGGCCCAACATAGCTCTCCATAGCAGAAAAGTGGTCTTCAAAGAGGCCTAAGCGTTCCATTTATGCGGCTGCACGTTAACCTGTCCTAACCCTGCTGCAACAATGTATACTTTTTATTTAGCATTTGATTAAAGTGACAATAGGACAAAAGATTGTAAGCAAAGAGGATGAGTAGAGAACAGGCTGTAAAAGGAACCCCACGCATTTTAAAAAGATGAAATGCAGCTGCCCCTACTTTCCTTCTTTCTCTGTACATTTGCCCCGCCTTCCGCCACTGTTCTCCGTCGTCATCAACCCAACCCAAATTAAATGCAGACTACCTTACCACCACTATCTAACCATCATAAGCCGACTGTTGCCAACGTCAAAAATTTAGGGTTCCGGTGAACTTCCGGCTACCCGATATAATCTTGCATTCATTGTTGTTTCTGCATTCATTCTACGACACCTGATGTTAACGGTTTGAACTCATGGCATTTCTTGTGACGGTGATAACCGATAACCGTTAACGACGCGTCAGGCCTTGGTTACCTAACGAAGGTTACAGTTGGAGGTTGTAGTAAAAACAGTTATCGGGACGAACACCGTTACGTCGGTAATTACAACGGCGTTGGTAACGGAGGTCATAATCTTGTGCCGATGACCTCGTGGCTTTCTCTATGCCAAGTGGCAATACTATAATTTTCTAGTTTGTGACAAGGGCATACCCGTAATTTCGTAGGTGCACTGTTGCACCGACATCGTGGTAACCACCGGCTTTGTGCTTTGAGGGCGACGTGAGGTATAGAGAATGGTGGTATGAGACAGCGAAAGAGAGAGATTCAAGGAGAAAGAGTGGGGAGACAAATGTACAGGAACAAACCACAAATCAGTAAAGCAGGTAACTGATGTGCATAAACGACCTGTACGGTGACATAGAACGTGCATTAGGCTGTTGTACGATGTGAAACAGTTCGGTCCCATCAGAGAAATTTTTACTAAATGTATCTTTATATAATATCCAAAATTGAATTGTAAATATTTATGTATGTCGATCTGATATGTGTGTGCGTGTGTATCTGTGATGTATACATAACTGATTCCCATAATATTTTGAGTTATGAGCATGACAAAATTATTACCAAAACACATGTCAAAAAACAAAAAAATGATTAAAAGGTCAACTTGTGAGCTATTGTTAGAATCATACGGAGGAACTCTTTTACGAGCATGATAAAAGAATAGGAATATGTAACCCTCTAAAAGCCTATTACATTAAAAGGTTCTGGAGGGTCAGACCCTTTGCCCGACCCATGAGAACCTTTAGTACCCGGAACCACATAGCCTTTTAAGGTTCGGTTCGTGGTTCCTAATTTCAACAATAAAAGGGTATACGGTTCTAGGGGTGTTCATCAGGTTCGGTTTTCGGTTATCGGGTTATTCGGGTTTTCAGTGGTGAAAATATTACCCGATAACCAACCCAATATAGTTAAATGGTTATCGGTTATGGGGTTAATCGGGTTCGGGTTTTTCGGGTCGGGTAAAATGGTTATTGGTTAAATGGTTCGGGTGTTTGAGTTACATATTTATAGCCATTTGGGTTGCGTATTTCTATCCATTTGGGCTACATTATGTGTAAAATGAAACCACAACATGGGTTACAATATTTAGTTGCAAATGTGGCTACAAAATCACTACTACGATATACATAAAAATATGAAAACTGGATCAATTATTTGTTTTTGAATTGTTCGGGTTAAAACTTGATTAAAAGAAGAAACAAGAAGTTGGAGAAGAAGCAACTTTTATGCACTTTATTTAACCATGTTATTTCCAAATCAAAAGGTTGAAACTTGATTAAAAGAAAATTGTACCAGGTGAAGAAGTTATACAAATCAAGATAAAAGGGGTTGGAAAATGTATTTTGATTGAGCTTCAATGAGTCTTGATGACCAAAAGCAAAACACAAAAATTAACTGTGAATTATTTTCATAAGAGAGGGAGTAGAAACAAAGGGTATGCTCTCCAGAAAATTTGCTTGGAGTTATTCGCTTTCACTTGGTTAACCTCTATCCTGAAACCTTTATGCTTGCGGGGGCAAGAGTTGATAATTTCTACTTGTTTGGCTGATAATTTATGTTTTCATATTCCAGTTTGGAATAATCATAAGTAAAATCCAATGAAGCAAAGCATACCATAATTTTGGGTTATTGCAATATTGGTGCACCTTTAAAGTTCCATCCTGATGTAGTCTCTAATAAAATGTCTTCAAAGTGTTTGATATAACAAGTATAAGGTATAAATAAGGACATTTTCATCATAATGATTCATAGTCATCTTTCATGCAATCATAACTTTAGTACACAACAACAACCTTACTCAGTAAATCCAACAAGTAGCAAAGCTAAGAGTAGGGTCTGGGAAGGGTGAGATGTAGGCAAACCTTACCCCTATACTTATAGATAGAGAGGCTGCTTCCAGAGAGACCCCTAGCTCGACAACACACAATCAACAAGCAAACAACACTAAAACTAATAAAGAACTACTGAATTTAGAGAAACATTGAAGTGTCACGTAGTAAAACAATGGTATATATGCCATAAAAAACAACATAACCCATAAACACCCAAATACAAGTAACACTTACATACCTCCTACCGGTGTAAGGAAAAGTCTAGGGTCCTAGAAGCACGCTATGATACAACCAAACCCCCCCTAATAATCCTTAACCTTAGGGCATGTTTAGGTGTCTATCTCCTTCTCCAACCTCCTTTTCTCCTTAATCCAAAAGTCACAATTTCCAACTTATGGGTTTTCTCCTTTTCTAAGCACAAAAATCTTAAAAACTCATTTTCAAACCATTACCCAAACACTTTTTTTTTTAAACTTTTGACTTATTGAAAAATTTATAAGTCAAAAGGAGGTGAAAAAATGGATAGCCAAACATGCTCTTAATCTTATGCCTCCAAGAACCCCTATTCTCTACCATGTCCTCAAAGAGGTGTATTTCTACTAAATCATGCTTAATCCGCTCATCCCAATTCAATTTGGGTCTTCCTCTACACCTATCTCCCTCTACAATGAGGGTTTCCACTACTCTAACCGGGGCCGTCATTTGCCTCCTCTTCACATGCCATACCTCTATAGTGAGGGTTTCCACTACTCTAACCGGATTCGATTCCATCTTACTGGAATAGTCTGCCAACGAAAAAAACTTTTCTTATTTGATTGAAGTTACAACTTAGAATAATCTTAGTTGATTGAATTATGATCCAAAGAATAAAAAGAATCATTGTATGATGAAAATAGAATACCCGCCCGTTTTTTGTGTGTTGTGTATTTATGGTATACACTATACAATCAACTAAAAAATGTTTCTCAATTTCTATTTTTAATAGAATATAGATAAGATAAGGATTTTTGTTGATAACTCTAAAACGGGCCTATAAAACAATTTTCTCTTTATCCCCCCATCCTAGAAGGAAAGATACTGCTTTTACTATGATGAAAATTTTTCTATTTTTATTGCTTTCTAGTTAGAATTGGTTGGTTGTACCTACTCAATAATCTAATATGAATGATTCACTATTCACTCTATTTTCGGTTTTTGGCTCATAATCATTATGTAGGAGAGATGGCTGAGTGGTTGAAAGCGTAGCATTGAAACTGCTATGTAGGCTTTTGCTTACCGAGGGTTCGAATCCCTCTCTTTCCAAGGAATACAAATAACCTCTAGTTTTTTCAGCTTTGGCGAGCATCTGGAATAACTAGCGAATTTCAACTCTATTGTACCACATAAGTGGATTACTAACGTTTGTCTCACATCATGACATAAGTAAGCAGTTCTTATTGTATCGGCCAAAACCTCGCTAATTGATCTTTACAGTGCTTACTCTATTAATTAGATCCTTTACCCATAGACTAAAATAGCTAGGCATATCTATTTCTTCATATTTCAACTTCTATGAAGTTTCTTTCTTTTCTACAGCTAATAAAAATCGTTGTTTTAGACGATGCATATGTAGAAAGCCCTTTTCTAGTATTTACTAGCGAATTGGATCTTTCTTTACTTTTTTTCTTTCTATACTGGAGATAGTCGCACGTAATGACAGATCACGGCTATATTATTAAAAGCCTTTATCTTGTCTAATATACTAGCTACCCATAACATTTCCCTAATAACCTCATTTCTTATTCGGTCTACCCTAGTGTGCCTGCACATCCACCTTAGCATCCCCATTTCTGCTACCTCCATCTTGCAAGCTTGTGTCTTCTTGATGGCCAACAATCTGTCCCGTAGAAGGTCTCACTGCAACCCTATATAATTTTCCTTTTAATTTGGTTGGGAGTCTTTTGTCACATAAAACCCCACTGGCAGCCCTCCACCTACACCAATCAGCTTGTATGCGATGGGTGACATCACTATTTATCTCCCCATCCCTCTGAATAAATGATCCTAAGTACTTGAACTTAGTAACTTACAGTACAACTTGACCTTCAATCGTAACTTGAGTATTTTCTTAAGAATTCTTCATTATATAAGTGAAAGTAGAGATCTACAAAAACATCCGAATCTGAAAGTCGTGTATAATGGAGTTCGCCTCATGAAATCACAATGTATACGATTAATGGCATAACCAAAAGGTGGAGAATGTTGCTTAAGCATCAGATTTGAGGCAATCAACATAGCTCAATGCACTATATTCAAGAATTTGCTATTTAAACTTGAAAGGAATGTGGAGACAATTGGGATGTTTGTTGTGCCATGTGCCTGTAAACATAGACAGGGATGTATTCATGTTTTTGGATTTCATTGCACATGCTATTAGTACAAAAGTAGACCATGTATGCGAGGCGTTTGGCACATAATCTTGACCTGTTTGATCAGAGAAACATCAGTCTCCAGCAACGAGTACTTCACAGAAATTAAACCATCAACCCTTACCAGATGTCTACAGATATTCAGTTTCATCGATTTATAAATTTTGAACTCTCATTTTAGAAATAGACAAAAAAAGGGTCCATTCCATTGCACTCAATCGACCATAATTGAATTACAAATACCTCTACTTTTCCAACTTTGAATTTGCAAAACTAAATAAACAATGCGACGAGACTTGGCTTTTTCATTGAAAAAATTGCAAAAAATGCTCAAATTGTTAGTATTTCAAATCATATAAGGCTTGCCTGGATGTTTTTATCTTCCTTATTGTAAGGACTGAGAATGGGTCTTTAATACAAGAGTGGAATTATACGAGACCCCTCTGTTTGAACACCTCAAACATCGCAAATCCAATCTTTGCTGGCGATTCCACAACTGTCACGCCAGCTTCCTTGAGGGTCCTTATTTTGTCTTGTGTGTCACACCCTCAAAATCCACTTGCGGAGTTTTACCGCGAGGCGCATGACAAACCAGGATCCAAACCAACGATCACAATAAACAAGTCTAAATGAATATAAATGCAATATCAAAACATAGTTTAAAAATCCCGTTTACAGCGGAAGCTTATTCAAAAACAGTATCTCAATAATGAAATAATAGTTCAACGTTCAAAAGACCATGCAACCCTAGTTAGACGCCGTGCAGACGCGTGCGCCCTAGTCCAGACGTGCTACCTTAGCGACCTGAGAAAACATGTAAAAGTTTACGTCAGCACAAAAATGCTGGTGAGTTTACAGGTTTTGTATCCAAGTACCAAGTCCACCTGTCCATACTATAATAATCGAAAACCAGTATACGCTAGCTAGGCGTACGTTTTGTTACTACCACGATTGGAAAACCATTACTAACGCGAATACCAAAAGTATGCCCGATGTAGTTCCTGTTGTTCCTGTTGTTCCTGTTTGAGACAATATGCACCCGCCGACCCTCCAAGTCGACGAGCGGGGTTGGTCACTCCCAATAGCGCTATTCACATTTCCCCGTTGTGCAAACCCGCACATTCATGGTTCCCCCCGGGACTTCCAAAGATCGTGTAGTACACAATAGAAACCCATAGTATGACAGTAGTTACCAAATAATCGTTTTAACACATGTTTTCTCCCCCGAAAGTATAAAACCAGTTTAAAAGAGGGGCCGTAAACTCACCTTAAGTTGCGTTACTCCTTAACTCGAGTAAACTCAGCTGCTATGCTAGTCCCGTAAAGCGGCAACCTAACATACGACAGTTACAAGTACTTAGACTAATAACCCGTAGGTTAATTAGTCCCTAGATGTCCAGACCATAACCAAGTTCGTTTGAAAACACCGTGACTGTTTAACTGACCCAAAGTACAAGACTCGACATCCCATTGGTGACCCGAGACTCCCCGTGTTATGTTTACGCTCCAAAACATACAATAACGCAATTACACTTAACATACGTTAACGCACAACAAGTTATAGCACATCGTTCACGTATCACCGAATTACATCCAAATATATGTTACCAAGTTATTAGGCATGTTACGGGGTTCCTAGCATGTTACTACATGTTAAATCGGGTCTCGGAATGCTAATTTACACTTACAGCAGCAGTACACGCGATTAGGAAAAGTCAACTAGCAATTAGGTTGGTCAACTAGCAATTAGAAACCCTACTCGCCTCTATTATAGGCGATTAGGAGCTACTCACATGAACTTACTAGCAATTAGGGCTATTCACATGAACTTACTAGCAATTAGGGCTATTCACATGAACTTACTAGCAATTAGGGCTAATCACCTGATCTTTCACACGAGTAGGCCTCTACTCGCCTGTGTTATAGGCGATTAGCACCCTACTCGCCTATAACATAGGCGATTAGGAATGCTACTCGCCTGTAACCTTGCTGTTCCGGTTTTTCGCGCGTTTAACGCTCCAAATCAGATCTAGAACGTGTGTAACCACCCAATATCATCCCAAACACTATCCTAAACATGTTTAACCCAAAATCCTTCGTTTAACCTCGTATAATCAGTCCTGCATGCAACCAAGTAATCCCAACACCATTCACATAGCATGCAACATCATACTAACATGCGTAATCATAACCCTAATATCCAATTACTGGGATTCCTATCATTATAATATCAATATCAATACTGATCTATCATAATAACATATCAAATCATCATCATGAATCATAAAAACCCTAGCTTTCTAATCATACACACTCATAATGCATGCATATTAGTTATAATCCGATTAACAACCCTTATTGACGATTTTCAGAAAGCATTTTCGTTTAAGAACAGGTCTGGACCATTAGGGATTAATTAAAAACGTTTATAAAGGGTTATGGATGAAAATCAAACCTTAGGATTATGAAAATATGATGATTCAAGCTTGAAACCTTGAGTTTTGATCAAAAATCGCCTTCCAGAGGTTGTTTATGTGTTGGGGCGGGTTATGGGACGACTAGGGTTGGTATAATGAAGTTTAGGAGGTTAAGTATGGTATTTATAGTCGTTTTTAGTCGTCCAGCCCGTTACTAGCGAGTATGCAGCAGTTTCAGGCGATTAGGAGCCCTAATCGCCTGATTGTTCAGGCAATTGGGCCTACTCGCCCTTACCTATACACGAGTAGGACCCTAATCGCCCCTAGGGTCTCCTACTCGCCTCCCCTATAGGTGATTAGGCCTCCTACTCGCCTATAGGGGTTGGTTTTGTGCGTTTTGCGCGTTAAACCCCGTTTTAACATATGTTAATACATATTCACGTACCGACAAGTCATATAATGATTGTAAACACATAACACAAGTAAATACACATATTTACACTCGTTCACCAATTTCCGGGACTCGAGACTCGTACGTTCCGTATGCCCTGACGATCCTACAAATCGTCACCGTTTGTACACTTGGTTAAGGACTGACATCTAACGAACCTCTAGACCAACATCCAATGATCTTCTAGACTAACCAATAGTTCCCGAACCATAACCCGACTTAACTAACCCAGTTAAGTACAATATACGCGTGACTCGCTAAGGTAGACTTTCATCTAAACAACGCTGTTAACCAGAATTTGCCGGGTGTCACATCATCCCCACGTTAAAAGAATTTTCGTCCCGAAAATTGCACAAGCACCAAAAGAACAAAGGAAATAAGGAAGGAACAAACAAAAGATAGAACCCAAAAGAGAGATTTACCCGAGTTGTCACATCATCCCCACGTTAAAAGGAATCTCGACCCGAGATTCATTCAGCTGCCGAAGAGACATGTCTCGACTCGAACGCTTCCTTAGGAAAAAGATGAGGATACTTAGACTTCATCTGATCCTCCCGTTCCCACGTATATTCCGGTCCCCGGTTCGAGTTCCACCGAACCTTAACGATACGAATCTTGCTGTGACGCAGGCTACGAATCTTGTAATCAAGGATCTCCACAGGTTCTTTCACAATCCGAAGACGATCATCAACCTTGATCTCTTCTAGTGGAACGATGAGAGACTCGTCAGCCAGACACTTCTTCAAGTTTGACACGTGAAAGACGTTATGTACGTTACCGAGCTCCGTCGGTAGATCAAGTCGATATGCCACCGGCCCAATCCGTTCCAGGATCGTAAATGGGCCGACATATCGCGGATTGAGTTTGCCACGCTTCCCAAAGCGTATGACGCCCTTCCACGGTGAGACTTTTAGAAGTACCTTGTCATTGACTTGGAATTCCAGTGGTTTGCGACGCTGATCAGCATAACTCTTTTGCCGGTCCCGTGCCGCCGCCAACCGATTTCGAATCTGTACGATCTTTTCCGAAGTTTCGTACACTAGTTCAGGCCCAGTGAGTTGACTCTCACCCACTTCAGCCCAACAAAGAGGAGAACGGCATTTCCGTCCGTACAGTGCTTCGAATGGAGCAGCCTTGATGCTCGTGTGATAACTGTTATTATACGAGAATTCTACTAACGGTAGATGAGCTTCCCAGCCTTTGCCAAAATCGATCACACATGCCCGCAGCATGTCTTCTAACGTTTGAATCGTGCGCTCACTCTGACCGTCAGTCTGTGGATGATAGGCCGTACTCATGTCTAGTTGGGTACCCAAAGCCTTGTGCAAAGACTTCCAGAAGTGAGAAGTAAAATGGGAGTCACGATCCGAGATAATAGAAACTGGTACCCCGTGCTTAGAAACAACTTCCTTCAAGTAAAGACGAGCCAAACGATCCATAGTGTCGGTCTCTTTAATGGCAAGAAAATGAGCTGACTTCGTCAACCGATCGACAATCACCCATATCTTGTCATTCCCGCTTGGTGATTTAGGAAGTTGTGTGACAAAATCCATAGTAATCCGTTCCCGTTTCCATTCCGGAATTTCAGGTTGTTGCAAGAGACCCGACGGTTTCTGGTATTCCACCTTGACCTTAGCACAGGTCAAGCATTTGCTCACGTATGAGGCTATGTCCGACCTCATGTTTGGCCACCAGTAAAGCACCTTCAGATCTTGGTACATCTTATCCGAACCAGGATGAATAGAGTACCGGGACTTATGAGCCTCATCAAGGACAAGCTCCCGTAGTCCCCCGAACAAAGGAACCCATATACGTTCTGCGAAATAGTGCAGGCCATCAGACCTTCGCTCTAGGTGCTTGTCGGCACCGTGCATAGTTTCAGCTTTAAGGTTTTCCTCCTTCAAAGCTTCCAATTGGGCAGAACGGAGTTGATCAGGTAACGACGAATGGATGGTGAGCTGCAACGCCCGAACACGACGAGGTTTAGTAGATTCCTTCCTGCTCAAGGCGTCTGCTACAACATTCGCCTTGCCAGGATGGTACTTAATAGCACAATCATAGTCGTTCAAAAGTTCAATCCAGCGACGCTGCCGTATGTTCAAGTGTTGTTGGTCGAAAATGTGTTGGAGACTCTTGTGATCGGTGTAGATGGTGCATTTGGTACCGTACAAGTAATGTCTCCAAATTTTCAACGCGAATATCACGGCACCCAACTCCAAGTCATGAGTTGTGTAGTTCTTCTCGTGCACTTTGAGTTGACGAGAAGCATACGCAATCACTTTCTCGCGTTGCATCAACACGCAACCGAGACCATGAATAGAAGCATCACAGTAGACAACGAAATCATCAGGACCCTCAGGTAAAGACAAAATAGGAGCAGAACACAGTTTAGACTTCAGTTCTTCAAACGCTGACTCTTGTGGTTCACCCCAGTCGAACTTCCTATCCTTCTGAGAGAGAATGGTGAGGGGTTGAGCAATCTTCGAGAACCCCTGAATGAAACGACGATAATAGCCTGCAAGGCCTAGGAATTGCCGCACCTCAGTTGGCGTCTTTGGTGCTCCCCAGTCCTTGATCGCTTCGATTTTAGCGGGATCGACATGAATCCCTAGTTCATTAACCACATGTCCTAGGAATTGAACTTCGCGTAACCAAAAGTCACACTTTGAGAACTTGGCGTAAAGTTGTTCCCGTCTCAAGAGTTCCAAAACTAACCGCAGATGTTCCCCGTGTTCGGTCTCGTTCTTGGAGTAGATCAGAATGTCATCAATAAATACAATGACGAATTTGTCCAAATATGGTTTACAGACGCGGTTCATCAAGTCCATGAAAACCGCCGGTGCGTTCGTGAGACCGAAAGGCATGACCAAGAATTCGAAATGGCCATAACGTGTTCGAAAAGCAGTCTTTGCAACGTCAGCCTCCCTGACGCGCAGCTGGTGATAACCGGACCTCAAGTCGATCTTGGAATAATAACTATGTGACATCCGTCACTTTTATCCTATTATTATTACACATATATAAATATACATTTTTTTATTTCGCATCTCCTATCTTATACGTCACGTTTTATCCTTATAATAATAATAATAATAATAATAATAATAATAATAATAATAATAAAAACAATAATAATAATACATAATAATACTATGTAGAACAAACTAGCAGCCCATTAACAAGCCCCAGCCCAAGGGCCCATCAGTCCAGCCCACTTCCTCCTTCCCCTCATCTGCTTTCAAAAAAAAAAAAATTGTGCCTCTGCCCGGATTCGAACTGGAGCAGAAGGCGGCTCAGACGCTACACACGCACGCACAAACCACTTGAGCTATAGCTCATACTTGCATTTATCCCAAACCATAATATATTTAACCCCTCTTTGTCCTCCCTTTCTTCTTCACGTGAACAGCAGCAGCAGCATATAGTCTTTTTGTTTTTTTTTTTTCTTTCTTTTTTTGTTTTTGACCAAGCCTAATCTTCAAAATTAAATAGTAATTGTTTCACATATGGCAAGATTACGTGATGTTCGGCCATCAGTGACTCATCGACACACTAATGATTATTCAATCGTTAATCAATTAAACTAATTACACGTTTGACATTGATTAGTGGTCAAACCTTACCATTTCTTCGATCCAGTGTAAAATCCTATAAATTGAACGCTCCTCAGCCTTCACAACTCGCTCACACTCTCTCTCAACCTCCAATTCTCTCTGAATCACCCTAAATATTATTATCTTGTTCGTAGTTTGACTTTTGTTTGACCACTCGTTATGCTTCGATTTGGAACTGTAAGTATAATTTTGCTTAGGGGTTTTGTTGATCGGTCTACACACAACGTTTACCCCATGATTATTTGGGTTAACGTTGTGTGGTTTAACCAATTGCAGATTCTAGGGCTCGATTGAAATATTTGGGGAAGAACACTAGGTTTTGTTTATCTTATTTATATTTGATGAACAATAAACAAACACAACCATCAATCCAGACCAGATGGTTGTGCCCGTTGCCTTCCATCCGAGCCACCCGGGTTCGAGTCCCGGCAGTGGCGGTGTTTTTTTCCTCTTTCATTTTTTTAAGGCAATCAAACTTCCTTTAATTATATATAATACATATAACTTTATAAATTCATTTTTAAATATTAAAACTCTTTTATAAATTCTAAAAAAATTATATTATGTTAATCTGATGAAAAAGTTCAACACCCAATTTTTAGTTTTCAAAAAATTTATTTATTTAATATATTTAATAAATAAATCAGTTTTATTCTATTATATTTATAAAATTCCATTAAAATATCAAAACGATCTTATTAATTTCCACAAAAATTATTTTAAGTTTTTATAACATTAAACTTTTCAGAAATGATTTTTATTTCTGAAAAATCATTTATTTAATATTTTTAATCAATTTTTGTTAGATTTAATCATAATTAAATCATAATAAATTCAATTTTTGTTATTTTTGCACCAAAATTTTATACAAATTATTTCTGATCATTTAGAACAGAAATATGAATTTTAAACTAAAAATTATTTAATTTTAATATTTTTAAATATTAAAGTTAGATTTTGACAATTTGTGATAAATAGATTTAAAAATCTATTTTAAAGGAAATAATTTTATAAAAATTATTTTTACACTTTAAACACATTCTTGTAACCATCTTAAGTTTAAATTTCATAAAAAGATTTTTAGTTATTTATTTACTAAATTTCTCTCAATTGGCGAATATTTTTAATATTAATCAAACGAACAATTATCCCCAATTCGAAGCCCTAGAATTACATGCATCCTAGAGTTATTTCACTTACACATTATCAATTACTTTAGGTTGATACTTTGAGATAGTTCCAACACATATTTCGTTGTCCAAGTACAATTACAAGCTATTACGTAAACAGTGAGTATTCCTACCCCTTTTTGCTTTTATACATTTTTGGGGTGTTACATGTACACTATTACAATTTCAAATACAAGTTTACATTTTTACAATACAATTCTAGTACTATGTGCATTGCTTACAACGTGCTTTATGCTTAGACAATACATGTGGATTACATTTGTACTTAGTGAAATCATTAACATGGTACAAGCCGACCTTAACATTGGATAGCGCTATTTGGATTGACAACCCGCCTAGATTGATTCTCCCCCTTTTTCATCGGAGAATCCGTGGCCATTGTTAAGTTTTTATCCATTTATTGGATAAGTACACTACAGTTCATACAGTACATTATACAGTCACAGGGCTGATTTCGCTCATTTGTATGATACATAGTTTACATATTTGCACTGTAGCTTGCACTTGAATTGTATAACTTTTTAACCTACTATATATATCAATTCTAGGAATGCTCACCAACATTTCATATGTTGACCAAACCTATTTTTGTACATGTTTCAGGTGCAGTTTGATCTAGTGCTTTAGCAAGAGGCATTTAGTGTTTTATTTCAATTCAGTTATTTCAATATTTACATTTCATTTAGACAATGTAATTTCCATTTCCATGTAAGACAATTTTGATTATTCAATAATATTTACATTTTAGTACCATGAGCTTTTGAACAATCGTCACTACGTGGCACCTCGATGATTCCGCCATCGGTTGGGGTGTTACAAACTAGAACCCTGAAGCTGGTCGAATAGATCATCAATACGTGGAAGAGGATAACGGTTCTTGACGGTCAATTTGTTCAGCTCTCTGTAGTCTACGCACAATCGGAAACTCCCATCCTTCTTCTTAACAAATAAAATCGGGGCTCCCCAAGGGGAAGAACTTGGCCGGATGAAACCCTTGTCCAAGAGTTCCTGTAACTGACTAGACAATTCCTGCATCTCGGGAGGTGCAAGACGGTAGGGGGCCCGAGCAATAGGAGCAGCCCCTGGTACAAGATCAATACCGAACTCGACTTGACGATGAGGAGGAAGACCAGATAAATCATCGGGAAAAACATCAGGAAACTCGCGTACTACCGGGATGTCGTCGATCTTCTTCTCATCAACAGAGGAAACAGATAAAAGCGCCAAAACAGCTGGATAACCCTTTCGAAGACACTTAAGGGCTTTCATACTAGAGATGATGTTTAGCGGAACACCACCCTTGATACCGTACACAGAAAGAAATTCTCCATCAGGGAGAGGAATCCGAATAACCTTATCGTAACAGACGATCTCCGCGCGATACAAAGATAACCAATCCATTCCTACCACAACGTCAAAACTACCCAAAGGTACCGGCATAAGGTCGATGGGGAACGATAAACCCGACAACTCTAATTGACACTCCCGAAGAACACTAGTAGCTTCAATCGTTTTACCGTCAGCTAACTCAATAATATACTTGGTCTCTAATGGTACGGGTACTACATCTAGCAGTCGACTAACATCCATGGATACAAAACTCTTGTCGGCACCGGAATCAAATAACACACTAACAGGACGATTATTGAGAAGGAACGTACCGGTGACTGTGTCAGGGTCCTGTCTAGCCTCAGCGGCTCCAATGACGAAGGCACGTGCATTTCTGCCGCCGCCCCCGTTGTTCCCATTCCCGTTGTTCCCACCCTGCTTCAGTTTTGGGCAATCCTTCTTGTAATGCCCAGTGTCACCACAGTTGTAGCATCCTTGTTTCCCTGTAGTCCCCTGAGTAGTCGGAGCTGAACTGTTAGTCGGAGCCTGAGTCGATGGAAGTGTAGCCCGACAATCTTTAGCGTAGTGCCCTGTTCGCTGGCAGCGGTGACAACGGTTACTATCGCAGTTCCCTTGGTGATGGCGTCCACACTTGTTGCATTTGGGCAGTTTTCCCGCATAACCACCCTGCTTGTTACCCGAAGAAGATGAACCCCCATTATCAAACCTTTTACCCTGCTGTGCTGACCCAGATCCTTTCCCGTCGTTTTCCCACTTGCGCTTGTTGTTCTCTGGAGCCTTAACAGTCGAACCTTTCGCAGGAAAAATCCCCTCATTCACTTTTAAGTTGGTCATCCTATGGGCCGATCGAACTACCTCTGCATACGTAGGATGATTTCCTGCAGCCACTAACCCTGCAATTTCCGGTACTAACCCTGAGACATAGTGTTCAATCCTACGGTATTCTGGCACGTGTAGATCGGGACACAGCACTGCCAACTCATTCCTCCTCACAGTATACTTCTCGATTTCCGACCCTGTCATCTTGAGGTTCCACACCTCATGCTCCAGCTTCTGTACCTCTTCCCTCGGACAATACTCACGCTTCAGCAACTGCACAAAGTTCTCCCATGGCATAGCATATGCCTCCCCAATACCCATATTCTGGGTGATGCCATTCCACCAAGTCAATGCCACGTCCTGAAACAACGCAGCCGAATACTTTACCCGATCTTCTGGGAGACAGTTACACATCAGAAATACCGACTCCACTTTCTCCAACCACCTAAGCAAGCTCACCGCACCCTCAGTGCCAGAGAATTCCTGGGGCATGCAGTCCCGGAACATCTTGTAGGTGCACATGGGTGGGGGTGGGTCAACAGGACCACCTGAAATGAAACGTATGAGAAACCACGAATAACGTAAACAAGATTCACCAATGAGGCAAAGAAAATGGATATAACAACTTACCACCACCGTTGTGCCCTAATTGAAAGGCAGCTTGGAGCAAGTTGTTCAGATCAGCCTGTGATAGATTAATACCTCCACCACGACCACCAGCACCACCGCGACCACCACCACGTCCACCATTGCGACCACCTCCACGTCCTCCACGTACTCCAGACATGATTCTGGCAGAAAGAACGAGAAAATTTAGTTTCGCAGTTAAAGATAACCGCTAATGTTCACAAGATCAAAGCTAGATCCAATCCAGGACTATCCCCTCAAACCCAGAGCTCACTAGGGCTTCCATGCATTTCGGTTTATGATTTTGTGTGCACCCAAAATGATAAACCGCTCTACATGGTCCTCCAAGTGTTCTCCTAGTTCAAAGTTCAAATCACCGAACATAGACTCTTAGCTACACACCGTAATACCACGGTAGTTTATGACAAGTGTTTCTATTGGAGTGCGAAAGGGAGATGTCCGAGCCTTGGACAAATCTCAAGAGCACACGAGTTACCCCAATAGACCACACTGCCTAGAAAACAAGTAACCCAACCTAAGATAGAACGGATGATGTAACGTAGAAAGACCAATGATTTAGAGACACCCCGACAAGACCATACGTAAACCACTATAATGTTTAGTACCATGTGATCGTCTAGTGTGTGCGACTCGGCTATAGACTAGACTCTACATGCAGTCCTAGTTCACTATAACCATTGGCTCTGATACCAATCTGTCACACCCTCAAAATCCACTTGCGGAGTTTTACCGCGAGGCGCATGACAAACCAGGATCCAAACCAACGATCACAATAAACAAGTCTAAATGAATATAAATGCAATATCAAAACATAGTTTAAAAATCCCGTTTACAGCGGAAGCTTATTCAAAAACAGTATCTCAATAATGAAATAATAGTTCAACGTTCAAAAGACCATGCAACCCTAGTTAGACGCTGTGCAGACGCGTGCGCCCTAGTCCAGACGTGCTACCTTAGCGACCTGAGAAAACATGTAAAAGTTTACGTCAGCACAAAAATGCTGGTGAGTTTACAGGTTTTGTATCCAAGTACCAAGTCCACCTGTCCATACTATAATAATCGAAAACCAGTATACGCTAGCTAGGCGTACGTTTTGTTACTACCACGATTGGAAAACCATTACTAACGCGAATACCAAAAGTATGCCCGATGTAGTTCCTGTTGTTCCTGTTGTTCCTGTTTGAGACAATATGCACCCGCCGACCCTCCAAGTCGACGAGCGGGGTTGGTCACTCCCAATAGCGCTATTCACATTTCCCCGTTGTGCAAACCCGCACATTCATGGTTCCCCCCGGGACTTCCAAAGATCGTGTAGTACACAATAGAAACCCATAGTATGACAGTAGTTACCAAATAATCGTTTTAACACATGTTTTCTCCCCCGAAAGTATAAAACCAGTTTAAAAGAGGGGCCGTAAACTCACCTTAAGTTGCGTTACTCCTTAACTCGAGTAAACTCAGCTGCTATGCTAGTCCCGTAAAGCGGCAACCTAACATACGACAGTTACAAGTACTTAGACTAATAACCCGTAGGTTAATTAGTCCCTAGATGTCCAGACCATAACCAAGTTCGTTTGAAAACACCGTGACTGTTTAACTGACCCAAAGTACAAGACTCGACATCCCATTGGTGACCCGAGACTCCCCGTGTTATGTTTACGCTCCAAAACATACAATAACGCAATTACACTTAACATACGTTAACGCACAACAAGTTATAGCACATCGTTCACGTATCACTGAATTACATCTAAATATATGTTACCAAGTTATTAGGCATGTTACGGGGTTCCTAGCATGTTACTACATGTTAAATCGGGTCTCGGAATGCTAATTTACACTTACAGCAGCAGTACACGCGATTAGGAAAAGTCAACTAGCAATTAGGTTGGTCAACTAGCAATTAGAAACCCTACTCGCCTCTATTATAGGCGATTAGGAGCTACTCACATGAACTTACTAGCAATTAGGGCTATTCACATGAACTTACTAGCAATTAGGGCTATTCACATGAACTTACTAGCAATTAGGGCTAATCACCTGATCTTTCACACGAGTAGGCCTCTACTCGCCTGTGTTATAGGCGATTAGCACCCTACTCGCCTATAACATAGGCGATTAGGAATGCTACTCGCCTGTAACCTTGCTGTTCCGGTTTTTCGCGCGTTTAACGCTCCAAATCAGATCTAGAACGTGTGTAACCACCCAATATCATCCCAAACACTATCCTAAACATGTTTAACCCAAAATCCTTCGTTTAACCTCGTATAATCAGTCCTGCATGCAACCAAGTAATCCCAACACCATTCACATAGCATGCAACATCATACTAACATGCGTAATCATAACCCTAATATCCAATTACTGGGATTCCTATCATTATAATTTCAATATCAATACTGATCTATCATAATAACATATCAAATCATCATCATGAATCATAAAAACCCTAGCTTTCTAATCATACACACTCATAATGCATGCATATTAGTTATAATCCGATTAACAACCCTTATTGACGATTTTCAGAAAGCATTTTCGTTTAAGAACAGGTCTGGACCATTAGGGATTAATTAAAAACGTTTATAAAGGGTTATGGATGAAAATCAAACCTTAGGATTATGAAAATATGATGATTCAAGCTTGAAACCTTGAGTTTTGATCAAAAATCGCCTTCCAGAGGTTGTTTATGTGTTGGGGCGGGTTATGGGACGACTAGGGTTGGTATAATGAAGTTTAGGAGGTTAAGTATGGTATTTATAGTCGTTTTTAGTCGTCCAGCCCGTTACTAGCGAGTATGCAGCAGTTTCAGGCGATTAGGAGCCCTAATCGCCTGATTGTTCAGGCAATTGGGCCTACTCGCCCTTACCTATACACGAGTAGGACCCTAATCGCCCCTAGGGTCTCCTACTCGCCTCCCCTATAGGTGATTAGGCCTCCTACTCGCCTATAGGGGTTGGTTTTGTGCGTTTTGCGCGTTAAACCCCGTTTTAACATATGTTAATACATATTCACGTACCGACAAGTCATATAATGATTGTAAACACATAACACAAGTAAATACACATATTTACACTCGTTCACCAATTTCCGGGACTCGAGACTCGTACGTTCCGTATGCCCTGACGATCCTACAAATCGTCACCGTTTGTACACTTGGTTAAGGACTGACATCTAACGAACCTCTAGACCAACATCCAATGATCTTCTAGACTAACCAATAGTTCCCGAACCATAACCCGACTTAACTAACCCAGTTAAGTACAATATACGCGTGACTCGCTAAGGTAGACTTTCATCTAAACAACGCTGTTAACCAGAATTTGCCGGGTGTCACATTGTGCAGTACCCTTTCCACCTGATACTATGGATGCAAATTGAAAGAGATTACTTGAGCAAAAGGCAACCTTTTACACAGTATTAAACATAAACACAAATGGATATTTGCTTGAAAAACTTAAAAAAAAAGTTCAAGTGACTTGGATGCCAAGTAAAGATTTGGAAAACTTGGTCACATATAAGGGTAGAACTGTGACATTGTTGATGAAGCAATGAAGCCATGACATAAAGTCATAAAGAGCACTATTATAATAGATTGAATACCTCCAGCATGACCCATACATCGACCAGGCGGAGCAGTAAGTCCAGCAATGAAGCCAACAATAGGCTTTTCAGTCCCGCTTTCCTGTTTTCATATAATAAAAAAAATTGGGATCGTAAGATACTTGTACTGTTGTAACACAAGTTTCTGTAGTTAAACAACTTAAACCTTATCATAAGCAGCATATTTCATCAATCATTATGAAGTTCGCCCTAATGCAAATTGTTTTCACGTTATCATGTTGCATGATTCTTGACGCATAAGTAAAAGAACATCCTAGTATTTGAAATCAAGCCTCGTACATGTATATTTTTTAAATATATATACACACATACATATTATTATATGCACAAATATACACATTGAAAAAAAGAACTTCTAAATTTTGGTCAAACTCTAAGAACCCATAATGTCTATAACTTTTACCATAATTATATTTTACATATTAACCTTCCATATCACAAAACTCTAACAAACTATAGTCTCTAATATATTTTACTATTCATGTGTTTGACATATTGTTGTTTATCAATTTTGTAGATTTGTATTTTATATGTCAAAAATAATAAGTTTGTATTAGTTTTAAAGAGTTAATAGCCATTTTCGTCCCTGAGGTTTGGGCCAGTTTGCCACTCCAGTACAAAAGTTTATTTTTTTGCAATTCCTTCCCTGAGGTTTGGATTTTGTTGCCAAATTCGTCCTTTTCACTAACCCAGTTAAAAAAGGTCGTTAATGTCAGGGGTATTTTTGTCTTTTTATCTCAGGGACGAATTTGACATTTAAAAATCTCGTTAATGCACCAAACGCTCCCAAATCTGTTGTTATACCCGCTGCCAAACGCATTGTGTACGGTTCTATTCTCGCATCCAAACACCCTATGTCCAGCTACTATCTGTGTAGCCAAACACCCCATTTAGTTTATTAACTTTATAAACCTTGCTTCTCCTTTCATTTGGTTCCTGGACATTAAAAACAGCAGACACAATACACACACACAAGAGAGTCCCCAACCAGAAGCCATCACCGTCCGGCGCCGGCGCCGCCTCCTTCTCCGGTAACTTCCTCCTCTGTTTCTAACTTTCAACAAAACCTTTCCTCCGATAATAAACCATAACCCGATAACCCTCTGTTTCACCGAGTCTATATCGAACCTCTTCATCCTTTCTGTTTTATTGAACTGGTTATGGTATAAACCGGTCGAACTCTTGCACCCTCGTTCTTTTCCGACCAGGTGAGTGTACCACCGGTTATTTATAATCAGTCAAAACCGAGCCCTATTCCGAGCACAACCTGCAACCATCGAACCTCAACCCTTATATTGTTCTGTTGTCAACCCAAGACCACCATCACCGGATCTATAACCACCACCTCAATCGAAGACTCTCACCACCACAGCTATCATCTGAACATACCTACTGTAACACCCCAACCGATGGTGGAAACATCGGGATGTCACGTATTGATGATTGTTCAGTAGCTCATGGTAAATAATAAATTTCAATCATTGCTTTAAATACAATTGTTCTACAAAAAATTTGTACATCAAAATGAAAAATACTAGATACGCATCTTCAAGCATTAACTCTAATCTTCGAGCATGTTATAACCTGAAACATGTTAAGATTGAAAATATTTTGGGTCAACAAAAGTTGGTGAGAATTACATAGGTTTTGATAATTGAATAAAACTTGTACAATTCAAGTGTCATGGCAAGTCTAGTCCATATGTGAAAACATACTAGAAGTAAATCGAGTGCATAATTGTAACAACCGGCAAAAATAAGGTAATTCCGTACTAATTAACTAATATATGATTAACGTAATTAAATGCAATTATGTGTTGATTATTTATCAAGGCCTTAGGAGGTAGCAATTACCAAATAATGCATAGGAATGCATATGTTTAATGACGAAACATGATAGGATCATGTGCGAGTAAACTTATCCGGTATGGACGTTGGCGATTACCCGGTAAAAATTTAATAAACGAAAAGGATCCCGGACACCCAGGATGTAAAATAAAGGGTAATTTCACAAAATATATTGGGTTTTGGAACTCCAAAGCCATAAGTGAGAGCCTTTCATACGAATCTCCCGGTAACGAATAAAGTGCGCGTACCGCATCCGATACGCGTATAACTTATAATTTCACCCGACAAAAGCCTAAATAACCAATCAACGCTTAAACTAGGCTATGTTTAAGGGTTATTAAAGGTATTTTTAATGTCCGAATAACGCGCGGTTAAAACCCGAAAAATACCCGAACGACACCCGAACGAAGAGGGATTTAACTTAACAAATAATGGGTAAATATTTGGTGTTGTGGACCCCACCTAAACCCCAAAAGGGGCCGGCCTAAACCTCTTGCATATTCCTTTTCTTTTTTTTGTCTAAACATCTTACTAAGATCCAAAAGACAATCAAGTAATTAAGCATGCTTGGAAGGGATTGTGTAAGACTAGCTAGTACAAAAAGCATGCAAACCATGCTTTTCTTTTGATAATTTTCGGCCAAGCTCACACACAAACAAACAACCTACTCAAAGATCCCCAAGTACAAAAGAAAGCATGCATATCCTACTAGATTATGATTAAGATTGTGTGATATCTTAGCAAGATCATAATCTTCTTCTCCTTCTTAAATCTCACGGCCAAACACCCCTCTCCCACAATCTCCCAAGATCATTTTTGTACAACACAATCTGTTGAATCTTTAGTAAGATCACATACAATCTAGGAAAGATATTGGAAGGATATTATAAAGTAACATGTGTTAGACACTTGAACATTTAAGCTTTCTTCCTTCTTTCTTTCCTTGTGGCCGTAGGTATCACCACACACACACACACATTTTTCTTTCAAGTTTAACACTCCCAAACCACCTCCAAATATCCATCCTTCAAAACCCCATTGTGTGTTTCAAGAGCTTGGAGCTTAACCACTTGGAAGAACACACTAAACCCCACTCAAATCCAAGGTTTTTGTCTTCCCTAGCCTTGTGCTAGTAGTAAGCTTCTTAACCTTGCTTTGATCATTAATATTCATGTTATGTGTTCTTAGAAGCAAGTTGTACATGAAGGGTTAAAATGTGGTTTTGAAACATAAGCTTTAATAGATTTTACATGAGTAAAAATGGATGATTAAAGACATGTAAATGGATCATGGATTTGATGATTATAATGTAGTGTTTCTTAAAAGTTAAAAATCTACACACACACCATGTAGGGTGATGAGTTGAATATGATTTATGAAAGAAACTTGAATATGTTAAAAGATAGTTTTAATTATCATAAAATGACCATCTAAAGTATAATATAAGATGGAATACGTTAGAAAATCATAAATGAAGAAGTTACAAAATTAAAGTCTACTCACTTAGATGAGTGAAATTTGGATATGATGGACAAATACACTAAACACACATATTAGTAGCCTTATTTATGGAATATAAGACTATTAAAAGTGGTATGATGTAAAAATAATCTAACATTAAGAAGATGAATCTTCAAAGTCCACTAAGTTGAGAGACAAATGCTAACTTTGGAAGTTAGGATGGAAAAATGCAACATTTGTAAGTTAAGGGGCTAATGTTGTAACTTTGAAAGTTAGGGGACTAAAATGAATATTTTAGAAACTTTAGTCCAAAAATGCAATAACGGAAAGTTTGGTGTCTAAAGCATAAATAATGACTTTCTAAGGATAGTTTTGGTAAACACTAGTAAACTACTTATGTATTTTGTATAAAAAGTGTATTTTTATAAAAATGGAAGTTTATAAAAATATGGACTTGTATTAACATAAGGATTTTATAAAAATAGAGATTTTTATAAAAATGTTAAACAAAAGTAAAAACTTGAGAAAACTAACACAAAAATGAACACTTTTATATAAATGGGAATATAAAAGTGTTGGAAACATTTTTGTATATAAGTTAACAAGTTGGGTTAAGAATACAAAAGTATTTTTAAACCTTCCAAGTAATATGTGTTAGGAATTAGAAATATGAATAATATTTCTATAAAACACATATTGGGAAAAACTTGGAAAAATTAACTATACAAGTTAAGATATCGGACTTGGACATGATAACAAACAATAAACGGACAAACAAGAGAAAAATGCCATTGCGGCAAGATGAGAAAAATATACATTTTAGGAAGTAAAATATATATATCATGGGTGAAAATTATATAACACTTTCCTAAGTGTTGGAGAAATTATTCGTGGGAGAAAACATAACGTAAATGATTAAGACGTTAAGCAAACGTATGGACTTAACAAGAAAAATTACACGTTTATATATATATATATATATATACATATGTATGCTCGTCTCGGCGAAATTCTAGTATATCTACTTAATGGGAAAGTAGATATGTGGGAAGGAAAACCGAGATGAGTAGACAAAATATATATATATATATATATATATATATATATATATATGTGTGTGTGTGTGTGTGTGTGTGTGTGTGTATGCCGAGCCGACGAGATCCTAGTATATTTATTTGAATGGGAAAATAAATATACGGCATGGTGAGTCGAGTCGGGCGTTAAGAATATACTACCGAACGACAAGACCTTAGCATATTTATTTGAATGGGAAAATAAATATGCGGCAAAGTGAGTCGGGTCGAGTGTTAAAAATATATTATATCGAACGATGCGATCTTAAGTATAATTATTTGAATGGGAAAATAATTATACGTTAGGTGAAGTCGAGTCGAGAATAATAATATACAAGTTAAAGAAATATTAACAAGAATAATATATAACTTGTAAGAAAAGGGTAATCCAACGCCAACGAACCTAGGATACGCGTTCAATTAAACGGGAATTGGAATAACTCGTGGTCGGGGAGTTGGGTGTACAACTTGCCAAGGCACATGCACTATAGGAATAGTGACTTATACGTCTAGGACGTTTGTAGGTGCGAGACCACCAATTTGCTATCTTTCCTTTTGAGCCGGACACAGATTCAGGTGAGTCTCGCGGCCTCATTTTAAACTATTTTACGTTTTTCGGGGGAAAGATGTGTTAGGGAAAATGTTTGACGGGATAATTACTTGAGATGTGATCGCCACTCGGGGTTGAGACCTCTCTTCTATAATCATTTATTCAGGGAAATGAAACCGAAGGAATATTTGAATAGTACTATTGGTGCCTGACAAGGCCCACCCCTAATCGATAGCGTCGATTATGCATCGGCGTATGCCTGGGGTGCACGTATTCTGAAATCAAGTCGTAGGATACCGAGTAACGACTTGGAGCGGGGCATTATTATTATTTGTCTTGGTTTGATTATAGGCTCAAGTAGAATTGTAGGAACTTGCAACTCCTATAAATTGTCATAACATGGTATTTCCCAAGAGTTAAAGTTTTGGAAACTAAAAACCTGTGAACTCACCAATATTTATATATTGACGAAATAACATATCTTTCAGGTAATTGATTGAATATGAACATGGCGAGCTGGGTCAACGGAATCTCTCATACGGGCGTCGGGTGTTTTTGAGGGGTTTCACCTTTATTTCCCAAGTATATGGGATATATTTGAGAAACCTCCTTGGTTGTATCAAAAACAATCTAGTTTATGTGTAATTGATAAACATGGTTTTTGACGCCTAAATAAATGACCCATTTCTTAATTACTTGCGATTTGCGTTAACCTTGACTTTATACGCTTGAACCGTCGCGCCACGTGTTTCCGCCATTGGCGTGGTGTGACAGAAAGTGGTATCAGAGCCAAGGTTATAGCGAACTAGTATATATATTTTTTTTTTAAATCTAGACTATAACCGGATTTGGTTCAAAAGATAAAGTTTTCAAAAATATATAAATATATATACGAAACGCAATAAAGTAATTTTTCGAAGGACATTGGGTATGAGGAGATTCCGACCAAGCTTGCCATGGGTATTGATATGTGTTACGTTAGTATTAGAAGTTAGGAAGGTTACTATGAATGTACGCCTTAACTATCTAATTAATATATATTAGTACGGTTCTTTTGCCAGGGATGTCGGACGCTGAGAGTGCCGCACCGAGCTACGATAGTAGCATCCAGATCTTACCAGCTCCACCGGTCGAGGTAGTCGTACTCGACCCAGAGGAGGATGACATGGGGATAGACGCCGCCGTGGGAGGCTCAGGCAGCGACAACTCCGAGGAGACTGATCCCAGTGAGGACCCAGAGTGGGCCCCCGCTGGAGACGACATGGCCGCCGTGGCAGACATACCGATAGCAGAGGCACCACAGGCCGACTTGCCTCTCGTGCCACTACCTGCCGCACCATTACCCCCACACCCTATTAGAGTCTCCAGGGATTTCCCTGCAGGCTGCGCAGGTCCGTCGAGACCCCCACCCGGTCTGAGACCGTAGGGACCCCCTACGATCGACATGCCGACGTCGATCGTGAGCCAGTACAGATTCCCCGCATTCCCGTCCCTCCGGGCATGAGACTTGTGCCTCAGGTCCGAGGACGAAACGGGTGGATCTCAGACGACTCGGATGACGAGTCGGTAGCATCTGTGGATCACATAGCTATACCCCTACCCCCAGCTGACCAGGAGGAGCCCGTTGCTCCGATGCTAGAGGACGCCCCTGCTACACCTGCGGCCCTTCTCGCACTACCTGAGCCCGCACCGCAGGATGGGCCAGCCTCTGCAGGACACATTCTAGAGGGTAGCTCCGCCCGTAGCTCTGAGTTACGCAGGGCGGACATGACGGCGTTCGCTACTACGAGCCCCCTACCCCCACCGTCGTGGTGTCCACCCCGGAGTGGGCCACTGTTACACAGCCCCTTATGGCCCCCTTGGCCGAGCTTATAGCACCTCCCTCCGCACCCATGACATTGCCCATCCCTACTTTACCTATGCTGCCACCCCTCCCAGAGATGCTTACCGTACCCCTACCCGCACCTTACACTTTGAGTGTCAGGGCCCCTGTTAGGACAAAGAGGATTGGTGAAACCACTTTTGGAAACCTTAGTCTAATTCACTTCTGTCATTTTGGCTAAGTATAGAAGTACTGAAGAGAAAACAAGAAACTGCTGAAGAGAAGATATGAGAAGTGCTGAAGAAGAAACTTCATCAGAAGTTCTGAAGTCCAAACCAGACAAGTTCACTTCAGAAGTACTGAAGACAAACTACTCATCAGTAGTTTGTCATTCATCAGCACTTAGCATCAGATATTTTCCACCGCCTTTTGTATCAGTAGTTTTATTGTTTATTATTACTTTTAGCTGTATTTGTTAGTTTCAATGTTGCAACTTGTGCAACTTGTTTCTGATGTTTCTGTACTTGCTTTTTGGGCAAGATACATGTATGTAAACGTCTATAAATAGGAGGCTTCAACCTTCTATTTTAGACATTGATTTTAATAGAAAAATCCTTCAAACACTTTCACTGTTCTATTCCATTTCAGTATTTATTGTGAATCTGTCTAAGTATCTAATTCTCATTTACTGCTTAGATTCATAATAAATACTTGTCATTATTAGTTTCAATCATCTAGGGGGAGTAATAACTCTTCCTAAGTATAAAAAGTGTTGCTTTAACTTATACATTCCGCTGTGCTTTTAATCTGATATACAAGAGCTTGCTAAAACACTTAAGTGTCAAGATAGCAAGTTCTTACTTAAATAAAAGAGTAAACTGATCCAACAATTGGTATCAGAGCATTGGTTTATCTGATCACATATGAATCTAACAAATTGAGAATCAGACACAAAGCTCTTATTGATACTCAATAAAAGATCAAAGGTTCACTTTTTATCAACATCCATCACTTAAAAGAGTCATCTGACAAATCAATACTCTTTAAAATGGATCCACATAATACTGGTTCTGCTACTAAACCTGCCATGCTTGTAAGAAATGAATACAACATATGGCAAAAGAGAATGGCACATACCTTGTCACAAACCAACACAGGTTGTTGGAGATCTGTGATATATGGTCCTCACAAACCAGTAAACATAAATCTTGAAACTAAAGTTGAGGTTCCTAAAGAACCAAAAGACTATACAGATGATGATTTCCTAAAACTTGAGCTAGATGCAAAAGCATTCTCCATGTTGGCAATGGCTCTCCCAAATGAGATATACTCTGGCCTTTTACATTGTGAAAGTGCCAAAGAACTCTGGGATTGTCTTAAAGAACAGTTTGGAGGAACTGAAGAGGTGATTGCCAACACCAGAGAGATTTTAGCTCAACAATATGAGACATTTGCTCACATTAATGGGGAAACTTTAACTCAACAATTTGAAAGATTCTCCTCATTAATATCTGAGCTAAAGTTAAATGGTCAGACCTATACAACAGTATCTATGCTACATAGATTTTTAAGGTCTTTACCAGACAAATGGGAAACATACTCCATTGTTTTAAGATCCTCACCAGATTTCAGCTCCCTCACTCTTACAAAACTCCATGGGAGATTACTTACTTTTGAGAGAGAAATTGATCAAAATAAGAAATTACAATCATCTGGTAAAACTGCTGATGACTACCTACCAGGTAGTACAGCACTTTTGGGACATGACTCACCAACTTGTTCCTATGGATCTTATGACAACATTGACATAACAACTGGGATCTCATCAGAAAGATCTTTCCCAGGTTATGACAATGATGACCAAAGTCAAACTGCTGATAATCTATGTTTTATCATGGATGATTTGAAAAACTTTAGCAGTGATGACTTAGAAGAAATGGACATTTTACACCAACTGGCCATGCTAAGCATTAAAACTAACAAGTTTTATAAAAGGTCAGGAAGGAAATTTCCAGGATTGACTAGTAATACAAAAATTGGTTTTGACAAATCTAAATTGAGATGTCACAAGTGTCAGAAGTTGGGACACTTTGCTAGAGAGTGTAGAAACTCTAGCTTTAACCAATCACAATCTGGAAATAACTTTAACCCCAATTATAATAGGAATAATGGAACTCAAGGGAGTGCTCATTTTGTACAGGCACAAGCTCCTCAACAGCAATACATGCCACAAGTACAATATGTTCAAATGCCTGCTCAACAGATGCAGAGCCAACAATCAATCCCTCCCTTTCCAGCTGCTCAACATCCTCCACAGCCTCAACAACCCTCTCAACAAAGTCTTTTCACCTCAGGGTATGTTGACTGGAGCAGTCTCCCTTTTGACACCACAGAGTGCAATCCTGATGCAGACAACAAGGTGTTTGACATCAACTAGGGAGAACCAGACAATGGCAGAAAGAACTTTGCCTTAATGGCATTTGAAGGCTGTACTTCAAAATCTGCATTGTCACAGGTATCAAAAGAATCTTTGACAAAACTTTGCTCAAATTCTTGCAAAGAAACTTTTGCTCTCATAAGAGAGACAAATGTGCACTTACAAGGAAAAGCCAATGATTTAGAAAGAAAATACACTCAGATGAAGTGTGATTTAGAGAGAAAACTTACTGCTAAAACAAAAGAAGCCTCTAAATTAACTAACTCAGCTATTGAAACCCAAGCACAAATTAAAATGATGATAGAAGATCTTGGAAATGTCAGAAAAGAGCTTGCTGACACCAAGATCAGTTGTGAAAAATGGGTGGATTCTTGTAAGGGGTACCAGCTATTGCTAAACAAACAGAGTGCTTCAAATGTTAAGTTTGGCATAGGGTACCATCATGTTGAAACACCAACAGATTTTTCTCCCAAAACTACTGAAGATGGGAGAAAAATTGTTTCAAATGAAACTCCTGAAGGGAAAGACTGCACATCTTTCCATGAAAACTTTCTAAACAGAAATCCTGGTATTTTCAAAGAAAGTACTTCAGAAGTATTAACAAAATCTGACAACAAGCCATCAGTAGTTTCATCTACATCAGGAGTTGAGACCCTGAAAACTACTGATGAGCAAAATCTTTACACTAATGTCAGAAATTTGCCTTTAGATCAAAAACAAAAGGCAAAAGAGTGTGAAATTTGTGGTCTGTTCAACCACAAAACAGAGTTTTGTAGATACAGGAAAGGAATCCAGTTCAATCATAAAATTAAACAACAGGTTGTGGGAAATCAAATCAGAAATGATTATGAAAGAACCTTTAATCCCAAGAAACAACAACGTGAAAACACCTTTTCTCAGAAAAAGATAAAATCTCAACTAAAATCTTTTTCTCAAAACTCTTTATCAGTAGTTAGACCTGATTCATCAGCAGTTTCACAAACTGCTGAGATTCAAAAACTAATGAACTTGGTACAACTACTGATGACCAAGGTTGATGGTGGTCCTGAAAAGGATACCACCATGGTTCTTAATGAAAAATCCATTGCCAAAAAGACATGGATTTCTCAACCTGGTCAAGAACAAACTGTAGCTGTTCTCAAGAGCAAACCCAAAGCCAAACAGGCTTGGGTTCCTAAATCTAACTAATTTTCTATTGTGTGCAGAGAGTTTCCAGGGGCTTAAACAGCATATGGTATGTTGATAGTGGAGGCTCTATGCACATGACTGGATGCAGATACCTGATAAACAACTTTATTAGCCAAAGAGAAGGATCTGTATCCTTTGGGAACAATGCTAAGGGATATGTGCTAGGACATGGCAATGTCTCCTCTGGCAAAATACAGTTTAACAAGGTCAATCTGGTTGAAAACCTTGAATACAACTTGCTGAGTGTGTCACAAATGTGTGATAAAGGATATTCTTCCTTTTTCACAAAGACAGCATGCAAGATCATCTCACCAGAAGGCCAGAAGTTGATAGAGAAGATCATTGAAGATCATACTTTGCTGATTGCCAAAAGATGTGGCAATGTCTATGCAGTGGACATTGAGAAAGACAAAGTATTGAACAACACTGCCTGTTTCTTCTCAAGGGCATCAACTTCAGAAACAGATCTCTGGCACAGGAGACTTGGCCATGTGAACTTTAAAACCATAAATAAAGTCACAAAAATGGGCTTGGTCAGAGGTCTACCTTTGAAAGTATACCAGTGTCAAGAACACTGTGTATCCTGTTTAAAGGGAAAATAGCATAAGTCCTCCTATAAGTCTATTGAAGAATCAAAAACAACTGCATGTCTTCAACTACTCCATATGGACTTATTTGGACCTGTCAAGATCATGAGCCTTGGTAAGAAGAAGTACTGTTTAGTCATCATTGATGACTACTCAAGATTCACATGGGTATTCTTCTTATTTTCAAAGGATGAGGCTGCTGAAATCATCAAGTTCTTCATTCTACAAGTGGAGAAACAATATTCTCTACCTGTCAAAACCATTAGAAGTGATAATGGGACAGAGTTTAGGAACAAAACTCTGGATGAATTCTGTTTGTCTAAAGAGATTATTAGACAATGCAGTGTTCCCAGAACTCCTGAACAAAATGGTGTAGTAGAAAGGAAGAACGGAACATTAATAGAAGGAGCAAGAACAATGTTAGCTGATTCTGGACTGCCCTTGTACTTTTGGGCAGAAGCAGTTAACACATCATGTTATGTTCAGAATAGAGTTCTTGTGGTCAAGAGACATTCCAAGACTGCCTATGAAGTTCTTCATGGCATGAAGCCCCTTATCTCCTTTTTCAGGGCTTTTGGGTGTCAATGTTTCATCTTGAACATCAAAGAATCTATTTCAAAGTTTGCTACCAAAGTTGACTCAGGTTACTTTCTTGGTTACTCTTCAACTAGAAAAGCCTACAAGGTTTTTAATTCTCACACCAGGATAGTAGAAGAAACATTGAATGTCAAGTTCAATGAGTCAAAACACACTCGTATTCCAGCACATCCTGCTGAACTTTTTGACCGACAACTTCCACTTTGGTCCTGAGAAGGCTGTTACTTCATCAAAACCTACTTATTATGGTGACAAAAGGTTTGATGATGAGGATCCCACACCATGGACTCCTCAAACAGTTATCAAGTCAACTTCAAGATCATCAGATGTTCCCCAAACTTCTGATCAAACAAGTACTGAGGAACAAACTCAAACTTATGGTTCAGTAGATCCAACTACTGAAGATCAGGAAACATCTGAACCAGATATTATAGACCTCAGTAGTTTGTTTGAAGAACATGAGCCACCTACACCTGTCAGTGGTTTACAACAACTGATTGAACACAGAGATCATCCACTTGATCAAATCATGGGTGATATAGCTTCAGGTGTTCTTACCAGAAACCAGCTCTCCAACTTTTGCCTATTTTCAGCCTTTATCTCACAGTTGGAACCAAAGAAGTACCAGGAAGCCCTCAAAGACAATAATTGGGTGCAAGCTATGCAAGATGAACTACTTCAGTTCAACAAGCAACAGGTCTGGGAAATCTGTCCCTTACCTCCAAACAAGCAACCAATTGGCACAAGATGGGTTTTCAGGAACAAACAAGATGAAGCTGGTATGATAATCAAGAACAAGGCAAGACTGGTAGTTCAAGGGTACTCTCAAGAAGAGGGAATTGACTATGATGAAACCTTTGCTCCAGTTGCAAGGCTTGAGGCCATCAGGTTATTTCTGGCCTAAGCTATTTCCAACAAAATTAAAGTTTATCAAATGGATGTAAAGAGTGCATTTTTGTATGGAAAAATAAAAGAGGAGGTGTATGTCTGTCAGCCACCTGGGTTTGAGGATCTTTCTCATCCTGAGTGGGTGTACAGACTGGACAAAGCTCTTTATGGGCTCAAACAGGCTCCAAGAGCCTGGTATGATACACTCTCCACCTTTTTACTCAAAAATAACTTTACAAGAGGTGCCATTGATAAAACTCTTTTCATTAAACATGTTGGAAATCATGTCTTACTTGTTCAAATTTATGTTGATGATATCATTTTTGGTTCAACAAACACAAAACTGTGTGATGATTTTAAGAAACTCATGCAATCAAAATTTGAGATGAGTTCCATGGGAGAACTGCAGTACTTTCTGGGACTGCAGATCAAGCAACAAACAAATGGAACTTTTATACATCAATCAAAATATGTTAAAGAATTATTAAACAAATTTTCTTTAAAAGACTGTAAGTCATGTTCCACTCCCATGACACCAATCACACAAGTTGAACCTGATGATCAAGGAAAACAGGTTGATCAAACCATGTACAGATGCATGATAGGTTCCCTTTTATATCTAACTGCTTCTAGACCAGATATTATGTTTTCAACATGTGTCTGTGCTAGATATCAATCAGCACCAAGGGAATCACACCTTATAGCAGTCAAAAGAATTTTCAGATATCTGAAAGGAACTCCAACACTTGGAATTTGGTATCCTGCTTCAAGCAATACCAAGTTATCAGCTTTTTCAGATAGTGACTATGCAGGGTGTAAGATGACAAGAAAGTCAACATCTGGTGGTTGTCAATTCTTGGGTAACTGTCTAGTGTCATGGCAATCAAAGAAGCAAACATCTGTTGCAACTTCAACTGCTGAAGCTGAATACATTGCAGCTGCAAGTTGTACATCACAGATACAATGGCTCCAATATGAACTTCTTGATTATGGAATCAAAGAAACCAAGACACCTTTGTTTGTAGACAGCAAATCTTCCATTAGCATCATTCAAAATCCGGTACAGTTCTCAAAAACCAAACATATTGAGATCAGGTACCATTTCATAAGAGATTGCTATGAAAAAGGCAAGATTGAGGTGAAGCATGTAGCAACAGCTAATCAAATAGCTGACATCTTCACCAAACCCCTTGACACATCAACATTTCAGAAGTTAGTATCCATGCTTGGGATGCTAAATTTGTAAGTGTTTATTTTTCTGCACATATTTTTCATTTTTCACTTACAAAAGGACAAAATGTCTGAAACAAAACTTCTGAAAAGAGAGAAACTACTGATGAACAAAACATCAGTATGGGAATAATTTCTGAAAAGTGTATAACTTCTGATAAAATAACCTTCAGAAGTTATGAATAAAAGTGTTTATAAAACATTTCTCATCAGCTTTTAAAACTACTGAAGAGGAAATGGGAACTACTGATGAAGTAATCCTTCATCAGCAGTTTAGTCAAAAGGGCAAATCTGACTTTTCCCATCATCAGAGGTTTGACCTAGTCGGTTTAAAACTTCTGATAAAAAGATTTTTAACCGAGGCGGCTTAAAAACTTCTAATAAAGAAGATTCAAGCGGTTAAAACTTCTGATAAATATCTTTTTTCAACACTTATCCTTTCAAACTCAAAAATTTCCCTCTTTCTCTCTCAAAAACTCTCTCAATAACCTAAACCTGCAAATCAACTGTTCGATCAAAACCCAAACCACATGGCTCTCGTTCTAAAACAGGGACACAATCAAAGGGCCTTTCTTGAAAAACAAGAAGGCTGGTCCCAATACGATGAGATCATTGATCTTGTCGTAAAATCCCAATATTTTACTGCTCTCACAATAAACCCACCAATTCATACTGAAACTCTGAATGAGTTCTGGGCAAATGCTGAGACGGTGACGGCTGATGATGAAATCATTTCCCTCAACTCAAGAATACAAGGGAAACCACTGACCATCACACCGGCCACACTGGCAACAAGACTGGGCCTGGATGATGTAACTGCCCCTGATCATGTTGCTAATTCTGATATTCACCTAACCATGACAGAGTGTGGTTATCAAGGTACTCTCTCCCATGCTACAATCTTCAAAAAATATTTTGAACCAAAATACAAGCTTTTGTTTCATTATATTATTATGTGTTTGAGTCCCAAAACAGGGTCTTATGACCAGATGCCCTCTACTTTTCAACCAATATTTCATTCCATTGTTAATGAAACGAAATTCAGGGCATCAAAATTATTTTTCAATGAGTTGGTGTTACATCATAATAATACCAAGAAAAAGTTTTTGTTATACCCAAGGTTCATTATGCAATGCATAATAGGGGAACTGGGTAATGAGGTGCTTGTGGGAAAAGTTTCAACTTTAAATCCATTAACCTCACAAGCATACTCTAGGCATAACAAACCGGCTGCTTGGCCAGAAGATGATCAGGGAGAACAACAACAAGTCCCCCTGAAGCCCACATCTTCCAAACTCACACCACCAAAAGCCAAACAGCCCAAGCCAACAAAGACAAAAACCCACCAACCCAAAAGAAAAGCTGTTCAGGAGGTTGAGATGCCTGAACATGCTCATGAGCAATCTGCTCTTCAAATAGGTGAGACTGAAACACCCTCTCAGTCTCATCCATCTCAAACCCCACCAAGAGCACCCATAACTATCTTATTCAAAAGAAAAAGACTTAGAAAAACTATTGAAACTCACTCTTCTTTTGAAACTGCTGACCAACCTATTTCACCTATTGCCCAAACTACTGAACCAACCCCTCAAATTTCTGAACCAGAGGCAATAGAAATTGCCAAACTTCTCTCTGGGCTAAAAGAGAAAGTCCCATCTGATTATGTCAGTCCCCTACAACCACAACAAACAGGGGACATAACCACAACATCAGACATGGATGTGGACATCACTAGCCCTAACCTAAGAGATGAGGGTGGACCAGAGTCTTTAAGCCCAATTTTAGAGACTCTTGGGGCATCTGAGGCTGCTACTACTCAGTTACCACCCAGTGGTGGATCTGAGGATAGAAGTAACATAGCTAAGACCTCAGATGTGGCAACTACTGATGAAGGCTTAATGCCTGAAGTAGGAAATCCTCAGAACCAAGAACAAGAGGTTCATGAGAGAACTGAGTTGGGCTCAGCTCATGATTTAACTGAGATAGTCCTCAATGAGGACAACATCAGGGATTCAGATGATTCCATTAATTTGGATGATGTTTCAAAAACTAAAACTACTGAATTGACGGCACTTTATGAAGGTCCTGTTTCAGGGGTATCCAAGCTCAAGAAGCCAGTCACCCCTGCACAGGTTAAAGTCCACTCAATCCCTAAAACCCCTAGAGTGGCATCCTCTGTACAACATGAGGATCTCCCAAAAACACACCCTTCACAACAAATGCCTACCCAATTCCCTGGGCAAACAAGCATAGACTTGAACCAGCTATGCAGCCCAGAGGGTCCCCTGTACCACATGATGAACACTCTCATCAAGAATCACTTCCAAACATACACAGCTAACTTGGAGCTGTCAATCAAGAACCAATTTGGAGTGATCAAGACAAAGATGAATGATCTGTCCAACAAGATAGAATTCAACAGCAAACAGATTGCTCATCTTCAAGGTCAATTCTCCCAACCCTCAACCTCTAAACTTAAACTTGATGAATCCAAAAAGGGGGAGAAAATCAGGAAACCTAAGGAGTCATTCCAAGCCAGGATAAGGGCAAGAGTGGCCATCCTTGAAAGAGATCAGAAGGATCAAGCCAGGAAAGAAAAACTGGCCAAACAGTTTGGTGTCTCAGTGGAAGAAATTGAAGCCACAGAAAAAGAAGATGAGACCCAAACCTCTGAAGAATCCCTAAGGCATAATGAAGAAACTTCTGATGGCAAAAGTTCTGATGAAGAATCAGAAAGTACTAAAGACAATCCTTCAGTAGTTGACAAACCATCAGCAGTTGTCAACCCATCAGAGGTTAACACTTCCAAACCTCAAACTACTGAACCTTCCAGATCCACTGAACAAATCAAACCAACTTCTGCTCCTCCAAGGCCTACAACAACCACTACCATGACTGTCCTAACCCCTGCTCCAATCTCTCAATCAACTGAACTTCTTGAGCAGAGGTTAAAGGCAGTTCAACAAAAAGCCAAGGAAGACCAGATTTGGAAAAGTCTGGAACAAAGGGATGATTTAGAGTTTGAAGAGAAGCTACAGGCTTATCAAGCTGAACTGGAGAGACAGGCTGAAATTGACTATGTTGCTGAAGAAGACAAAAGACAACAACTGATGTCTTACATCAACAAAAACAGCAAGACTAAAGCCTACACACTCAAGGGACTCTCTGTGCAAGAGCTGACAAGAAGGGCACAACTGCTTGCAGACAAACTGGCCACAAGTAAAGAAGGAAAGGCCAAGAGAGCCCAGATGATAGATGAATTAGTAGCAGAGGGCTATGGTTCAAAAGCCTCAGTATCCAGATGGAAAGAAGAAAGACTGATGGATACTTATAGAAAATACAAGGCTGCCAAGGCTGCAAATCCAGAGAAGTTTCAAACTGCTGATCCTTCAAGATCAGTAGTTAGAACTTCTGGTATATCAACAAGAAGGTCTGCTACTCAAAGAAAGAAAGCAGAGGACAATGTCAAAACTGATTTCAAAATGGTACTACTTGAAGGAAGTTCAATAGTCCATTCAGATTTTGACATTGAGAAGAAACCTCTGTTAACACAATTCAGGGATCCTTCCACTTTTGCTTACCAAATCCAAAAGACTATCAAAGACAAGATGCATACCAAGGTAGTGACTGAACACCATCTCCCAACTATTCAGATGACTGATATGCAACAACAACAACAAGGAAGAGACTCCCACCTGAGGTTAACTGAAACAGAAAGCATCCAACACTCAGGATCATCAACCCAAGGGACAAGTCTGGTTCCCTATTCCTCTGACTTTAACAGGTCAAAGGTACCTATCATCAGATGGTCACTTACTGATAACAACTCAGTATTGTTGACAAGAAGAGACCTTTCAAGCAGGGCTTACAAGAAGATCAGTGATCTAAAGAAACTGTCAACACAAGACCTGCTCACAATTCAACATCTGGAACCACAGAGAGGATCTCTATCTGATGGACAGTTAAACCAGCTCAAGAACACCATGTACAAAGAGATATGGAAGATTGTTCAAGACAGAAGAAAATCATAAGGAATTAGTAAGGTTTTGGCTTCATCAATCCAGGGGGAGATTGTTAGGACAAAGAGGATTGGTGAAACCACTTTTGGAAACCTTAGTCTAATTCACTTCTGTCATTTTGGCTAAGTATAGAAGTACTGAAGAGAAAACAAGAAACTGCTGAAGAGAAGATATGAGAAGTGCTGAAGAAGAAACTTCATCAGAAGTTCTGAAGTCCAAACCAGACAAGTTCACTTCAGAAGTACTGAAGACAAACTACTCATCAGTAGTTTGTCATTCATCAGCACTTAGCATCAGATATTTTCCACCGCCTTTTGTATCAGTAGTTTTATTGTTTATTATTACTTTTAGCTGTATTTGTTAGTTTCAATGTTGCAACTTGTGCAACTTGTTTCTGATGTTTCTGTACTTGCTTTTTGGGCAAGATACATGTATGTAAACGTCTATAAATAGGAGGCTTCAACCTTCTATTTTAGACATTGATTTTAATAGAAAAATCCTTCAAACACTTTCACTGTTCTATTCCATTTCAGTATTTATTGTGAATCTGTCTAAGTATCTAATTCTCATTTACTGCTTAGATTCATAATAAATACTTGTCATTATTAGTTTCAATCATCTAGGGGGAGTAATAACTCTTCCTAAGTATAAAAAGTGTTGCTTTAACTTATACATTCCGCTGTGCTTTTAATCTGATATACAAGAGCTTGCTAAAACACTTAAGTGTCAAGATAGCAAGTTCTTACTTAAATAAAAGAGTAAACTGATCCAACAGCCCCCTTTATGATGACACCACCTGCACCGTACACTCTGGGTGCAGGAGACCCATACCAGATACCACCCCACTTCACCCCCGGACTACTGGGTTTTGCCCAACCATTCACACCTCTACCAATGCCAGACCCAGTCGGCCCATCCCAGCCGACATACACCGACCTACCCGGGCCGTCACAGCCCCATGGGTTGGCCCCACTGTCCGGACCGGCTTGGTACACAGTGATTTCATTGGATAGAGACTTCCAGACTCTCACTGACACGGTGCAGCGCACCGTAAGCCAGATGGAGCAGCAGGCCCGACTCATGTGGGCCAGGATTATTGACGCCAGAGATGCACTGGCACACTACGCAGAGGAGCTTCTACGCATAGACGCACACTGTGGGATCACAGGCGACGTGCACTTCGCGCACCGCCAGTTCCTATACGATCGCATTATGACTATCAGCATGTCCATCAGTATGTATGCCCCCCAGTACCAGTACCCACCGCCACCACCGCGGTAGACGGGGAGACATTCCAGTGATGCTCGAAGAATCATGTTCAGATGTATATAGTAGTAGTAGCACGATAGCGTAGCACGGATTACAGGGCTCGTTTGCATTTTGCCCAGCCGTGCGGGGTGTGCCGGCATACGACATGATGTTTTTATTATTTCAAAACGATGTATGAGGGATGCTATCCCCTAGTTTGTTATTGAAAACAAAGTGTTGTACTCGTATTGTTGAAATTAATGAAAATCTTATTGTTATGATGGTAAAATATGTTGTTGTATAACTGTGATTGTCTACGATTATTATTACTTACTCTATATATTGTGATTTGTGTGATTGTGTGGTGATGTTGAGTTGATTATTATTTGCATGTGATGAGTTGCTACTTATGCTTTATGTATGACAAATATTCGTATAAATGTTCGTCAAAATTAACCTTTAATAATTATTATTGAAGTAAAATGGCACCGGCCACACGGAGCAACAGTGGCAATGACGGATTGCCCACAACACCCGCTGAACTCGAAACACTAGTCTCGGAGCGTATAGCCCGAGCCATCGCGGAGCACGAGGCCGCCCGCTCTGAACGATCGCGGGACAGGACTGGGAGCGACCGACGTGAGACCTCCCCTACTGGTAAGAGGTTTATGAATAAATGCAAAAGCGATGGGAGATTATCATGAAACTCCTATCCCATAATAACATGCTACCTTATTATTGCAGAAACGGCCTCGCGAGAGCGTGGCTGCACTTTCAAGGCCTTTCTGGACTGCAAGCTGATCAATTTTAGCGGCACAGAGGGATCCGTCGGACTGGTTAAATGGTTCGAGAAGACTGAGGCGGTGATCCGCATCAGTAGCTATACCCCTCGGCAAACAGTTATGTACTCCACAAATTTGTTCCTGGATCAAGCGCTAACTTGGTGGAACAGCCAAGTACAGTCACTGGGAGATGATGCTGCTTACTCCTTACCATGGTTAGAGTTAAAGGAACTCATGATTGTTGAATACTGCCCGACAAGTGAAGTGCAGAAACTGGAAACCGAATTCTGGAACCTTACCATGGTTGGAGCGGACGTAGCTAGGTACACGTCCAGATTCCATGACCTCTCACGACTGGTGCCTCGTTTGGTCACACCAGAAAGCAAGAAGATAGAATGATACCTATTCGGACTGGCGCCACAAATACGCAGCATGGTCACTTCTTCCAAGCCCACAACCATGCGTGAGGCTCTCGACCTCGCTCTGAGCCTCACCGAGGACGCCATCCGAATGGGCACCTTGATCCGAAAGGTGTCGGGATTGAAAATTTCTAAGACCAGCAGCGTGGAGGGTAAGAATTTGGGTTCAAATTCAGTGGTTGGGTCTAGTGATCAGGGGAACAAGCCAAGGTTTGGGAAACGAAAGCGTAATGAAGGGAAGAAGGACGGGTCATCGGGTGGTTCGAACAAGAAAGGGAAAGGGTATGTAGCCACAGGACGTGGAAATGGTGGGAAACAGGGTTATCAGGGGAAAAACAACGGGATAATTTGTGGGAAGTGCCACCGCTCGGGGCACAAGACAGAAGAGTGCAGGTCGGGAGCACCGAAGACCGGAGGAGCGAGGCCCTGCTTCGCGTGCGGGTCGCTTGACCATTGGAAGAGGGATTGCCCCAAGCTCAACAACCAAGCCCGTGGGCGGGCATTCGTGATTGGTGCCGGTTATGCACGACAGGACCCCAACGTGGTCACTGGTACGTTCCCTCTTAATGGCCATTATGCTTCTGTATTATTTGATACTGGTGCCGATTTTAGCTTCGTATCCGTTGAGTTTAAAAGATTACTGTAACACCCCGATGTGTTACGGATCTCCTAAACGGGTCGGGTCGGACCCAACCACCCGATTATGGAATAAAATATTCCAGTTTGAATCTCGCGCCAAACCGGTTCAACCGAGTATAGAAATAATAATTATTGGATTATTATTACCGCGGTTAAACGCTCGTTACCTGTTAATTAAAACGCCGCCAAGTGTTTTTATTTAGCATCTATACTCGTTACCAAACACCCCGAGTTCCAGATATTATCCCCGTGGCCAAACACCCCTCTATTTTATTTATCTATATAACCAACCCTCTTCCCTCATTTCTCGCTACTCTCTCTCTCACTATACAGACATATATACACACGCATATGTGTGAGGACAGCCAACAACAAAAGCCAACCGGACCATCCTCCTCTCCGGCCGCCTGAGCCACCGCCGGAACCACCACCGCCGGACAGCCATGGCGGCTGTTGCCGCCTCTGTTGCTGCTCCGTGCTTCCGGTCACCCGGCCGCGTCTTCTTTTCCGGTCATCACTGCCAACGCCGCGTCTTCTTCCTGGCCGCTACCCTCTTCTCCGGTAACTAACTATAACCCTTTTGTTACTCTGTTCTGCTATGAACTACCAACTATCTCTCTGTCGCGTCTTTGTGGTTTGACCGGACAGTCACCGGTTCATGGGGTGACTATCGTGAGTTCGTGTAACCATCCGAGCCACTGTTGAACCCAAACTCAGTGAACCCAGCCTGTTGCTCACTGATCTGTGATAGATGTTGGGACAGTCACTCGAGTAAGTGACTGTCATCGGGTCCGTATCATCTCACTATCCAAATCCCGAACCCCTCTCTTGATTCTGGTTATAACTCGACAACCATCACCCGAACCTTTCCTTTGGTCTTGATTAATTATTCGATTATTGATATTGTTATCTGGTTTTAACCAATGTTTCCATATGTACTCGAGGACTATATGAACCGGATCCTATAACTCTCTTGTCTCCAGCTTGATCCCGAACCATCCTTTGGTTGAGCGGTTCATGATAACCATTTGCAAGCCCTTTTGTTTATTCTAAATAATAACTGATCGGGTTTTCCTTATGTGAAGTAATTGTGTTTTAGTTATGAACAAGTACCATTAATTATAATTATTAACATGTTGTTATGTTAATTGTTATAGGTACCAAATACGAAAGACGGGTCCGATACCCGGTTCGATATAACTTTCCGGTTAACCTCCGATTGTATTCCGATAATAACCCGGAAAGTGTCCGGTTATTATTTGGGTAAGAGTAATTCTATTTGGTTATTTGGTTAATAATCTTATGATCTGATAAGTTATTAATATATTAATCATGTTGATTGCGAGGTACCGTTAACCGTATCGAGAAATAGAGTCGTTACCGAGTCGACTCAGTGACTCGGTCAACACCCAGAATAGAACCCGTTCCAAGGACTAGACGAGGATTATTATAATTATAAGAATTATATATATAATACGAATAACGTACGGACTTGATAATAATAATAAGAGAATAATAAACATATATAAAATATATATGTTTATATATACAAGATTCGATATATAAAATGATATACTAGACTCGGGTTTAGAAGTGTCTAGAGTTCTTTTAGGTTCGCGTGCCAAGCTGTAATGGCCAGCTTTATTTCTTTTTGCCTAGGAAGACCAAACCCCGAGTTTAGGACTATCTAATATATATCAGATTATATATATATAAATTGTATATATGATATATATCCTAAGTATTACAATCTAACAAGTTCCACGCGTAAAACGTATCCATATATATAGAACATATAATTGTAATAAGAAGATTTGCAGAAGATTATAAACAAATCGGTGAGTATCGTGAACTCCCCACTTTTACTATTTTATTAAAGTGTTTTTGGGGGAATACATGTCATTTATTAAAACTAGAAATGCTTTACACATAAAACGATTATCAATAGAATTATAAACGGGGACATAGAAACAACGAGGACAGTACTGGACGGTATCCGCCATTTCCTTTCTTGCACCGACTAGAGGGCAAGAACCATTGTCCAAGTAGAGGACCAATCCCGTAACAAATCCGACTGGAAGGCGGAACGGGTATTCATCACAATCAGAGTGGTACCATCGTTAAGGAATGGCACGAACTATAATTGATATGATAGAATTGGGATATGATTGAATGGATGTATAATAGAGTTGGTTATATAGAATTCCCCTTCAGAATTATAAATGTAAAGCATGTTTATAAAAGAGTTTATAAAAGAATGTTTTATATAAAAGAATTATCAATAAACGAACTGGCCATTCACTTTATAAAATACACGACCTCACCAACTTTATGTTGACAGAAACTATTTTTGGCATGTGTTCAGGTAACCCAACAGATATGATGACGTGGATCCTAAAAAGACTAAAGACTGTTATTATCCGAATTCCGCTGCGTAGCTCCGATCACCCGACCCGACGACCCGGCCACGTCAGGCAGGGTCGTTACAATTACTTGGGCTAAAAACTAGTAAACTAGATACACCATACTCTATAGAATTGGCTAATGGCAAAACTATAGAAACAAGAGAAGTAGCAAAAGATTGTAAGTTGGATCTCTGTGGGCACGAATTTGGGATTGATCTCTTGCCGGTCGTACTGGGTAGTTTTGACATAGTCGCTGGCATGGACTGGTTATCCGCACATCGTGCCGTCGTTGTTTGCAACGATAAAATAATTCAAGTTCCTCTCGCAAGCGGTGAAACTCTTTCGATTCAAGGAGAAAGGCGTGGGACGCCATTAAGAATTATTACAAGCATGAAGGCCCGAAAGTGTTTAAGGAAAGGCCTTGTCGCATTCTTGGCACACGTTGTGGATAAGAAAGCCGACGAGCGGAAGTTGGAAGACATTCCGATAGCTAGAGATTTTCCTGATGTATTCCCAGAAGATTTGTCGGGGTTGCCACCACCTCGACAAGTCGAGTTCCGCATCGACCTTGTTCCTGGAGCTGCTCCCGTAGCACGATCGCCATATCGCTTAGCTCCATCCGAGATGCAGGAGCAATCCAGTCAACTGCAAGAATTGTTAGACAAAGGCTTCATAAGACCAAGCTTCTCACCCTGGGGAGCTCCTGTCTTATTTGTGAAAAAGAAAGATGACACCTTTCGTATGTGCATTGATTATCGGGAGCTAAACAAGTTAACCATTAAAAATCGCTATCCTCTCCCCAGGATCGACAATTTATTCGATCAACTCCAAGGATCCAGCTTCTACTCCAAGATTGATCTAAGGTCCGGCTATCACCAGTTGCGTATCCAAGAAGAGGATGTACCAAAAATGGTGTTCAGGACCCGTTATGGGCACTATGAATTTTTGGTAATGCCGTTCGGCTTAACCAACGCACCGGCAGTTTTCATGGACCTGATGAATCGCGTGTGTAAGCCGTACTTGGATAAATTCGTCATTGTTTTTATTGATGATATTTTGATCTATTCGCGCACTAAAGAAGACCACGAGAATCACCTTCGGTTAATCCTTGAAGTATTACGCAAAGAGAAGCTTTATGCTAAGTTTTCGAAGTGTGACTTTTGGATTCGAGAGGTCCACTTCCTAGGCCACGTGGTGAATGAAAAGGTTATACATGTCGATCCCGCCAAGATCGAGGCGATTAAAAATTGGGACGCCCCTAGAACTCCTACCGACGTACGACAATTTCTTGGCCTTGCGGGTTACTACAGAAGGTTCATCGAGAACTTTTCTAAGATAGCACAGTCTTTAACCATGCTAACCCAAAAGGATAAGAAGTTCGAGTGGACGGAAAAGCAAGAAGCGGCATTCCAATTGCTAAAAGATAAGTTATGTGGCGCTCCGATATTATCACTCCCCGATGGTACGGAAGATTTTGTGGTTTACTGTGACGCCTCTCATCAAGGCTTGGGTTGCGTGTTAATGCAACGAGAAAAGGTGATAGCGTATGCTTCCAGACAACTAAAAATCCATGAGAAAAACTACACTACACACGATTTGGAATTGGGTGCAAGGGTATTCGCTCTCAATATATGGAGGCATTATTTATATGGAACCAAGTGCACGATCTTCACTGATCATAAGAGTTTACAACACATCTTTGATCAGAAGGATTTGAACATGCGACAACGGCGATGGGTTGAATTATTAAACGATTACGATTGTGAGATAAAGTACCATCCCGGTAAGGCGAACGTTGTGGCCGACGCCTTAATTCGCAAGGAACGGGTTAAGCCGTTGCGTGTCCGAGCTTTGGGTTTAACTATCCACACGAATCTGACTGACCGGATTCGTGAAGCTCAAATTAACGCTCTTAAGCCCGAGAATGTCAAAGGTGAAAGATTGCGAAAGATGGTTGATTCACTGGAACCAAAGGCGGACCAGACCCTATATTTCATGAATAGAATTTGGGTTCCAGTGTATGGTGGGTTGCGTGAGCTAGTACTGGCCGAAGCTCACAGTTCTCGATATTCGGTTCACCCTGGTGCAGACAAGATGTTCCACGATTTGAAGGAACTTTATTGGTGGCCAAATTTCAAAAGGGATATAGCGGCTTATGTTGCGCGATGTTTAACTTGTGCAAAGGTAAAAGCCGAGCATCAGAAACCATCCGGCTTGCTCCAGCAACCGGAAATACCTGAATGGAAATGGGAGCAAATTTCCATGGATTGCATTACTAAGTTACCCAAGACAACGAGCGGCCATGACATGATTTGGGTAATTGTTGATCGATTGACAAAATCCGCACACTTCCTTCCAATTCGCGAAACGGACAAGTTGGAGAAACTGACCCGTTTGTACATCAAGGAAGTGGTGTTGAAGCATGGTGTACCTATCTCCATCATCTCCGATCGAGATAGTCGATTCACCTCAAGGTTTTGGGAAAGTTTGAATGAAGCCCTCGGTACTCGCCTTGACATGAGTACCGCATATCATCCCCAAACTGATGGTCAAAGTGAACGAACCATCCAGAACTTGGAAGATATGTTACGGGCATGTGCAATTGATTTCGGCGGTAATTGGGATACACACTTGCCATTGGTGGAATTTTCATATAACAACAGTTACCATACGAGCATTCAAGCTGCACCTTTTGAAGCTCTATATGGACGCAAGTGTAGATCTCCACTATGTTGGGCTGAAGTCAGAGAAAAACAACTTACCGGGCCCGAAATTGTTCAAGAGACGACGGACAAGGTCTTTTTGATAAAGGAACGTCTCAAAGCGGCCCGTGACCGACAGAAAAGCTACGCTGATATGAGGCGAAAACCTTTGGAATTTCAAGTCGAAGACAGGGTCCTACTAAAAGTGTCACCTTAGAAAGGTGTCGCGCTCTTTGGAAGGCGCGGAAAGCTGAACCCACGATATGTTGGACCGTTCGAAATCTTGTCCAGAGTAGGCCCGGTGGCATACAAGCTCAAGTTGCCTCAAGAGCTTAGTGGAATACATGACACGTTTCACGTGTCGAATTTGAAAAAGTGCCTATCCGACGAGACTCTCATCATCCCTGCGGACGAAATCCACATTGACGACAAGTTACACTTTGTCGAAGAACCAATCGAGGTGACTGATTGGAAGGTCCATAAACTAAGGCGCAACAAGATCAGATTGGTCAAAGTGCGCTGGAATGCCAAGCGTGGACCGGAGTTCACGTGGGAAAGGCTGGACCGGATGAAGCAAAAATATCCCGCCCTATTCGAGAAGACACATATACCGGAGAACTCGAAGTGAATTCCGGGACGGAATTCTCTTAACGGGGGGAGAATGTAACAACCGGCAAAAATAAGGTAATTCCGTACTAATTAACTAATATATGATTAACGTAATTAAATGCAATTATGTGTTGATTATTTATCAAGGCCTTAGGAGGTAGCAATTCCCAAATAATGCATAGGAATGCATATGTTTAATGACGAAACATGATAGGATCATGTGCGAGTAAACTTATCCGGTATGGACGTTGGCGATTACCCGGTAAAAATTTAATAAACGAAAAGGATCCCGGACACCCAGGATGTAAAATAAAGGGTAATTTCACAAAATATAATGGGTTTTGGAACTCCAAAGCCATAAGTGAGAGCCTTTCATACGAATCTCCCGGTAACGAATAAAGTGCGCGTACCGCACCCGATACGCGTATAACTTATAATTTCAACCGACAAAAGCCTAAATAACCAATCAACGCTTAAACTAGGCTATGTTTAAGGGTTATTAAAGATATTTTTAATGTCCAAATAACGCGCGGTAAAAACCCAAAAAATACCCGAACGACACCCGAACGAAGAGGGATTTAACTTAACAAATAATGGGTAAATATTTGGTGTTGTGGACCCCACCTAAACCCCAAAAGGGTCCGGCCTAAACCTCTTGCATATTCCTTGTGGCCGTAGGTATCACCACACACACACACATTTTTCTTTCAAGTTTAACACTCCCAACCACCTCCAAATATCCATCCTTCAAAACCCCATTGTGTGTTTCAAGAGCTTGGAGCTTAACCACTTGGAAGAACACACTAAACCCCACTCAAATCCAAGGTTTTTGTCTTCCCTAGCCTTGTGCTAGTAGTAAGCTTCTTAACCTTGCTTTGATCATTAATATTCATGTTATGTGTTCTTAGAAGCAAGTTGTACATGAAGGGTTAAAATGTGGTTTTGAAACATAAGCTTTAATAGATTTTACATGAGTAAAAATGGATGATTAAAGACATGTAAATGGATCATGGATTTGATGATAATAATGTAGTGTTTCTTAAAAGTTATAAAATCAACACACACACCATGTAGGGTGATGAGTTGAATATGATTTATGAAAGAAACTTGAATATGTTAAAAGATAGTTTTAATCATCATAAAATGACCATCTAAAGTATAATATAAGATGGAATATGTTAGAAAATCATAAATGAAGAAGTTACAAAATTAAAGTCTACTCACTTAGATGAGTGAAATTTGGATATGATGGACAAATACACTAAACACACATATTAGTAGCCTTATTTATGGAATATAAGACTATTAAAAGTGGTATGATGTAAAAATAATCTAACATTAAGAAGATGAATCTTCAAAGTCCACTAAGTTGAGAGAAAAATGCTAACTTTGGAAGTTAGGATGGAAAAATGCAACATTTGTAAGTTAAGGGGCTAATGTTGTAACTTTGAAAGTTAGGGGACTAAAATGAATATTTTAGAAACTTTAGTCCAAAAATGCAATAACGGAAAGTTTGGTGTCTAAAGCATAAATAATGACTTTCCAAGGATAGTTTTGGTAAACACTAGTAAACTACTTATGTATTTTGTATAAAAAATGTATTTATATAAAAATGGAAGTTATAAAATATGGACTTGTATTAACATAAGGATTTTATAAAAATAGAGATTTTTATAAAAATGTTAAACAAAAGTAAAAACTTGAGAAAACTTACACAAAAATGAACACTTTTATATAAATGGGAATATAAAAGTGTTGGAAACATTTTTGTATATAAGTTAACAAGTTGGGTTAAGAATACAAAAGTATTTTTAAACCTTCCAAGTAATATGTGTTAGGAATTAGAAATATGAATAATATTTCTATAAAACACATATTGGGAAAAACTTGGAAAAATTAACTATACAAGTTAAGATATCGGACTTGGACATGATAACAAACAATAAACGGACAAACAAGAGAAAAATGCCATTGCGGCAAGATGAGAAAAATATATATTTTAGGAAGTAAAATATATATATCATGGGTGAAAATTATATAACACTTTCCTAAGTGTTGGAGAAATTATTCGTGGGAGAAAACATAACGTAAATGATTAAGACGTTAAGCAAACGTATGGACTTAACAAGAAAAATTACACGTTTATATATATACATATGTATGCTCGTCTCGGCGAAATTCTAGTATATCTACTTAATGGGAAAGTAGATATGTGGGAAGGAAAACCGAGACGAGTAGACAATATATATATATATAGAGAGAGAGAGAGAGGAAAGGGATTAAAGAAACCCTTCAAAATGAGTAAACTCCCACAAACCTAATGAGTGGCCAAGATTAATCCACACCACCCTCTATTATTTTAATAAAAAAAGGTAGTCTAGTAAATTTACCATTCCCCCTCTTTTTTTTTGAATTTTTGTCTTCTCCCTCCTATATAAACACCTCACATACTCTCTCTCTCTCCATTTCTCTTTCTCTGCATCAAGATTATCACCACCACCATCATCCTCCTCTTTATAAAAACCATCCTGACCACCACCACCACCACCACCACCGTCTTCATCCTCCATCCACCATCATCCACCACCGTGTCCATAGATATAACCAGATCCACCACCACCAATACTCTACATCATCTTCTTCAAGAAAAAGCCCTAAATCAAGATTATCACCACCACCATCATCCTCCTCTTTGGATCTGTTGCCTCGAATAACTTCCACCGCTGTTGTGCTATCTCTCCGCCTTTCGCTCTTCGTTTCAAGAGGGCCCACGCGCCGGAAGAAGGGGAGGCGTCACCGTAGGCGACGGCGTTCCGCCGTAGCTCCGCTCTTTCCTTCTCCTTTCTCCGATTCTCTCTCCATACGTATGTTTGTGGATTATAGAATAGGTATGTGGATGGTTTTCGAGTGTTTAAATAAAAGTGAAACTACTAACCGTAAATGGTTTTTAGGAAAAGAGTATGATATTTGTGGAATGTGATTTTTCATGTTTGGTTTTGTGGATAAAGCTTTGTAATAAGATATCATGTACATCACCAAGTTTTGATTTTTAATATCATTTTGAAAGGGGTTAGAAAACATTTTAATGGTTAGATTTTGAATTTGAGCTAATTAGTGTTTGGTAATAAGAAGTTGTTTGTGATGGTTTTGAAAATGTATGTTTGCATCGGTTTCGTATGTAACGCCATAACTAATCATGTTTACACATAGGTAGCATACGTTAACACGTAGGTTTACATATTAATTAACCTTTTTTACATGTTATTGTTATTAATATGTTTTTTAATCAAAATTGGTGAATTTTAATGTCTCTTAACATATGCAACAATATGTCTGATTTGTTTTTTTTACCAGTATGTGCATGTTTGTATGAGTATTATAATGTGGGAGGAATGTATGTTTTGCATCTGATTCCTATATTGCGTCTGTTTCGTATGTAACAACAGAACTAAGTTGGTATAGATTAGTTACCGATTTTTTTACCAGATACAAAGGTTTGATTTTTTGACTTTTCATGAGGTACACATGTTTTACTTTCAACAGCAGTTGCATATGTTAATAAAAAAAAGTCACTTATCAGGAATGTAATATTGCATATGCCTCTTAACATATGCAACAATATGTCTGATTTGTTTTTTACCAGTATGTGCATGTTTGTATGAGTATTATAAAGTTTGGAATGTATGTTTGCATCTGTTTCCTATATTGCGTCTGTTTCATATGTAACAATAGAACTAAGTTGGTATAAATTAGTTACTGATTTTTTTTACCAGATACAAAGGTTTGATTTTTTGCATATTATAGGGGAAGAATTGGGATGAAATCTATGTTTACGTCTGTTTCGTGTGTAACAGCACCAATAAGTTGGTATAAATTAGTTTCTGATTTTTTTACCAGATACAAAGGTTTGATTTTTTGACTTTCATCAGTTACACGTGGGATCAAATCTATGTTGCGTCTGTTTCGTATGTAACAGCAGAACTAAGTTGGTATAAATTAGCTTCTGATTTTTTTACCATATATTGATTAAAACAAAAGTCACTAATCATTGGATCAAATCTATGTTTGCGTCTGTTTCGTATGTAACAGCAGAACTAAGTTGCTATCAGTTTCGTATGTTTGATAATCTTTGATAACTAAATGTATAAAACAATGTTTTTTTGTATCAGTTTCGTATGTTTTTTTGTAATCCAGTTGGTTAACATACGTTAAGCGGGGGGGGGGGGGGGGTCTTTTACATGTAAATTGATGATTTTTGTTTTATTTTTGCAGGTGAGCATATTTTTTGCATTAAAGATGAAGATGATTATCAAGAATGAAGTGTGGACAATTTTTTTTGTTTATGATAGTTTTTTTAGAATTTGTTGAATTTGTAATGACCGTTTTGTTTGTTTTTAGCACTTTGTAAGAAACAATTCTTGTATACATTTGAATGTTTTTTGATCTATAAAGTTTTTAGCACTTTGTAATGACCGTTTTGTTTGTTTTTAGCACTTTATAAGTAACAAAATGCCTATAACCATATCAATTCTCGTTACGTATGCAACAATTCTAGTGCTGGTACAATAAAACGAAAAAAAATATGGTCTAATAAAAAAAATATGAGACCAGAGTCTGTGAAATTTTAACGTACGCCACACTGCATATGTTACATATATGACGTGCTGACAGATTTAGGACCATGGTCACAAAAGTATGAGAGAGATAATGTGACATGTGTGGGGTCCACTTGTCATATGTGCTTTTTCAGAAAATGGCATTTGACCATTGTGCCCTTTTTTTTGTCCTCTACCTTATTAAATCTTTTAAAATAATATGGAATTAATCTAAGCCATTGATCAATTTAGATCAATGGCTCTCATAAGGTTTACAAGGTTTACTCATTTTGAGTGGGTTTTTATTTTAACCATCCCTTATATATATATATATATATATATATGTGTGTGTGTGTGTGTGTGTGTGTGTGTGTATGTCGAGCCGACGAGATCCTAGTATATTTATTTGAATGGGAAAATAAATATACGGCATGGTGAGTCGAGTCGGGCGTTAAGAATATACTACCGAACGACAAGACCTTAGCATATTTATTTGAATGGGAAAATAAATATGCGGCAAAGTGAGTCGGGTCGAGTGTTAAAAATATATTATATCGAACGATGCGATCTTAAGTATAATTATTTGAATGGGAAAATAATTATACGTTAGGTGAAGTCGAGTCGAGAATAATAATATACAAGTTAAGGAAATATTAACAAGAATAATATATAACTTGTAAGAAAAGGGTAATCCAACGCCAACGAACCTAGGATACGCGTTCAATTAAACGGGAATTGGAATAACTCGTGGTCGGGGAGTTGGGTGTACAACTTGCCAAGGCACATGCACTATAGGAATAGTGACTTATACGTCTAGGACGTTTGTAGGTGCGAGACCACCAATTTGCTATCTTTCCTTTTGAGCCGGACACAGATTCAGGTGAGTCTCACGACCCCATTTTAAACTATTTTACGTTTTTCGGGGGAAAGATGTGTTAGGGAAAATGTTTGACGGGATAATTACTTCAGATGTGATCGCCACTCGGGGTTGAGACCTCTCTTCTATAATCATTTATTCAGGGAATGAAACCGAAGGAATATTTGAATAGTACTATTGGTGCCTGACAAGGCCCACCCCTAATCGATAGCGTCGATTATGCATCGGCGTATGCCTGGGGTGCACGTATTCTGAAATCAAGTCGTATGATACGAGTAACGACTTGGAGCGGGGCATTATTATTATTTGTCTTGGTTTGATTATAGGCTCAAGTAACATTGTAGGAACTTGCAACTCCTATAAATTGTCATAACATGGTATTTCCCAAGAGTTAAAGTTTTGGAAACTAAAAACCTGTGAACTCACCAATATTTATATATTGACGAAATTTTAAACATATCTTTCAGGTAATTGATTGAAGATGAACATGGCAAGCTGGGTCAACGGAATCTCTCATACGGGCGTCGGGTGTTTTTGAGGGGTTTCACCTTTATTTCCCAAGTATATGGGATATATTTGAGAAACCTCCTTGGTTGTATTAAAAACAATCTAGTTTATGTGTAATTGATAAACATGGTTTTTGACGCTTAAATAAATGACCCATTTCTTAATTACTTGCGATTTGCGTTAACCTTGACTTTATACGCTTGAACCGTCGCGCCACGTGTTTCCGCCATTGACGTGGTGTGACAATAATCAACCCTTGTGACTGTTATATTGTGGTACACTCGATTATGTTATGCGATAACAATCACCCACGCTACCTTTGTAGGAGGCACGTATCCGGGTGGGATTGTCAGTCCAATAGATCTATCATTGTATATCGTCGGCTGATCAATGTTAATGATTATGCTAGAATTGTGCTTACCCTAGTCATGTTTATGACATAATGCAACATAGAAAAACACATAGACACTTTATGATTAAATTGCATATAGAATGTTGTAACATGTTTCACCCCAAAAATGGTGATAAATAGAAAAGGGGCTATGTAAAACTCACCTTAGCAAAATGTTATATCTCTTGAAAAATAGAATAGTGTGTTGTCCAACAATGCCAAGTATTACCCTATAATTAAGGTAATAAATATGTCTAAGTCTATCTAGTCTACAATATATATTCTAGGGCCTCGATTTGGGGATAAGTGCTCGTTTGATTAATAATTAAAATGTTTGATAATTGAGAGAAATTTGATAAATAAATAGACAAAAGTCTTTTTGTAAATTTTAATTTAAAGATGGTCACAGTAATAAGTTTAAAGTATGAAAATAATTTTTATAAAATTATTTTCTTAAAAATAGAATATTAATTCTATTTATTTCAAATTGTCAAAATATAACTTTAATATTTAAAAATACTAAAATTATGGAATTATTAATTTAAAAATTGTATTTCTGTTCCAAATAATCAGAAATAATTTGTATAAAATTTTGGTGCAAAAATATTGAAAAATGAATTTATTATGATTTATTTATGATTAAAACTAACAAAAATTGATTAAAAATATTAAATAAATGATTTTTCAGAAATAAAAATCATTTCAGAAAAGTTTATTATTGTAAAAACTCAGAATAATTTTTGTGGAAATTTATAAAATTGTTTTGATATTTTTAAAGAATTTTATAAATAAAATAGAATAAACTTGAATTATTTATTATATATATTAAATAAATAAATTTTTGAAAACTAAAAATTGTATGTTAAACTTTTTCACTAGATTAACATAAAATAATTTTTGTAGAATTTTTAAAAGAGTTTAGTATTTTAAAATGAATTTTTTAAAAATATAAAGGAATATATATATATATATATATATATATATATGTTTAATAAAAAAAATGTTTTTGATGCCGTGGTTCGAACCCGGGCCCTTGGCCGGTTCGTTGGTTTTAAATCACAAGCCCAGACCAACTGGTCTGGACCCTGAGAACGCTTAGTTTAAGATTATTTTAATTATATAATATATAAGAAACTGTTTTATATTTAATTAAAATAAAAAGATTAAAATGGTTGCAAGGGGACTCGAACCCGCGTGATCTTGATTAACAACATCAGACACAACCACCTGATCTAGATCAGGGGTTGTGTTTGATTCCAGTTCTTTTTAAATATAAAACCATTGCAAAAACTGTTCTTCCCCAATTAACACGTTCGAACCCTAGAAATTTCAATTGTCTGATTCACACAACAATAACTCAATTAATCATAGGGTTATTGTTGTGTGAATGCCGAATAACAAAACCCACAAGAAAAGTGTTACTTACAAATACGATTTGAATACGATTAGATCAGTCAACCCGAAAGTCAACTTTCGAACCAAAAACTCGAGATCAGTGAATCAACTTAGAAATTGGAGGTTGGAAGAGAGTATTCGGCAAGCTGGGATGGGTTTATGATGTTCAATTTATAGTGATGGGGCTTGGGTCGTTGAATTGGAAGGTTTGACTCGCCATTGAATGTATACGCGTATAATTGCATAATTCTGGTATGTTTGACCATCAATCAGTGTGTAAGGGACGCGTATTAGATTGATAATCACACAATTATACTATAACGAGATCATAGACGCGTTCTAATTGGTTAATTATGGTTGATTGATGTTTCAGTTGACTATTCTAAGTCAACTGTCATTATGCAGGTTTACTATATATTTAAAATAGGTAGGATTTATAACACTAAAGTCGTGTAGACCAGATGGTATTGTGTTGTGTGTTGGGTGACCCGGCTAAGGGCTCGGGTTCGAATCCCGGCCCCAGCATATAATTTTTGATAATATATCTAACATATATGTATACTATATATTTATATTATAATATTAGGGGTCCAAATACGTCATAATAATATTTAATGGCGAAAAAATAATAATGAAACTTGACGTTTTTATGATAACGTACAAGTATTAATGCGAAATGTTACACCTACAACCCAAAAATAATCTTAATCGAAGACCCATTCATCATCTCAATCGAAAACCCTCTCGCTTGAACACCGTCGTCCACACTGGTGGTGGTTGTAACCGATGGTTGTTGGATGGCGGTGGTTATAGGTTGTGTGACAGGAACAAAGAAGATTATTATTGTTATTATTATTATTATTATTATTATTGCTGCAGAGATCTAGAGAGAGAGACAGTGAAAGAGAAAGAGAGAGAGAGAGAGAGAGAGTAGAGAGAGAGAGAGAGAGAGTAGAGAGAGAGAGAGAGAGAGAGAGAAAGAGATAAAGAGAGATATAGGGGGTGGGGATGGGGTGGGTGGGGTAGGGTAGGGGTGAGGTGGGGTAAGATTTTTTTATTAAAATTTTAAATTGAAAGTAAAAAGACAAAAATACCCCTGACATTAACGACTTTTTTTAACTGGGTTAGTGAAAAGGACGAATTTGGCAACAAAATCCAAACCTCAGGGAAGGAATTGCAAAAAAATAAACTTTTGTACTGGAGTGGCAAACTGGCCCAAACCTCAGGGACGAAAATGGCTATTAACTCTAGTTTTAAAACTAAAAGTAAAACAAGTTATTATATATGGTGAATTTGAACTAAATCGAATACGAATTCAAGTAAAAATATTAAAAATTCGAGAAATTCAATTTGAATAATTCGAAAATTTGTTATTCAATTCGTTGAACACCCCTGGCATAAATAGTGTTTTTGCAATACCCGGTTCTGGGTATCGAACCAGTTCCAGGTACATCAGGTATTGAAAAAAAAACCGGGTATTGAATTCTTTTTATACAATCACGTCGAAGGGTAGTGCGACTTAGATGATTATAATGCGGTTGTAGAGTTCTTTGGATGAAACGTGTCAATCTTGGGTTGTCAAAGTGGTCAAATGGCGGCCCCTCTTGAATCACGAAGTGACCCATTCCTTTTCCGACCGCCTCAAAATCAAAATGTCAAATAGTCTCGTCGCTTGACATATACTTTTTGGGTATTCGGAAAACCTGGTTCCTAGGGATGGCAATGGGTCGGGTGTAGGTAATCCCAAGCCCATACCCGATTATGCATGCTTGTCCCTAAAATCCGCCGGGTTTGTGTCGGGTAATTACCCATCAGGCATCGGGTATACCCGCTGGTTTCGGGTAAACCCATTAATTTTAAAAACTTACCCATTGGGTATATCCAACAGAAAAACCGCCGGGTATCTATTGGGTACCTACTAACCAATTACATTTAGCATTACTAAATATATATGTAAATGATTACAATGTATAAATATAAAATACTTGAATCATGTAAAAACACTCAAAGACATATATAACAAATATCATACAATATTTTTGGTAATCTTTATCACAAGATGACAATCTAGATAGATAATTAGATATATTATGCATACATATTTAAAAAGGCATATAAGAAATTATATTGGGAATCTAATCGGCTAAACGGGTATACCTTATCGGGTAATGGGGTCAGGTAGACGGATATATCATCAAATCTCCAACCTGCGAAAAAATAAAAACTAATCTCATACCCGATTACCCTACCCAAACCCATCCCAAATGTTTCGGGTTTACCTATCTGGTTCGGGTTTGATTGCCATCCCTACTGGTTCTGGGTATATAAAAACCCGGTTCCGGGTATTAAAAAAAAACCGGGTATAAATCGGGCCCGGTTCTGGGTACGGTTTTTTATATAGAAATCTATATCATATGCGTACCCGACGGGTAAGGTCGGGTACGGTTCCGGGTATAAAAAAACCGGTCTTTTTTCGTTCCAGTTTCGGGTTTTTGTGCACCTCTAATCGCTATGGATGTTAAGATGTAGTCACTCCAAGGTATATATGGATGGATATTCAAAAAAAGCTAACAGTTCGCTCCAAAAAAAACTCAGCTCGAAATCATGTCACTTGTAAACAAGCCGAGCCCGAGAAGAAGCTGATGATGATGATTATTGTTATTGTTATTTAGGGGGTGGTTGGGATTGAGCTGAAAAATAGCTTATTGACTTATTATCTTCTTGAAAAAGCTAATAAGTCATTTGAAAAAACATCAAATCCTGGTTTTTCCAAATGACTTATTGACTTTTTTCAAAAAGCCAATAAGTCAGTAAGTTGTTTTCAAACTCAATCTTAATTTCGTTATGTGTAAGTCAAATGAATTCATTTTTGAAAGACTTTGAAATAGCATGAGATGATATCATAGAGCAGAGAATAAAGATAAAGATGAAACTTATTCGTTAATCTTTCATGAGACTCTAATCACAGATGTGCTAAAAATAAATGTGTAACATGGTATTATTCAACACTTTATTTAGTATATTTTAGATGGGTATTCCTATGTTAATCATGACAACGCGAAATCAACAGCGGCCCAGAAGCAAGGGAATCGTCATCCAGAACAGGCGGGCAAATATCCGACTCCCCGTAATGTTTTCTACAGTCGTGTGCGGCCATTATTCCGCTTGAGTAGGCCCCGTGGACCAAACTTGGGTAATCCGAACTTGTTGCATCTCCTGCAAAGAATAAGTTACCTACAGACATCCTTAGCTTGTCATACAGATCATGGGGGTTTCCTACTTTATCGTAGCTGTAGGAACCTAGCGAATTCACATCGCTGCCCCAACGAGAAACTAGATACTGAATCTGCAAGCGAAAAAATAACTTTAGGATAACTAGATTGAATGAGTGAGTATCCCATCCCATATTTCAAGGGGATAATCACCAAACCAACATGTTGACCAAGATAATTAACAATACAACCTTGACCTTTTGAATTTATTAATTATTATACTAGCCGTTTGACTTTCCTTTTCTTTTTAGTTACCAATTAACTCGGCCAATCACGGCAGGACGTGTGTTCCCCACCGCTTTGTGGCACAGCAGATGTACCCAGGTGATATTTCCCGCGCTAAGGTCAACTCCTGGGCCAAGGTATTATGCAAGATTAATATCTGTCGTGCCCGATTGAAGGATGTTGCACCAAATTACACCTGCCGCATTTTGGTTTATTGGTAGTTTTAAAAAGTCAAGAGCTATTTTGTTAATTTTCTTAGTCAACATGGTTAATTTGGTGATTATCCCTTTGTTAAATGTATCCTTACCGGTTTGGATGCACCTGGAAAAATCTTTTTAAGCTGTATAAAAGCAAAATTAGCTGCAGCCTCGTCCGACATTTTCTCAATGTCTTTCGCTAGGTCTCCTGCAAGCATGTAAACAAGTACCGCGTGACCCATGGCCTTGTGAAGATTAAGAAAGTAACTACATTCGTAGGAGGTCTCCGCAACCACTCCTAAAAACTCAACATTCGGCCAAAACACTCTCTCAAAGTGCAAAACTATCCTGTTCTCTGTTCCAATTCCAATGCTAGAAATGGCTTCCTCCTTCCATTCAGGTAACCTTGGTTCAAAACTTATGGCCTTTGACTTCAAAACACCAACCGGGACCGTCACTATGGCTGCGTCAGCAATGAATGTTTCACCATTCTCAACAGTTACCATCACATGGTCGGTGCTCCAGTTTATTTTATTTACCCTTTGGCAATACAGAAATAGCATTAGAGAAAAACTTGTAAGATGAATGGCTGCCGATCATTATACAACATATATATATATATAGAGAATGGATATTGATACCAACTTAATTTGTTAGAGAAATTATTATTAGATCAATGAGTACTTTGTTAATTTGGTTAGTAGTAGTCCCTAGGGTAATACACCCCCTCCCCCGCCCGGTATTGTGAACAAGTTTAGTTGTACTTAAATAAATAACCGATATAGATGAATGAGTAGCGATTGGTTTTGATATAATTCTCTTCGTCCTCTAGTTTTTCTTTCTTCTCTAAAATTGATCGTAACAGTTAGTTAATTAAGACTTTTTTATTAAAATGGTGGCACAATACAACATTTTTGTACATTTGGTGTGTGTCAGGGATGAACTTGTGAAAATGGAGAATCCGCAAGTTAGTTAATTAAGACTTTTTTATTAAAATGGTGGCACAATACAACATTTTTGTACATCTGGTGTGTGTCAGGGATGAACTTGTGAAAATGGAGAATCCGCAAGTTGAACTTGCGGATTATGCTTATGTTTCAGAGAGAGAAAAGTGAATCCGCAAGTTCAACTTGCAGATTCAATGCCACCTCAACATACACCCTTCTCTTCCCTCCTAGTCACCTCCCTTCCCTCGGTCATTCCCTCCTAGTCACCAACAAGCAGCGACAAAAGTTGTCCACATAAGCATAATCTGCAAGTTGAACTTGCGGATTCTTTATTTTCACAAATGCACCGCTGACACACCAGATGCACAAAAATGTTGTACTGTGCCACCATTTTATTAAAAAAGCGTTAATTAATGAATACAATTTTAGTTTACTTCATAAATATTTTCATGGTATCAGAGCTTTACCTGTGCCCCAACCGGATATCGAGGTCTTTGGCAAGAGTATTTATTACAGGTCCGTAACCCTGAACCATATATCCATGCCCCCCTGGAAGCATCTCTTTCTGTACATTAGATAACATAGAGTATCAATTCAAGCTACCATAGAAAACGATCGGAGTGACTGATTCACAAACTATTTTCACCAAGTATAATTACAATAAGAAGTTGAGTTTTGAACCTATCTTCCCGGACCAATATGCCAAAGTGTAGTCTATCTTAAGAAAGGGAAAATTTCTAAAAATGAACATGTGAGTAGTTAAGGTTTTTTTTTTTTTTAAATAAACAGTGAATTATCAAATTTCCAAAACAAACATATACTTTATTTAAATACTAAAATATTGGTCATGTGGAAAATGGGAAAGGAATTGAAAAATAAAACAAACTTTGCCCCAACACTTGAGAGAGATGTTATCTGCGTCAGCAGCAAACCATTGTTCCATATCACTCAAGTACCATTGTAACACTCTACGAGGAAGCCCCTCCAACCTGTGTAAATGAATATACTTTGTGAGTGTGTGATAATATAGATGATCAGTTAACAAATTTTTCTATATCATCCGTGGAGAAACCATTACTTTTTAACAGGGTAGTCGCAACTTAACTGTTTTTTTATAGGTTTTATAATTCGTATAGGCCTGATTATCTTTTGTGAATCGTGTGTTAGTTATTGCGCATCGTGTTGAAATATTTTAGTGTATTCTGCTAAATTTACAATAACTAAACAAAAGTCCTTCCTCATATAGGGGACGATCATAACGTTACAATCTGCAGTAATGACGTACTATCAATAGTTTGATAGTTACATACATAGGTGGAAATCCCATTGGTAAAACCCCCCTTAGAAATAATCAGTTATTGCTAATGACTAGTTACCACTTACTACTACTAATAACAACTTATTGCCATTGATCAATAGTGGCTTACTATTGATACTTCCCACTGATAACTAGTTATAATCAATTAAGATTGATAGTAGTTGACATGCAACTTTTTCATCAATTATACATATTTGAAGCAACTTTGACCACGTACTTTTTCAGTTTTACCTAAACTTCTTTCATCACGCTAATATGCATATGTAAATGGTTTGTTAAATTAGCAAGTTGATATCAAAGTAAATCTTAGTTAACTTTTATGTTGAGTCAATGCTTTTATAAAATATTTTAACTAATGGGGATTCAAGATGATCGATGAAATGGGTTGATAGGTGGCATGCTTAGGTGACAAAATGATTCGACGTGGCATCCTAGGTGGCAAAATGATCCTACGTGACATTCTAGGTGGCAAAATGATCCTACGTGACATCCTAGGTGGCAAAATGATCCTATGTGGCATCCTACATGGCATCCTACATGGCATGCCACGCCAGCATCACACTAACGGAGTTAACCTCAGTTAGTTTGGGTCCGTTGGTGGCCAATATGTCGAAAGTTGGGACCGCTAGTGGTTATTTTCGTAGTTGGGACCATTATCGGCCAAAGAGCAATAGTTGGGATTATTTATTTCCATTAATCCTTTGTATGATGGATCTTTCTAAGCAATTGTAGAACTTTTCATCTTTTACTTGAAATAATGTCATTTTAGATCATATGTTCCATCTATCACTCTATGTTTTTGGTTCCAGGTTTGGTGATGATGGGCAAACAAATAGGCAAGGTGTTGTGATTTCGTTGGTTATTTGCACACTATGTCTTAACAATCAACTATGTTAAGATTGTATGTCTTTATCTTGAATAAGTTATGTTTGTATGGATGGTGATGTTTATGAAATTTGAATTTTAATCTTCATTTGTATGTCGTTACAAATTTCTCAAATTAGTTACAAGTTAAAATTCAAATTTTGAATACAATAATTTGAATTGATAGATTTCAGTTAAACTTTATAAATATTCAAATATTAAATGTTCTATTTAAGTATATAATTTCATATTTTAATATCTATAATGGTAACAATTAGACTTAATTATAAGAGACCCCGTATTCTCACATGGCCAACTTTATGTCGCATTGTCAAGAGTTAAAAGCAAGGCATGGGTGAAATTACTTATACTAGATAGTGATGGGAATGTCAAAACTCAAACAAAAAATGTGGTGTATAAGGAAATATTTAGTGACATTTGAATAACATATGTATTCCTTACTTTTAAATTTTATTAAAATATTTCTACTATATCTATACTATATTATAATGCATGAGTGAGAGGTAATTTAAGATACCCAAAAATTAAAAACTTATTTTTCATTAATAACCCTAAAATGAGGGTAAAATAGTCATTCATACATTATTTACATTTTAATACCCTATCTTAGTTACACTTTAATCCCTTAAACTTTACTTAACTTTTGTTTATTTAAATTATAGTTAAACTTCTTTTTCATATTTTAAGCAAACCACCCCTCGTGATTTTAAATAATCATATTTTTTTAATACGTTTATACTTTTATAAAAAAAATTACATCATAATAATGAGCATTTTATTATCTTTAATTTGAGCATAGTATTGTTATTTTTTATTTAAAAAATTTGTATGTGCTACGTGAGTAACGATATATAGGAGTGAGCAATAACTAAACCGTTCACCGAAGCCAAACCAAAAATCCGACAAAACTGAACCAAAATCTATTGAAAACTGAAAACATCCGATTTAACTTAAAATTGGTTTTCGCTTTCTTTTTGTACCCTTAGTTAACCCAAATTACTTAAACTGAAACAGGCCAATTAATATATTCATAACAGTATGCTCGCACGATGTGGTAGGAAACACAAACACTTCTAATGGTTCATGGTTGGGTTAGGTTCAGTTCGGTTATAAGGCTCAACCGAAACAAAAATCGACATTATTGGCTTATCAATCTTGTTAACCAACCGGTTAATTGATTCAGTCTATTTGGTTAGATTGTCGTTTTTAGTTTGGTTTAGTTAATTTTGGTTAATAACCAAAACCAAACTTTGGTTAAAATTTTGCTTATAAGCACATGAAATGAAGGTATAAATACATGTAATGGATGTATAAAGGATATACATGTATGAATGGTTCAGTTTTGGTTTGTTAATTTTGGTTAACTTAGAGTACAAAAAAACCGATATTAGGTTAACTCGGTTTTGGTTAATTTTATGTTCGGTTTTGTATGTTTTTGTTCGATTTCAGTTGAGTTTCAATTATTGTTCACCTCTAGATATTGTTAATCACGTAAAAAATCAAATTTTTATTTAAAGGTATATAGCAAATTATACTCTAATATAGTTTGAAGCTGAGTAGGTAGGTTTATGAATTGTAGTGGCGGTATAAATAGAGGGAGTTTTGAAATTTTTAGCTTTTATACCTAGGCCTGTAAACGAACCGAATGTTCATTTAATTTTAACTGAACACGAACACATAATCAAACACATTTTTGTGTTCATGTTCGTTCATTAAGAAATTTGTCATGTTCTTGTCCGTTTATATTCGTTCGTTTAAACCTAAACGAACAGTTCACCAACGAACATAAACGAACGTTCACGAACATAGTAAATGTAAACGATTTTGTATTACTGAAAAAACCCAATTACTAATTGGTTATATATTTATATAAGTAGCTAAAGCCCAATTTATGTTTGTATTTATGTAAATATAACTACGTATGTAATTAATAAACTTAAACATGCATAAATAAACGAACATAAACGAACTTTCTGCCGAACAAGTTCACGAACAGCTCATGAACATTCGGTTCGTTTGCAGGGCTATTTTTACCTCTATTTCATGTATTTATACCTCCATTTCATGTACTTATAGGCAAAAAAAAAAATTAGCCAACGTTTGTTTTTGTTATTCAACAAAATTAACTAAACCGGACTAAAACCGTTAATCTAACAATACTAACCGAACCAAAGAACCAATTGTTTAATAAGATTGATTAATTGATGACTTTTGATTTTAGTTTCGTTTGAGGCTAATAATCGAACTTAACAGAACCATACACACCCTTAGAAGTGTTTGTGTTTCCCGCTGCATCACGCGGACACTCTACTAGTTTTGTTTATAGGTTATACTACTCCAAATAATTGTTAGTTGTTGAACCGCGTGTGCACGCGGGCAATAATCTAGTAATTTAATAAATCAGAATAGGAACCAAATTCAAAATCAATAAACACCGTTGTGAAACAGAAATCGGTGGTGAAAAAAAAAACGAGAATCAAATCCAAAACCAATGGTATCAAAATCCATAAATGATTATGAAACAGAAAGTAATGGTGAAGAACATAGATCGAAAATGGTGATATTGAAATATCAAAACCAATTTATATTTTAATGGAAACTAAAACCAAATAAAATGTATGTTTTCTTCCACTTGTAGACGATAAAAAAAAACTTAAAATCTAAGTAAAAAAAAAAAAAAATCGAACCGGAAAATAGGTCGTAGCAGCAGTTAATCTAATTTTTTTTCCTAGACCATGTGTAGTGGAGGTTAAATTGGGTGTGAAAGGGGCATTTCGCGCCCATTTCACTAGGGAACACCGCCCCCAAGGGTGTGGAAGGGGCTTGATCTTTTCAAGCGTGAAAGATTTCATGATGCCATCACCAAATCATTGTCCAATCAAATCGTGAGACCCCCTTTTTATTTGTTTTAAATTTCAAAATAATAACAATAATAATAATTGGGTAATCATTGCAAGGGGCTTTGTCAGGCTTGAAACTACTACACCCCTTTTTAATTTAAGCCCACAATGCCCCATGTGGGACCTACATGTCACACAAAGCCCTATTGTGGGGCTTGAAATTTCAAACCCACTACACATGGTCAAAAATTTTCTAAGCCTACCAACCAAACACCTAATAATTTTGCACGGAATTATTTCCAATTCCGTTAAATTCTAATTGCTTCAGAACATTACAACTCCATCACAAACATTCTATGAACCAAACGACCTCTTATGGTTTTAGTATAAATTGATCCAAAGGACTATTGTAAATTTTTGGTTTAGTTTTTTTTTTTTTTTTGAGAAATAATAAAAGAGTCGTGAGGAGGTCTCACATATCTCATGCGTATTTTACGCGTATTTTACTATATTTGAACTCTGATTTGCCAACGTCTACAACTACTTTAAAGATAATATTTTAAGGGTCAATAGACCCCGGACCCCATTCCGGTGGATTATATGGTTTAGAAAGATGATAATGGTAGCTTGAAAACCTTAGTTTTGGGCTTCTTTCAAATACAATCGATATTGCATGTTGTACAGACATGTCTTCACTAAATTCTTCTCTTATTTTATTTGTCTACAATAAACAAGAATACAAGTTATTAGATCAATAGTACGAGCAAGAAAGAAATATAAATTATACTAGATATACCTCTTCTAATATGCTCTCAAATGTTACCCCAACCTGTGAGACTAGTTCGTGAGGAACTTGATTCCCATCCATGTCAAATAACGCATAACTAAAGAAATACGCACAATACAAACCAACAAAGAATATGTTGTAAAAACTCTATGGTTTGCCGGTTAGTATGGTAACAACCTGCATATATTTTTATAAATAAACTTTACATGCAAAACTTACCTCTCTAAATCATGATCAAACAACACTGAGCTGTCACCGGTGCTAGTCCGGTACAAAGGTAATCCAAGTCTTCCAATTAGGGGGGCCAAGGGATTCTCCTTGCAAGCCCCATGCAACCTATGTTAATGATCATAAATTAGCAGATAGGTAGTGAAGAAACACGAATCCTAAATCATCATGTTAGGGTTGATCTAAGTAGTGAATCTACAAGGAAAATATTGGTTTAAGATTAAAAGTGTATATTTGTAAGTAGTGGGTCTGAGAAACAAGACCAGGGAAAAAAAGAGACAACCGATTAAAAGAGACAAGCATCTAAACGTTGAAAATAAAAAAAAAGGTTGAAAAAGTACGATGTGTTCATAGTCTTTTCAACAAAAGTGCTAGTGGGGACTCCTCCTTTTATATAGTACCTTTGTTAGAAATCTTACAGCAAGATGGAGACTGAGATGAATAAACAGATTAACAAGAATATGAAAAAAAAAAAAAAAAACAAACAGGAAGAGTTCGTCGTCTGTTTCCCAGGGTACACCTGTAACATTTCGCATTTAATACTTGTACGTTACGAATAATTTGAATAAAACGTCAAGTTCATCAATTATCGCCTTTTTAAAATTTAATTGTGACGCATTTGGACCCCTAATACTATGTTATATATATATATATATATAATATGTATGTATATTAGAAATAATTATCAAAAAAAAAAAATATAGGCTAGGGCCGGGATTCGAACCCGAGCCCTCAGGCGGGTCAAACAACACAGACAACACCACCAACGGTGCTACACTACATCTTGGTTAAACTTCAACACAATTTATATATATTATGTAAAGGTATACCCACAGTTGACTTAGAAAGTCAACTGTGAAGAACGGGTTACCATAATCATCACATTCACACGCGTTTTTGATCCTGATTTGGTATGATTGCATGATTATCTGACTGTTACGCGTAAAACACACGATCAATTATCATCAATCAGTCCCAAATTCTTGACAATCAACCGCGTCATCACCATTTAATGGGTCAAACATACTAATCATCGATCCAAACCCTCTCCCTATAAATTGAACCTCCAATTACATTCTAAACTCGCCGAAATCGTCCTCTCTATCTCTAATTTCTGTTATTAAATCATCTTTTGAAGCAATCGAGTTCGTGTTTGACTAATCAGTTGACCGGACATCTAAACGTGATTTCAATATTGTAAGTTAACTTTTTCTTGTGGGTTTTGTTCTTCGGCATACACACAACAATAACCCTATGATTAATTGGGTTATTGTTGTGTAATTTGATGTATTGAAAAACTAGGGCACGAACAGGTTTGATTTGGGGAAGAACATCTTTTCTGAACATAATTATATATTTTAAACGAACTGGAATCAAACACGACCACTGATCTAGATCAAGTGGTTGTGTCTGATGTTTGTTAATCTAAACACGCGGGTTCGAGTCCCACTATAAACGTTTTTATCATTTCCTTTTAAAAAGATTATAAATCAGATTTCATTATACTATATAATTAAATTAAACTGAGATTATTCGTTCTCAGGGTCGAGACCAACTGGTTTGGGCTTGTGATTTAAAACACACGAACCGGCCAAGGGCCCGGGTTCGATTCCCAGCATCACCAATCATTTTTTTTCAACATTTAAGCTTTATATATATTTACTTGTATTTTAAAATTAGTTTTAAAATACTAAAACAACCTTATAAATTCTACAAAAATTATTTTATGTTATTCTAGTAGAAAAGTTTAACATACAATTTTTAGTTTTCCAAAAATTATTTATTTAATATATATAATAAATAATTCAAGTTTATTCTATTTTATTTATAAAATTCTATAAAAATATCAAAACAATTATATAAATTTCCACAAAAATTATTCTGAGTTTTTATAACATTAAACTTTTCTGAAATGATTTTTATTTCTGAAAAATCATTTATTAAAATTTTTTAATCAATTTTTGTTAGTTTTAATCATAAATAAATCATTATAAATTCATTTTTCAATATTTTTGCACCAAAATTTTATATAAATTATTACTATTTATTTGGAATAGAAATAAAATTTTTAATTTAATAATTCTTTAATTTTTGTATTTTTAAATATTAAAGTATATTTTGATAATTTGAAATAAATAGATTTAATATTCTATTTTTAAGAAAATAATTTTATAAAAATTATTTTCATACTTAAAACTTTATATTGTGACCATCTTTAATTTAAAATTTACAAAAAAACTTTTGTTTATTTATTTATCAAATTTCTCTTATTTATCAAACATTTTATTTATTAATCAAACGAACACTTATCCCCAATTCGAAACCCTATAATATATTTGTAGAATAGAAAGACTTAGACATGTTTATTACCTTAATTATAGGGTAATACTTGGCATCGTTGGGCAACACATATTCTATTTTTCACGAGACATAACATTTTGCTAAGGTGAGTTTTACATAGCCCTTTTTCTATTTCACTATTTTTGGGGTGAAACATGTTACAACATTCTATATACAATTCAATCATAAAGTGTATATGTGTTTTTCTATGTTGCATTATGTCTTAAACATGACTAGGGTAAGCACAATATTCTAGCATAATCATTAACATTGATCAGCCGACGGTATACAATGATAGATCTATTGGACTGACAATCCCACCCGGATACGTGCCTCCTACATAGGTAGCGTGGGTGATTGTTATCGCATAACATAATCGAGTGAACCATGAGCGTATGGGATGGACCACAATATTCTAGTCACAAGGGTTGATTATGCACTCGATTTACTTCTAGTATGTTTTCACATATGGACTAGACTTGCCATGACACTTGAATTGTAAAAGCTTTATTCGATTATCAAAACCTATGTAATTCTCACCAACTTTTGTTGACCCAAAACATTTTCAAACTTAACATGTTTCAGGTTATAGCTTGCTTGAAGATTAGAGTTAATGCTTGAAGATGTGTATCTAGTATTTTTCATTTTGATGTACAAATTCTTGTAGAGCAATTGTATTTAATGTATTTAAATCAATTATTGAAATTTATTATTTACCATGAGCTACCGAACAATCATCAATACGTGACATCCCGATGTTTTCGCCATCGGTTGGGGTGTTACAGATTGGTATCAGAGCCATGGTTATAGGGAATTAGGTTATTAGAAAAATAATCTAGTCTATAACCATAGGATTTGTAACCAGTATTTGCTCCTTTTACTTGCTATTCTCTATCTCCCTCCTACTTCTTATCCCTACTTTCATCCCTACAAGAAGATTGCTCTCCATCACTAGATCTACTCTTAGACTAATAAGACAAAATCCTCAGGCTTAGCCTGAACCACCTTGAGATCTCGTCGAAGTTCTAGAATTTTAATAACGAACACGTGCAATCTGGAAGGGTGAACGCCTGTATTCTGAGTCTTCTGTCTAGGCTGGCATTGCGCATATATCCCAATCAGACGAGGGACCCGGATGCCTACCTGGGAATTCTCGGGATTAGTGTTCACTTATAGGCTAAAGCATGTCTTCACTATGTTATTAGAATCTAGAATCTTTGATAAGTCAACGTTTTCGTTTATTCGTTTTAATTAATGAATAAATGATTACATTCCTTATATAACCTCATTCATTTCATTGTGTCTCTTACAGATCATGCCTCCACGTCGTGGCGCTCGCCTTAACAGTGGTGACAATCATGATGAAGGGAGTAGCAATCACAACCATAACCACGACACTAACCACAACAACAACAACAACAACAATGGCGTTGATGCCCAACTGGCTACGATCATCTCTCAACAAATGGCACAACAGATCGCAACTCTGGTCCCTAACTTACTGGCTCAAGTCATCCAGATGAACGGAAACGGTAATGGAAACGGAAACGGTAACGGAAACGACAATGGAAACCACAATGGGAACGGGAATGGAAACGGGAATGGTCTCCCAGCTTGCACTCTTAAACACTTTAATACCTGTAATCCCCCTAAGTTCAGTGGAGATGATGGAGCTACGGGTCTTCTGCAATGGTTCGAGGGTATTGAGAATACCTTCATTAACAGTGAGTGTCCCGATAACTTAAAGGTCCGTTATGCCATGAGCGTTCTTCACAAACGAGCACTCACTTGGTGGAATGAGGAAAAACGCACACGTGGAGCTGAAGTCGCACTGGCCTTAACTTGGGATCAAGCTAAAGACATTATGAAGGCAGAGTTCTGCCCTCGTAATGAAATCAAGAAGTTGGAAGATGAGTTTCATGATCTTGCCCAAGATAGTGGAGAAAACCTTGCCTACAACACTCGTTTTCACGAACTTAGTCTACTGCTACCACACAAGGTCACCCCTTGCCTATTGCGATCGAAAAATACATTGGTGGCTTACCCATGCAGATTCAAGACACGGTGTGGGGAAGGAACCCTGCTACTCTGGAGGAAGCAAAGCGTTTGGCGGCCACCCTAACAGATAACCATGTGAAGGCAGGAACCCTGACTCGGAAAGGGGAAAAGAAAACTGTTGCGAAGGATACTCCCCAACCTGCCGTTGAAATTAAAACTGAGGCCTCAACCAATGGAAGGCACAAGGTCAGGAATTTTGCAATAGACGCCACTGTCCCACCCAACAAGAAACAATATAACGGGAACCAACCTAAGTGTGACACCTGCCAATATCACCACCCAACCCAAGTGCCCTGCCGTCAGTGTACCAATTGTCAAAGGTATGGGCATCTTGCGGATGCTTGTCGAATTCCTGCTACAAACGCCCTTGCTGCTCCAAATAATCCTACTAGGGACCCTCCAGCTACTTAACAGCAAGCCCCACCATTTGAATGATGTTTGCTTTTTAATTCTATGTATTGATTCAAGTAATAAATTCTAGTATTATCATAACACCTGGATGCATGCTTGTCTGAATGTGAACTAATTGCTATATCAATATCTAAACCATACTCGTTATACTTGCTTACTTGTACAACAGTTAGTTGGCTACCAAACAACCTACTCAACGATTGGTAGAGGTCATCATGTCTTTCCAACAGTCGGGAGAGGCCCTACAACCTGCTCAACGACTGGTGGAGGCTATCGAACCTGCTCAACAATCGGTAGAGTCATAGAAGGACGCAAAACCCTAATGTAAGGTAAATTGGTGATTGCGGTCCGGAACGTAATCATGAATTTACTGGTACGTTAAGGTAGTGTGAAATTTTATCAAGGTTTTCGGTAGTTGACCAATTGTAAACTCTAGTTACCTGGTAGTTCATTTAGTCCTTCTATAGTCCATCAACTCATTTCTTTTAGGACTCCTAAAACTTAATGCTTTGCTAGATTCTTACTCTCCTTGCGATGTCAGACGAACCTAATTCAACTCTTAAAGCTCACACCTACCCGACCTCCTATCCAAATTACCCGAAACCACTATCCTATTACCAATAAAAGAACTTCCAAATCACAGTTGCCCCAAATTCTACCCAATCACCCTCAACTTTGTGTTTTTCTTTTAACTTTGGGACGAAGTTCCTAAAAGTAGGGGAGACTGTAACATTTCGCATTTAATACTTGTACGTTACGAATAATTTGAATAAAACGTCAAGTTCATCAATTATCGCCTTTTTAAAATTTAATTGTGACGCATTTGGACCCCTAATACTATGTTATATATATAATATGTATGTATATTAGAAATAATTATCAAAAAAAAAAAATATAGGCTGGGGCCGGGATTCGAACCCGAGCCCTCAGCCGGGTCAAACAAGACAGACAACACCACCAACTGGGCTACACTACATCTTGGTTAAACTTCAACACAATTTATTTATATTACGTAAAGGTATACCCACAGTTGGCTTAGAAAGTCAACTGTGAAGAACGGGTTACCATAATCATCACATTCACACGCGTTTTTGATCCTGATTTGGTATGATTGCATGATTATCTGACTGTTACGCGTAAAACACACGATCAATTATCATCAATCAGTCCCAAATTCTTGACAATCAACCGCGTCATCACCATTTAATGGGTCAAACATACCAATTCATCGATCCAAACCCTCACCCTATAAATTGAACCTCCAATTACATTCTAAACTCGCCGAAATCTTCCTCTCTATCTCTAATTTCTGTTATTAAATCATCTTTTGAAGCAATCGAGTTCGTGTTTGACTAATCAGTTGACCGGACATTTAAACGCGATTTCGATATTGTAAGTTAACTTTTTCTTGTGGGTTTTGTTCTTCGGCATACACACAACAACAACCCTATGATTAATTGGGTTATTGTTGTGTAATTTGATGTATTGAAAAACTAGGGCACGAACAGGTTTGATTTAGGGAAGAACATCTTTTCTGAACATAATTATATATTTTAAACGAACTGGAATCAAACACAACCACTGATCTAGATCAAGTGGTTGTGTCTGATGTTTGTTAATCTAAACAGGCGGGTTCGAGTCCCACTATAAACGTTTTTATCATTTCCTTTTAAAAAGATTATAAATCAGATTTCATTATACTATATAATTAAATTGAACTGAGATTATTCGTTCTCAGGTCCAGAACAACTGGTCTGGGCTTGTGATTTAAAACACACGAACCGGCCAAGGGCCCGGGTTCGATTCCCAGCATCACCAATCATTTTTTTCAACATTTAAGCTTTATATATATTTACTTGTATTTTAAAATTAGTTTTAAAATACTAAAACAACCTTATAAATTCTACAAAAATTATTTTATGTTATTCTAGTAGAAAAGTTTAACATACAATTTTTAGTTTTCCAAAAATTATTTATTTAATATATATAATAAATAATTCAAGTTTATTCTATTTTATTTATAAAATTCTATAAAAATATCAAAACAATTATATAAATTTCCACAAAAATTATTCTGAGTTTTTATAACATTAAACTTTTCTGAAATGATTTTTATTTCTGAAAAATCATTTATTTAAATTTTTTAATCAATTTTTGTTAGTTTTAATCATAAATAAATCATAATAAATTCATTTTTCAATATTTTTGCACCAAAATTTTATATAAATTATTACTATTTATTTGGAATAGAACTACAATTTTTAATTTAATAATTCTTTAATTTTTGTATTTTTAAATATTAAAGTTATATTTTGACAATTTGAAATAAATAGATTTAATATTCTATTTTTAAGGAAATAATTTTATAAAAATTATTTTCATACTTAAAACTTTATATTGTGACCATCTTTAATTTAAAATTTACAAAAAGACTTTTGTTTATTTATTTATCAAATTTCTCTTATTTATCAAACATTTTATTTGTTAATCAAACGAACATTTATCCCCAATTCGAAACCCTAGAATATATTTGTAGACTAGAAAGACTTAGACATATTTATTACCTTAATTATAGGGTAATAATTGGCATCGTTGGGCAACACATATTCTATTTTTCACGAGACATAACATTTTGCTAAGGTGAGTTTTACATAGCCCCTTTTCTATTTCACTATTTTTGGGGTGTAACATGTTACAACATTCTATATATAATTCAATCATAAAGTGTCTATGTGTTTTTCTATGTTGCATTATGTCTTAAACATGACTAGGGTAAGAACAATATTCTAGCATAATCATTAACATTGATCAGCCGACGGTATACAATGATAAATCTGTTGGACTGACAATCCCACCCGGATACGTGCCTCCTACATAGGTAGCGTGGGTGATTGTTATCGCATAACATAATCGAGTGGACCATGAGCGTATGGGATGGACCACAATATTCTAGTCACAAGGGTTGATTATGCACTCGATTTACTTCTAGTATGTTTTCACATATGGACTAGACTTGCCATGACACTTGAATTGTACAAGCTTTATTCGATTATCAAAACGTATGTAATTCTCACCAACTTTTGTTGACCCAAAACATTTTCAAACTTAACATGTTTCAGGTTATAGCTTGCTTGAAGATTAGAGTTAATGCTTGAAGATGTGTATCTAGTATTTTTCATTTTGATGTACAAATTCTTGTAGAGCAATTGTTTGTAATGTATTTAAATCAATTATTGAAATTTATTATTTACCATGAGCTACTGAACAATCATCAATACGTGACATCCCGATGTTTCCGCCATCGGTTGGGGTGTTACAACACCGGTTGCTAACAGTGGCGATGGTGCACTGCCGGACTAGGAGTCACGCTTGCTAATGACCAGGAGTCATGTGGACCGGGTTTTTCGAGCTACATTCGTGTCCGTAGGTCGTGCGGGCGTCGCGTTGGTTCAAGAATTTTCTCGAGCCATAACCCATTTTTGCACCCCCCCCCCGCCTGCGGGTAGGTGCCAGAGTGTAACGTGACTTAACATTTTAATTCATCCCATCAAGTTTCACCTTATAAACTCCTCCAATTTCCATATCCCCACCAATGTGGGACAAACCAAACTCACATTCACTTATAACATTTCCAACAACCTTGACGTCCAACTTTCTAAACCCGATGTAACACCCCAAAATAGGCCCCGAAATTTTTTCGCGCAATATTATTTGTAGGGGCGGCAATTATTGACACGACCCGAAAACCGACCCGAACCCGACACGAAAAAAAATAGATTTGGGTCAACTAACATGACCCGTTTAAAAAAAGGGTTGGGTTCGGGTCAACTAACACGACCCGTTTAAAAAATGGGTCGGGTTTGGGTTGACACATATATAAAATGGGTTGACCCGTTAACCCGTTTAAGTATTTAGAAAAATATATATTATATTTTTGTTTTTCTTTTTCCATTTCTATGTACATGGTTAGTTATAATTGTGTTATTTTTTGGCACACTGTATTATTTATTTGTCACACTTATATACTCACCATTAAACATTTTATTTATAATCCGCTTACAACCCAACAACCCGCTTATAACTCATGAACATGTATTACTCATTTAAAAATATGGGTTAAACGGGTCGTCTTCGGGTTGACCCGGATTTTATGTGGGTTGGGTTAGGGTTGAAATATTTGACACGAATAATAATATGGGTCGGGTTCGGGTTGCACATTTCAACCCATCAACCCGCCAACCCGCAACCCATAAACCCGCCAACCCATCAACCCGACACGATTGACACCCCTAATTATTTGTGTATAATAAATAACAATCGAAAATGAATAATAATTAGTACGTGTGTATATGTATAACCGGAAACCGAACCGTTGTATATAAAATACTCTTAATAAATACACGTCATGATACCGAACTGATACCCAATAACGAACGCACCCGCTATTAGGTGATTAGTCACCACACATGTCAGATTTGCTATGCGCCCCATGAGACTATATGGTGTGGTACCATATTCCCCCAACTTCCCCAAGCGCCACATCATTTCCCCCATTTTCTCCCCCAAAGTTTGAAAATGGTTTCCCCCAATTCCCCATTCCCACTTCCTTTTTTTATTCTTTTTCTCTTTTATGTATTTATATATTTTAATTAAATGAAATTAAAAAAAAGAATAAAAACCCAATTCACCGCTTACCATATCCAAATATGAGTAATTCAAATTTCAACTTTTAATTATCAAACATCAATACCAATAATATATAAAAATAGCAAAATCTTTTGGTGTTGCAAAAAAACATGAGGGGAGGGAGACCAAAAGGTGGAGGCGATTTCCGGCATAGAAATTTCAGAGGAGTTCACGACGGGAGGCCAGTAACTACATTATTCGTTAGTAACCTACTGGATGGGGTGACGGATTCTTTACTTTGGATGGCGTTTCAGCCGCATGGGATTGTTAAGGATGCTTATGTCGCTCGTAAGAGAGACTCCAGAGGGAATTGTTTCGGGTTCATTAGGTACGTGGGGGTGGGAAACATCAGTGAAGTCCTTCGTAATATGAATATCGTCAAGATCCACGAGGCAAAGGTTGGGGTGTCTGTTGCAAGGTTTGCAAAAGAATATAGGAGAGTCGATCCGGGGTTTGGAAGGGAGAAGCAACAGGTGAATATGGAACCGGTGGGGTTCAGGGGGCCGACGTTTCAGCAAACAAGTGTCCCTCCACCACAGCAGGCATGCGAGTTACCAAGAAAGGATAACGCGGAGATGTTCTATAAGGGAGTTGTTACAGGGGAGCCGGGTCCGTCTAGGACTGAAAAGAGGACTCTTAGAGTTGGTGATGGTGTAGCGATGTATCCGGAACACTGCACCATGAGGACGGTGATAGGGGAGGTGAAGAACATGGCGAATTTCAAAAAGTTGGAACCGATGTTAGTCAAAGGAGGATATGTGGAGAGTCCTGTTAATTACATTGGTGGGATGTTAGTGATGATGGTGTTCCGTGACAAACGTACTGCGGTTGAGTTCATTGGTAGGAAGGAGGAACTGTGGGGGGAGTTATTACTAACTGCGGACCTATGGATTGGTCAGGAGATTCCGTTTCAGAGAGTCGGCGGTCTTAAATTCAGAGGTATGCCGCTGCAACTAAGAGAAAGTAAGTTTTTTGATATGGTGGGGGAGCTGTTCGGCAAGATAGTAAAATCCAGTGATTTCTCTTGGCTAAGTAAAGACAACTCGGATGGTCGTGTTTGGGTTCAATTGGATTCAGCGTTGCCGGTCAAGGAGGAGGTGAACATTGAATGGAGAGGAATCCAGTCTAAGGTCTGGGTTGTAGAAGACGGTGACTTGCTTGATGTTGGCATTATTAGTGACCTATCATCAGTTATGTCACAGTCGCTAATGAAATCCTCGGCGTCTGTGGCTGGTGGTGGAGATGAACTAGAAGATGGTGAGATTGGGGGTGAAGCTCCGGTGGGGAGGACTATGGCCGGCGGTAATAATACGGGGGTAGGCGAAGAGACCTCAAACATGCATGGATTGGAGGACCTGCATGGGGAATTCCAACAGGCTGGGGGTAGGGTGGATATTAATGATACTAATTTTATGGGGGGTGGGACCAGGGTCTATAATGATAATAAATACTTTAATAATAATAAATACCAACGTTAATAATAATAATAATAATAATAATAATAATAATAATAATAATAATAATAAAGGTCCAGGCAATATTCTTAAGTATAGTACTGATTCTATGGATTTAAACAAGTCTTGTGGGTCTTTTGTGGTGGGGTCAGAAGCTTTGGATGGAACTGGAGACGCCAGAAATCAAGGAAGAGGCCTAGAGCTGGTAAAAGCCCAATGTCTGGGGGAAAAGAGTGGGCTGGACAGAAGGGCCTGCCTGGGAACAATATGTTTGGGGATAATAATAGGAATGGGGATGAAACTCCTGTGTGCGTAATTGGAGCTCACCGTCCGGACGATATGTTGGGTAACCAGAAAGGCACTAAAACTGGTTTGCAGTCCGAAGAGGTGAGGTGTAATCAGCAGGGTCTTGATTTCGATGGGGCAAGGGGGTTGACAGGGCTGTCAAGGGAGGTTCAGATGGGTGAATATGTGAATGTCGAAATTGAAGTCGGCTCGGATGAAGAGGTTAGGAATAATGACAGGGAGAAGGTACAGGAGGAAGTAAACGCCACTGTTGAGGTTGGTCCAAAAATTGGTATAATTGTGGATGGATTCAGGGGGCAATTGGAAAAGAAAATATTGGGTGAAGGCGACGACATGGTGATCCAATGAATTTTCTCAGCATTAATCTCAGGGGTGGGAGGGACGATATGAAGATGTCCTGGGTGCGTGGTTTGAAAACAAGTTATGGTATCCATTTTCTTGGTATTCAAGAATCAAAGCTGGGGTTTGACTCCAATTTTATTTTGTCCTCTTTCTGGGGTAGAACAAGATTTTGCTCTGATGCGGTGGTGGCGGAAGGTAGGTCTGGTGGTATTCTTAGCATTTGGGATCCATCGATCTTCCAGGTAAACAATGTGGTCAAAGACAGGTATTTCTTTGCGTGTGTGGTTTTATTAGGGCTTTGGGTCTTCTCTTTAATGTCGTAAATGTGTATGCTCTGAACGACGCTTTGTTAAGAAGGGGGTATGGGCTAAACTACAACAACTTAAGGAGTCGATTCAGGGGTTGTGGGTTTTTCTCGGGGATTTCAATGATGTGAGGAATCAGGCTGAGAGGATGAATTCGGAGTTTGTTCAGTTAAACGCTGATCACTTTAATAACTTTATAGATAGTGCGGACCTAAGGGAGTATAACATGGGTGGTCATCGGTACACATATATGTTAGATAATGGGTTAAAAATGAGTAAGTTAGACAAATTCCTAGTGTGTGCTGAGTTTTTCATGAGGTGGCCGAGGGCTGCTGTCACCGTTCTGTCCAGACATGTGTTGGACCATTGTCCGATCATAATGACGTTGGTGGACAATGATTTCGGGCACATTCCTTTTCGTTTTTTAAATACATGGCTGGATTTTCCTAGTTTTATTGAATTCATGATAGGTGTCAGCTCGGGTTTTAATTTTCATGGTTATGCGGAGCTGGCTCTTTCGACTAAACTGAAATTCTTAAAAAACAGTATAAAAGAATGGGTCGGGGCTGAGAAGCAAAGCCGAGGTGAGTTTTACCAAAAAACGGTCAAAGAACTGGAAAGTTTGGAAGTAAAGGCTGAACTTGGGTGTTTAAGTGAGTTGGAATTGAGTAGGCGAGCAGAATGTAAGGCATATGTAATGGATTTTGAAAGAACGAAATTATTAGACACCAAAAAAAAGGCGCGACTCAGATGGGTGGTCGAGGGAGATGAAAACTCTAGTTTTCTTCATGGTGTATGGAACGCAAATATTTCGAACAATAGAATAAATGGGCTTCTTAAGGATGGGGTTTGGGTTAATAATCCAGGGGTTTTAAAGGATTCAACTTTCGAATTCTTTAAGGAGAAGTTCACTGAGCCGATGCTGGATAGGCCAGTGCTAGATTGTCCTCTGATTAGTACACTGTCAAATGCTGATGCACTAAGTCTGACCATGCCATTTTCAGCACTGGAAATCAGGGAACCCGTTTGGGCCTGCGATGGGGACAAAGCTCCACGCCCAGACGGTTTTAATTTTAGGTTTTTGCGCAGATGCTGGAACTCCTTAGAAGCGGACTTTGTACGTTTATTCCAAGAATTTTATATTGATCTGCGACTCGGGGCCGGGTGTATGTCCTCCTTCATCGCTTTAATCCCGAAAAAGGATGACCCGTTAGATTTCAAGGATTTCAGGCCAATCAGTCTAGTGGGGTGTATCAACAAGGTTATTTCGAAGGTATTGGTGGCTAGACTTAAAAAAAGGGGTTGATAAACTTGTTTCACCGGAGCAGTCCGCGTTTCTTGCCGGGCGAAGCATTACGGATGGGCCACTTGTACTAAACGAGCTTATCATTAGGCTAAGGCGAACGAAGAAGCAAGGTATGGTGTTTAAGGTGGATATAGATAAAGCATATGATTCGGTCAGCTGGAGCTTTCTGGACTCAGTTATGACTATGATGAACTTTCCATTTGTTTGGCGTAGATGGGTCATGGCGGTGGTCACCTCGGCTAGAGCTTCCGTTTTAGTTAATGGGTCTCCAACCCATGAATTTGTTTGTAGTCGTGGGTTGAGGTAAGGTGATCCGCTGTCACCGTTTCTCTTCGTTCTTGTCATGGAATCCTTATCGGGCATCATGAAAAGAGCGGTGGAGGTGGGTGTTTTTCCCGGGTTGGAGTGTGGGAACGGGGGTCTTGTATTGTGTCATTTCTTGTATGTGGACGATGTGGTATTCTTAGGGGAGTGTTCCAAGGAGAATGCTTTAAATCTTAAGCGAATTCTTCGATGTTTCTATCCCGCTTCTGGTTTAAAGGTCAACCTTAGGAAGTGTAGTGTGTTCGGTGTTGGGGTGGATGACGCGGGTGACTCGGTCATGGCTTCTATTCTAAAGTGTAAGGTGGGGAAATTTCCGTTCACATATTTGGGATTGCCGGTTGGTGCCAACATGAATCTCCATAAACATTGGAAACCGGTTCTAGATGCGTTTAGGAAACGGTTGTCCATTTGGAAAGCAAAACAATTATCGTTTGGGGGGGGGGGGGGGGGCGGGTTGTATTAATTAATTCGGTGTTAAATGCCTTACCCACTTACTACTTCTCACTTTTCAATGCGCCAATGGGAGTTTTGCAAGAGTTGGATAAAATGAGAAGGGTCTTCTTTTTTTTTTTTTGGGGGGGGGGGGTCAGAGGAAAAGGCACAGATGAATTGGGTGGCGTGGGATAATGTGATTATCCAGTTGAAAGCGGGGGTTTGGGTTTCAGTTCCCTTAGGGATATGAACTTAGCTCTCTTGGCGAAATGGTGGTGGCGGTTCAAGGTTGAGGTTAATGGGTTTTGGAGGAAGGTAATATGGGCAATCCACCATTCTTCTAGGAGTTGGAATCCTATCCCGGCTAGGTTGTCGAGTCCGGGTCCTTGGAAGAACATCACCTGTGCAATGGGGTCTCTTAATTCCATGGGTGTGGACATGGTTCGAAACATTCTTGGGAGGGTGGGGAATGGGTTGGGAATCTCGTTTTGGCTGGGCTGTTGGGATCCGGGTGGGCCTTTGGCTGCCAGGTTCCCAGCTCTGTTCGCCTTGGAAAACAGCAAGTACGCAACTGTCTCTGATCGTCTTCTTCCGAATGGGGATGGGTGGGTTTGGGGTTGGGGGCCTTCGACTCTGTCAGTTTCTGCTGCTGCGGATTTGGCTGAGTTGATGGGTCAGGTGCAGTGGCCATTGTTGGATGGTCAGGAAAACAAATGGGTCTGGGTTGGGGGAGGACTCTTTTTCGGTTCGGGCTGTCAAGGAGGCAATGGTGAACAACCGGGTGACTTCAACATCTACGATTGGGAAGTGGAACTCTTGGGTTCCTAAGAAAGTGGGCATTTTAATTTGGCGAGCCAGCTTGGGTAGGCTTCCTAAAAGATCTGCATTAATCAGAAGAAACATCAATATTGGATCCGAAATATGTCCGATGTGTGGTGAGCATCAAGAAACAATTGAGCACATTTTTCTATCGTGCTCGCTTGCGCAATCGATTTGGCAGTTGATATCACAATGGTGCAAGGTGGGGAATGTCTACGCGTTCGAGTTTCGTGATCTTATTAATTTGCATTCGTTCGTGGGTGGGTCAAAAGAGCTTAGGAAGGCATTTCAAGTAGTATGTTTTACAACGATTTGGTGTATCTGGAAGGACCGAAATAAAGCAGTTTTCGAGCAGCAGCAGTGTTCGCTTCAAAATATTATCGGCGACATAAAATCACTCAGTTTCCTTTGGGTTAAGTCGAGGGCGAAGGTACAACAGCCGGATTGGGAGTCGTGGAGGGGTTTCAATGTATCTAAGGTGTCATGGTAGGTGATAGTTAATGTGCAGGTCTGTGTTTTTTGTTGTTGCTATTTTTTTCGTTGTTCTCGGGTGTATTACGGGTATTTCTTTTCGCTAGTAACCCGCTAGCTTTGGTGATAATAAAATTTTGTTGGCCGTTCAAAAAAAAACCACCTACCATATCCATCTTCTTCATCAAAATTTCTCTGCAACTTCATGTATATAAATCATAATCATCTTCAACAACCAACTCCACCTCCCACCTTCATTCATTCAGATCTGCATCTTCATCACCTCCACCGTCACAGCCACCATCCTCAGCATCCATCTCCAACAAACAACATCACCTCCACCGTCACAGCCACCATCGTCGGTTTCTTTCATCTTCATCACAGCTCCATCACAGTCTTCATCTTCACCTTCATCTTCTTTATATACAAGGTTTGAATTAAAAAAAAAACCCTCAAAACTGTCAAAAGAAAACGATCCAAAATCATCCACCAATCACATTCCTTCTTTTCTACTCGGTGAGAACGGGGAGATTTCACTGAAACCACCGAAAATCTCGGGGGGCGGTGTTCCCGATCGGGACAACGTCCATGTCACCTACCCGACTCCCCTTACCGAGACCATACCAAACAGTTTAAGATCATATAATAAGGACACACATATTATATGCCCTTTTATAAACCCACACACACAGATATCTCACCACTCACTTTTTATTTTCACAATACACATTTCTTCTCTTATGATTATACACACACCTACTAATTTATTAGAGAGAGACTTAGAGCAGGAGAATGGAGGATGCTGGTCAACACCACAAGCGGTGGTGACCGACGACGTCACCCTCAACAACAAATGTAAACACCCACATAATCAGGAGAGTAATCGAGAGGGAGAATGAGAGAGAAATGTAGAGGAAAAAGAGAGAGAAGAACATATCTGATAGAGGGAGATCATCAGGCCATGGCCTCTCTGATCATAAAATGGAGGACGATGGTGATGTTGAGGGTTCCAGGTGACGGCGGCAGTGGTCTAAGGGTCCCTATTGTGATTTCCCAATGGATGAGGTAAGCTTGGTTAATAGGGGTTCAACTCTAGAGAAGATGATGGAGGCGTAGGTTGGGTCATGGTGGTGGTCTCGAATGATGATGATGGAAGATGATGATTTGGCTGATAATGGTGATAGAGGATAGTGGTTACGAGTGGGAAGTCGAGTCAAATGGGGTTGACTTGGTCAACAGAACTGAACTCAGTCGGCACATGTCAATAGAAGTCAATCTGGTCAACGAACCAAGTCAACTTATTAACTTGAGGGATTCGAAAGGTATGGAAGAGAACCCGAATCATCTTAGTATAAGTAGTGTTTATCACGAGAGCACATGTGGGATTTGTCTAATGTTTGGACCAACCCGACCATTACGACTAACTAAACATTTAACTTGGGTTGTGAATCGAATAAACAAGAGGTCAATATTAGGATACTTGGGTTGTGATACTTGACTGATATGGCAATAGTGCATATTTGGACCTAAGAACATGAATGAGATATATAGTACATTGAACTTTAGAACCATTCAAGTCAACTATTGGATATAATACAAAGACGAACACTATACAAATACAAGGACAAGAGATGATGAACCATATACATGGAACTATTTGGAAACAATGGATAGAAATATATATATATATACACACATAAGGGTATGAAATTATATGAACATAGGCGATCAATGGTAACGATGGAAGGCTTTAAGATAACATATGGAACATCAACGATAATGACAATATGCCTTGGACATTGAGAGGACACATAACCTTTCGAACACGATTACTATAAACATGGCGTGAGACTCGACTAGTTATAACAATGACATATTCGATATAGGAAACCAAGTAGTGCATATGATAATTTGGACATTGGACCCTTGAGAACTTAGATAATAATTGATTATATATTATTAACACAACCCTTAAAGTTTGGAGGATTGAAGAACGCTACCACGTGAATATTAAATATTGGCTTATTACGTATAACTTGGATAATAAATACATTTGGGACCTAAGATAATAAACCCGACGAATATAAGTTCGGATAAAGGGCTATATGTGTATGATTAGAAAAGAAGTGTTACTGGTCGACGTTAGAGTAAACCAAACATGACAACTAAACAACCTAAGCGTGCCCACACGTGTAATCGCGATGTTAGTTCCACGCGCTAATGTTTATGGACTTTAATAGGGTCTTACCAGTGATTGGTAAATGGGATCTTGACTTGGGATGCTATGTGACCGTGTGAAACGCTACTAAAGTGAGTTCCGTGTACCATTCCCTTTTTTTTGTTTTACTGTTTTGGGGTGAACATATGCTTGTGTGTCTTAACTGTTTGATGTGACAAGATACTTGCTGCCAGATACCATACATTGACACTCATTAACCCAGAGGATTGAACCACTTAATATGTGGGTAGTACTACTTGGGAAAACCCCCACACACAGTGGATCCGGAAGCCCGAAAAACCCTCCACTGAGGTCTACAGGACCGTTGTGACATATATTTTGCCAGGGTGAATCTATATGGCAGTAGATAGATTATGTGATTAGGTTTGAGGTGTCGCTTGTACATCACCATGTGTTGTGTTGTGTAAACTTATGAACTTGTTTATGAAATGATGAAATTGTTTTGAATCCACTTAACTACTTACACGGACTCACTGGCATATTTGTTGACCCAAACTCTTTTAAGCATGTGTTCAGGTACTGCAGATGGATGGCAAACGCGAAGTATATGATAGATAGTTGCGGATTAGTGATTATCTAGTTAGAAGATTGTTGCTGCAAGTGTTGCGGTTAAAGAATCTAGAGATAAGCAGGATACAGATTGGATCGACTAATGGATTACACCCCACCAGCTGCTTCGATGATCGCCGCGATTTGTCCCTGCATAGTTATTAATTTATTTATTTAAGTTGTGTATATATATTTTTGGATTAGAATTTGTATTAAACAATAAATATTAGTCATCGTTACTTCCGTTGTGCAAGTTTGTTATCAATCTGTTATTTCGTCCAGCCCCTTCTGGTCAGGGTGTTACACCCGACCTCTACCCTGGCCCGGCCTAGAAAACCGTCTCCTAGTCTCCAGCCTAAATTCCTAAGCTCAATTTTGTGCAAGTGGATATGTAAAAAAGAGGGGAAAGGAGGGATGTTATAGTCATGTCAAAAATCCACGTGGCATCCATTGAGTCGACGCTGATGGGCAGCAGACACGTGGCGTCTGCCTGTTGGTTTATTTGGGGCGGTGTATAATCATCCCTTCTTCTAGAACCTGAGACAAGTAGGGGTTGGCAAAGTCTTCCGTCAGGAATGGTTTGGCTAGGGAGTTGCCACATCATCCCCTTCTCTGGTTTTGTCAGTCCGGACACGGCCTGTGATTGGTCGCAGACTCCGATGGGCAGTGTTCATGTCAGGAACAGTTGCTCAGGGCAATCCTGCCCTGGGGGTGTGTGTCTCGATGCTGCCCGAAAAGGTATCATCGGAACGTGTCAGGGAGAGTGGGCTTTTCGTGCATGAGAAGCTTCGTTTGTGCTAGCGCTAGCGTTGACGTAAAACGGGCGGAAGAGTTGGCGTCAAGGCTGTTTACGCATTTGTCTCTGCTGACGTAAAACGGGCGGAAGAACTGGCGTCATGGTTGCTGACGCAATCCTTAGTTGGGCGCTTACAGGTGTTGATCTACCATTCTTTTCTTCTTATGTCTTGACTTCTTGCAGTAAGAAAGAATGGGTTGTTTTTATTAGTATGGTGTCATTGGTTTTGGCACCATATCCCTTCAGGCAGGTAGGTAGTTAGGTATATACATAATTAAATATGATATTGTAAAAACGTTTCTCACCATGATGCCCCCAAATCTACGGGAAAACCGAATGAGTAATCTGTACAAACTCGACCGCCAATTCTTTCACGAGACTCGAGTAAGATAACCTGAATATATGTAAATCTAGTCTCAGGATCAATTCTATCATTTGAAGATATAAAGTAAACATGATGGATCGATGGGTGGAAGAAGAATCTGATAGAAACTTTGTTCATAGATTGTGTGCGGGCGCATACACACTATTTTACATCTTGTTGACCCATATATATAGGATTCGGTTCGGTTGAGAACTCATTCCAGTTGTGAGAATCGTGAGAACTCTGACATAAAATGTGAATTTTTAAATTTTTTTTTACCCAAGAATGTAAAAATGGCTAACTAAGAAATATACAAAAAGTGAAAAAAATAAATAAAAAATTTACGTCGTTCTTACACCGGTGTAACAAACTGACTACATCGGTGTAAAATAATTAATGTTTTATTTAATATTTTATAATGTTTAATTACAACGACAAATCCATTACATAATTAATTAAATGTGTGGCTAATAAGTGAGTTCCTATAGTTCTCACAACTTAACATAGTTCTCATTTTAACCCATCCATATATAAAAATTGGTTTTTGTGAGAAGTGTGATAATGATTAAGAATTGACATGTAGCCATCATGTTTTTTATTTAGGAATGATACTTTTTTGTTGTTTTGGCTTAAAAAAACACTAAACACAACAATGTACAACACTTTAAAACACAATTCAATGTATTATAGCCATTAATTTCAAAACACATATAAAACACACTAGTAAACACTTAAAACACAATGCTTAATGTTCTTGACATAGTGTTTTTAAGTTTTAAGCCTAAAATACATTGTTTTCGGTTTTTAATTGTTATGGTTGGTGTTTTTCAAGGCAAAACAATCCAAAATATCATGAATAAGTCCAAAAAATGATCCATACATATATATAAGGTTTCTATTCAACTTTCCCATGTGTGTGTATAGGTATAGGTTCCTGTACAAAATACATTTTCGTAAAAAGTGTGAGAAGTCTATGTAGTCATTGTGTTTTAAATTTTGGCTATTATGTTTTCGGTTCTTTTTGCATTGTAATATATTGAAAAGCACCAGACGCAACAATTTAAAAAAAAAAACATTTTCGTATGAAAAACACCAAACGCGCCAATTGGATTATTTTTCATATGATATACTTGGTTAGTTTGTTTTTCTAAAAAAAAAACATTTTTGTTTTTATTCATATTAAATTTGTCTATTTTAGGAAGCTCCCGATAGATAACCTAATCTTCTATTAAATAATATTATTAAATTATAATTTTTTAATTTCTCTCTTTTATTAAATAATAATTATATTGTTTCGTTTCTCTCTCATGTCTAATGAAATATAGAGAATCTATTATATAATTGAAAGCAACAAATCATACATGACATTCAAAGAGGGTATCATTCCCTTTGAGTGTGTCATGTGGCATTAATTGATTTTAAAAAAAAATTAAAAACAAAATTGGATATTTTTCTTTATCATGTTTCCTCCCATAATGTTTAAATGTTAATATCTTTTATATACGAGATTTTTTAAAAAAAAAAAATTACACCAAATTAACGAGCGTTTTATTATCTTTCCAACGAATACCATAGTGCTATATAAAAAACGGAGAAAAAAACGACTATTTTTTTGTGGGGTTTTGTTCATACAGGAAAAAAAACACAAAGTGTACAGGTAATTCATTAATCATATATAGGCAGGTCACTAATTATGTTCAAATCACTAAATATTAGTTTTATATTCAACATGTGTTAGCATTGGAGTTGTACATTATTTTAGGTTAGGTATTAATATTAGAGTTATGCATTGTTTAAGGTTAGGCGTTAACATCAGAGATACATTGTTAATTGTTTTAGGTTAGGTGTTACCCGAAGCTTTCCTGCATGTAATTGTAAAGCGCATCATTCTATTTTATATGTAAAACTGATATGTCATATTAGATTTCTCAACCCCGGGACGTTCCTGGGGTATAATCTAGTTTCATATATACCCATATAGATTTTCAACGGATCATATAATACCTGAAAAAAGTAAAAGTATCACATGTACCAAATTTATTAAAAAAAACTTAATAAATGACTATTTTACCCTTTTTTTTAGAAAACATTAAAATTTCATATATGCTGTTTTTTACTTAATTTTTGTGTTTACCCTATTTAGCTTAATTTTTTATGCATTTTTAACTTAAAATCTTTTTATTTTTATCCATGGTTCTCTTTTATGTGTCATTTTTCACAATAAAACTTATAAGGATCACATGACACCACATCCTCTTACGCCCCAAAAGTAAAGTTAGAAAAATGAAAACCTGCTAATAACCGATTTGGATTTGCAATTCGTTTTTTCCTCAAGAGGCATGCTCGTGTTCGTTTATTTAATTTTAACCGAACACGAATATATAATCGAACATATTTTTTTGTTCATGTTTGTTTATTAATAAAATGGACATGTTCGTGTTCACTTATGTTCGTTTTAAACCAAAACGAACAGTTCATGAACATAAACATACAAACTTAAATGAACATAATTAAACAAACATAAAACAACATAAATAAACACAAGTGAACAATCTTAAAAGAACACAAATGAACATAATTAAGCGAACATAAAGGAACATAAACAAACATGTAGTTTTGTTATGTAACTAGTACTGGCCCCGCGCTACGCGGCGGGACAAACCAATTTTGGAAAAGAGTTAAATGGAAATGTAGACGAAATAGTAATAATAACACCAATAAAAAAACCTAAAACTTGAATATTGTAAAAATAAAAAAAATGATTTACTTTCTCATAATGCGAATCGACTCTAGGAGGTTTGGTTTATTTTTTGCCCATCCTAGTTTCTAGCCCGTGCCTATTTGGCTAAAACCGATTCTATTCCTTCTTAAAAGAACCCAAACTTGTTTTCAACTCGAATTGGTTTGAGAAAAAAAAAGGTTATCTCTAGGCTAAGTTAATGTAATTAACGTTTTCCGACCTTTTTTTCTATTTTGTTGTAAAGAAAATGAAATGTAAGTTCCTTAAAACATCACTTCAATATCAATTTAGTCTCAAATTCTATCGATTTAGTCTCAAGAATTTCTTGTGTTCGAAACCACGAATATAAAACTTTAACCAACATGAATAACCAGTAATAAATGCAACGAGCCCATCTCCTCACGTACCTTCAAATTATATTCAATGCAAGGGTAATTTTTTATATAATGTTCTTAAGAAGTAATACAATGTTTTTTCGAACCGTCAGTACAAAAAGAAGTATAATCTATAGTTGGATTTAGTCGAAAAGTTTTATATTTTAAACATTTGGTAAACAGTTAAATAACTTAATATTATTACACACCATATTAAATATTGCTATTTTAATTTAAAGAATATAATGCATTTGATAAACTGTTAATAACTTATTACATATAATTAATAATGTTATTTTAATTTAAAGATTATAAAATTTTCAATTTTATGTGTCGTGTCAACGATACAATATTTAGAAATAGATAACTTTAAGTCCATTTATTTGCTCCTTAGTTATGTATAATAACATAATATTATTATTATTATTACGTAGTTTGTTTTTATAAATTTATTTAATTTTGTTTTGTAATTATGTATGTATTTCTACCTACTTTTTGTATTTATATAAGTATAAAAACTATAGTTGAGAAAATGCATTTAGTTCATTTAGTTATAATTAGAAGTCTAATAAATAAATGTATTAATTAATTAGAAGTTTATATTAAATAATTTATTAATGTGAATTAAGATTTGAGATAAATTACAATGATGTCCTCCTCTAATAAAGTTAAATTGCATTATTACCCATCGAGAATGCATTATATAGTAGTATAGATTAGTAATTAATTACGACAAGTCTCATTGGGAAACCCATTTTTATTACTAGAAAGTCTAATTACTAATTAGTTATATATTTATAAGTAATTAGTTTTTAGTTTATATTAATATAACTAGTCATGTATTTATTAAAATTTAAACAAACACAAACGAACGAATGTTCACAAACATAAATGGATGAATAAAACCTATGTTCATGTTTGTTTGTTTAATTAAATGAACATTTTTTTGTTCGTGTTCCCGATGAAGAAGATCACGAACAGTTCATGAATGTTCCGGTTCGTTTATAGGCCTATATACGGCATTTTTAGTTTTGGTTGGGTATATATAATCTTTTTAAAGTTTATTATATGAAATTAATCAACAAAAAATTACACCGTTAGTCCTTATGGTTTCCACCAAATTTCAATGTAAGGTATTAAGGTTTTATTGTTTCACTTTAAGGTATTAAGCTTTTAATTTGTTTCAATGTCAGGTATTAGGGACTAACATAGTTAAAACTTAACTGAGTTTGAGGGTATTATGGTCAATTCACCTGTTTATAAAGAAACAAAATAAAAACCAAAACCCAGTTGTACAAGACTCGAACCTAGGACCTTGGATTATTAAGAGAATAGGCAAACCAGCTGATCTAAGCTACCAGATGGTTATTATTTCGATCAGAATCTTTATAAATGAAATCGATGCAGGTCATCTTCCCCAATTCAACCCAAACCAAACCCTAACCCAGAACGGTTATTGCCCAACCCATCAAACTAATTAACTGGCCCTAGATGCTGATCGGTACCTGCACCCATGTGTATCTTTGTGATGGACCTTGCTAGTGAACTGATTGTTTAAACCTGACAGAGCAAAGTCTGGTTCCTACTCAAATCTATCTCGATTAACAGGCCCTTCAAGTTTATTTCATGATCTTTGTATGCCATGTGGTTATAATGATTCATAATTATATATCAGTACAAGACAACAAATGAGTAATTATCCATGGGAAATAATGGTAAAATTGTAAAAACAATATTTATGGAAACACGGTTGTAATTAATATTCAAAGACAAATATTTATCGATCTTGATCTCCAAAGTTTATCTTCTTTTTAAATATTTAAACTACAATATATATTGAGGTTTTTGGAGTATGAAATTTGAGATGAAATGAAATTTGGTATACTCTGTAAAAAACTTCTTGGCAATTATAAAAAACCCAATGAGAAAATTTTGGGGGTGAAGAAACGTAAACCCAACCATTTAATCGAGATGAAACACACTAAAACTCAAAATCTATACTCATCGGAATTTTACTCCGGTGACCGGAATCTGATTGGAATAACAAAAGAAGAGGGAGGGAAGGTTTGGTTTTAAAACTTTGAAAACTTGACAGGTTTAGTCCCTCAAAATCTATAATATATGTATTAATTGGTTAAAAGAAATAAACAGGTGAATGAACCATAATACCCCTCAAACTTAGTTAAGTTTTAACTAGGTTAGTTCCTAATACCTGACATTGAAACAAATTAAAAGCTTAATACTTGACATTGAAACAAATTAAAAGCTTAATACCTTAAAGTGAAACAATAAAACCTTAATACCTTACATTGAAATTTGGTAGAAACCATAAGAACTAACGGTGTAATTTTTTCATTAATCAATAAAAATATTAAATCATAAATTTTTCACTTCTCTCTTATTTGTTTAATATTTTTTTTCTCAACTCTTTATTCTATTTTTTTTTCATTTATTAGTAACCATTCATTTTTTTGTTGATGCAAAGTGTATTACACAGGTATCTCACCTAATAATAAATACAAATAAAAAAACAAAGTAAAACGTTATAGTAAGTAAATAGTGCATCAAAAAATTAGTTTTTTCAAAAACATATTTTGATGACTGTATTTGTTAACTGATTAGGTTATATTTATCAACACGTGTAAGGTACGAGTTTATTCAGCCTATAAAATACACAAGTTTTTTAAGATATATTTTTTTTGTTGCTTGTGATATAAAATTACATTTATTCAACTCGTGTAGTAGTCATAATAATAATCCGCCTTTAGACCATGTGTAATGGTAGGTGAAATTTGGTGGGTGAAATGGGCGTTTTTCGACACGTGGCAATGTGGGGTCACTTGGTGGGTGAAAGGGGCTTGAAATGGGCAAGGGGTGTAATGGTGGGTGAAAGGGGTATTTTTCTGATTGGCTATTTAAAAAAAAACATTGTGGCCACGTGGCGGCCTATGATTGGCCCAATCCAAATTTGGCTCACGCGAAATATTTCGCTTGAGAGGCTTTAGCACCCCTTTAACCTATAGGGGGCGGTGTTACAATGTGAATGGGCGCCAAATGCCCCCTTTCACGCCCAATTAACACATCACTACACTTGGTCTTATAGGAAATGGGATCAGTGACATTTCACCGTGTCACTTGTTAGACAATCGATATTAGAGAAACATATAATTGGAACCAAAACTTGTTATTGTATTATTTGATGTGTTAATAGGTTTACATAAGGTCCTCTTTATATAAGCCTACCAATCCTTGGTGAACAAGGAATTAACATAATTATCTAAACATTAATGTCTATCTACAATAAACCTATTTGATTCCTTCTAGGATGATAAAACTATCTCAAAACACCATTATCTTATTATTAGGTCGGCTCCTTTATAACCGAATCCTACAAGATTATGTCTTCAATCACCCCCCTAATCTTGTAAGCCCAACGAGTCCTTTCATCTCGCTAAACTTGAGCCTTGGTAACGCCTTCGTGAGAATATCAGCCCTTTGTAAACTCCCACTTACATGTTCCACTTTGATTTGTCCTCTCTCGACACATTCCCTTATGAAATGGTATCTCGTGTGAATATTCATACTCTTCTTGTGAAAAACCGGGTTTTTCATTAGAGCTATGGCTGATGAGTTATCCACCTTTAGAGTTACAACCTCTTCCTTTTCACCGAGTATTTCTGCTAGAAGACCTCCTAACCAAATTGCTTGACATGCCGCGGATGTTGCAGCCATGAACTCAGCTTCACACGAAGACAATGCAACCGTGCCTTGTTTCTGTGAATTCCATGTAACTGGTGCATTACCATAATAGAATATTGTTCCGATAGTGCTTCGTCCATCATCAACATCTGTTGCATAGCTACTGTCACTGAACCCGAATAAAACCTTGCTTCCGCATCTTGGATACATAATACCAAGATCAAAGCTTCCCTTTAGATACCGAAGAATCTGTTTTACGGCCTGTTCGTGTGTTTTGGTTGGTCTTTGCATAAACCGGCTTACATAACCAACCGAGTAGCTCAAGTCTGGACGGGTGTGAGTTAAATACCTCAAGCATCCGACAATCTTCCTGTATTGAGTCGGATCTACTTCTATCCCATCATCATTCTTCGACAACTTTAATCCTGGATCCATTGGAAGCTGAGTTAAGTTGCACTCAAACATGCCTATTTCCTTTAGTATCTTCATGGCATATCTTGTTTGTTTGATTGAAATTCCTTGACTTTCTTGTTTCACTTCAATGCCGAGATAGTAATGAAGGATGCCAAGATCACTCATTTCAAACTGAGTCTCCATTTATCCCTTGAATGCCTTGATGTCTTGACTACTAGCTCCCGTGACAATAAGATCGTCAACATAGATTCCGACTATCAACAGCCGTTTATCAACTTCCTTTCTATAAACAGCTTGTTCTCTTTTGCACTTATAAAACCCAAGCTTCAATAATGTCAAATCAAGTCTCGAATTCCAGGCTCTTGGGGCTTGACTCAATCCGCACAAAGCTATGAATAATCTATAGACTTGCTGCTCGCGACCTTTCTTTAAAACCCCCCCCGGTTGTGTTACGAAGACTTGTTCCTTTAACTCTCCGTGAAGGAAAGCTGATTTCACATCTAGATGATGAATTTCCCATCCGCGATTAGCTGTTATTGCGATTATTAACCTGATTGTTTCGATTCTAGCGACTGGTGCAAAAACTTCTTCGAAATCAATTCCGATTCTTTGAGCATATCCTTTAGCCACGAGTCTCGCTTTGTACTTTGTTACTGCCCCAGTTGCGTCCTTTTTCACCTTAAACACCCACTATACACCAATCGGCTTCTCTTTCGGTGGTAGATCAACTAGCTTCCAAGTGCCGTTTTTTTTCAATAGCTGACATCTCACTTTCCATAGCACTTCTCCAATGCTTTACTTTCAATGCTTCTTGAACATTTATCGGCTCATCATCTATGGACAACATGAGGTCTTGTTCGGCATCAATGGTCTGGTGGTCAAGACTTGGTACTGTTTCAACTTGATAACTTTCAAACCTTCTTGGAAATGTAGTCTTTCGGGTGGAGCGTCTTAGCTGTTTTGACTCTGTCTCGGCTTGAACAGGTTCTGTTGATGATTCGGATACGTCTTCTTCTGAACCCGAAGGGGGCTGCTCAACATTCACCTCGTCCGAATGCTCATCGATCAATGTTGTTATCGGATCGGTTTCGACAACAAAATCAATCCATTCTGGTTTGTTCGGATCAAACTTATCAACCAGATCCTTCCATTTATACTTTACGGCTTCATCAAACTTTACATCCCTGTCTCTCATAGCATGCACACGATTCCTTACTGGATCATACATTCGGTACAGCACTCCTTCGCTACCTTGTGCACCGAGATAAACCATCTGAATACTCCTATCATCTAGTTTCTTCTGGCCTGGGGTTAAGATCTTTGAATATCCAACACATCCAAACACCTTCAGATGAGTTAAGTTAGGTTTCCTTCCTTTCAACTTCTCATAGGAAGTCGACCTTTTTCAAAGCCTTTGAGGGTGACCGATTCAGCAAATAAACTGAGTGTAGAACACCTTCACCCCAGAGATTCTGTGGTAGTCCTTTGGCCTTCAGAATACTTCGAGTGATGCCGAGTACGGTGTGGTTTCTTCTTTCTACAACTCCGTTTAGTTGAGGAGAGTAAGGTGCCGTTAGTTGTCGGGAAATACCTTGTGTCTTGCAAAAGTCGCCCAAGATGTGTGAAACGAATTCTCCACCGTTGTCTGTTCTCAAAGATCTCACCCTTTTTTGTAGTTTATTTTCAACATTCTTGATAAACTCAATTAGAACAGTTGGAACTTGATCCTTCGTCTTGATTAGAAACACCCACATGTAGCGGCTATAATCATCAACAACTAGTAGAATGTATTGATTTCCACTAGGTGTTTTTGGTGTAATAGCCCCACAAACATCCGCATAGAGGAGCTCTAGTGGTTCCTTTGCTCGATACATTGATTCCTTTCGAAAAGCACCTCTAGCTTGCTTTCCATACATGCACGAGTCACATACTTGCTCTGGGTTCGATACCTTTGGTAACCCGATTGCAATTCTTGAAAGGTTTCTAATTGCTTCAAAGTTCAAGTGTCCAAGGCGAGCATGCCACAACCATGATTCGTCCTGAAGTTTTGCCTGTAAACACACTGGAAAAACAACCTTTAGAATAATCTTGTAAACACGATTTGGTGAGCGAGGTACCTTCATAAGCAACGTCTCGTTTGGCTCGTGCATCACCAACGTCCCATGTTCAATGGTGACTTTGCAACCTGACTCGTCCATTTGTCCGATGCTTATAATATTATTTTTAAGCGACGGAATGTAATAGACGTCTTCAAAAATTCTTTGCTTTCCCGATTTTCCTTCAACTATGATCCTACCTTTTCCTTCGATTCTTACATAAGAATTATCTCTGAATCTGACACTCCCTTTAATACGACGATCTATCCTTGAAAACCATTTAAGATTTCCTGTCATGTGATTGCTAGCACCATTATCCATAAACCACGTGTGGTTCTCGCAAGGACTAGATTCATACATACTAGGATTGACATGTTTCTCATTCAAGTACACAACATGGTTAGTTTCTTCTTCACATGTGTGCATATACAGCACTGGTCCTTCGTCTTCTTGAACCAGATTGCTTTCTTCTTCCTTCTTTCTTGTGGGACAATCGCTCGAAAAGTGACTTAGCTCATCACATCTGAAACACTTCAGTTTTGAGCGATCTTTCACATATTTCTCTCTTGGTTCTTTTCCTTTGCCTCGACCTCCTGAGCCTCCACGACCACGCCCTCTTCCTCTACCGTTATGATCAACATTCCCTTTGCCTCGACCGAAGCTCTTTCCACCTTTTTTCTTCAATTCCCATTCTTCATAGGTCAGCAGTAGCTTTTCTTCTTTGGTCGTAGGCACCTGTTGTTCGGCTCTGATCGTTCTTCATAAGCGGTAAGGCGTCCAACTACATCATCATAACCGACCGTTTTTAGATCGACTACTTGCTCTATCGCAGCTACCATCTGGATATACTTGCTCGGTAATCCGTGTAAAAACTTTTTCACAAGCTTTTGTTCTTCTATCACGGTTCCGAGCGATGCAGACTTCGAAGCTATACCCGAGATTGTACCAGCAAACTCGGTGATCGAACTCGAATCCTTCATCTTCAAGTTTTCAAACTCCGCCATAAGTGTTTGAAGTCTAGCCTCCAATACACGTTCAACTCCTTGATGACGGGACTTTACTGCATTCCATATCTCTTTTGCTGTGCTAAAATTTCCGATTTGCAGAACTAGTTCTTCCGGGATTGCTTGGAACAAAAGAGCGATAGCTACGTGATCCTTGTGAGCGTTAATTGTTGTACCAGGTTCTTATAACATCCCAGACTTTGTGGACATTAAAGATGGCCCTCATCTTCATGGCCCAAACCGTATAATTCGTGTTGGTTAGGGTCGGACATGCGAGATTCGGTACATGATCCTTTATCACCGAGTTTGAAGCGTTTGTATCTCCCATCGATTTGTTTTCTCTGTTCTGACTTCAAGTTCCTTCTGTCGTCTTCTTTAGAGAGTAGCCGAGCCTTCTGCACCTTCTTCTCAACCGCATATCCTTCAGCGATTAAGACTTCTTGCTGGACTCGAAGTATCCCTGCCTTGATCGATCTCCTTGAAGCTCTGATACCAATTGTTAGACAATCGATATTAGAGAAACACATAATTGGAACCAAAACTTGTTATTGTATTATTTGATGTGTTAATAGGTTTACATAAGGTCCTCTTTATATAAGCCTACCAATCCTTGGTGAACAAGGAATTACCATAATTATCTAAACATTAATGTCTATCTACAATAAACCTATTTGATTCCTTCTAGGATGATAAAACTATCTCAAAACACCCTTATCTTATTATTAGGTCGGCTCCTTTATAACCGAATCCTACAAGATTACGTCTTCATCACTAACATAAACAATACAACCACAAAAAAAAAAATGTTTGAAGCAAATATTTTTGTTCAGATAGAGTACCTTAAATGAAGCATCATGGAGAGCACGAGCAGCTGCTATGCCAGCAAAGCCACCACCAATTACAATGACAAACGGTAAGAAGGGTTGCCTTGTATTCATGTTGGAATAACTGAGTGCCTAATATTTGAAGAGCTAACACTTTACAAAATAGTTACAGTTACTTAGTGTTATACAAGAGATGATCACTGTAACAACCGGCAAAAATAAGGTAATTCCGTACAAATTAATTAATGTATGATTAACGTAATTAAATGCAATTATGTGTGATTTAATTATCAAGGCCTTAGGGAATAGCAATTTCCAAATAGTGTATAGGAATGCATACGTTTAATGGTAAAGCATGATTGGATCATGTGCGAATAAGCTATCCGGTACGGATGTTGGCAATTACCCGGTAATAATTAAATAAACGAAACGAATCCCGGACACCCAGGATATAAAATAAAGGGTATTTTCATAAGATATAATGAGTTTTGGAACTCCAAAACCATAAATGAAAACGTCTTGTACAAATCTCCCGATAACGAATAAAGTGCGCGTATCGCACCCGATACGCGTATAACTCATAATTTCACCCGGTAAAGGCCTAAATAACCAATCAACGCTTAAAATAGACTATATTTAAGGGTTATTAAAGGTATATTTAAGGTCCGGATAACGCGTGATTAAAACCCGAAAAATACCCGAACGACACCCGAACGACGGGGGATTAAACATAACAAACAATGGGTATTTATTTGAAGTTGTGGGCCCCACTTACACCACATGGGGGCCGGCCTAAGAGGCCTTATTATACCCACATTTTATGTTTAATAATTATAATCTATAATCTTACATAAAGCATGCATACATATAAGGCCAAAACATGTAAGAAAAGGTGAGTGAAACATTAAGTACAAAAGCAAATAAACCTTGTCCCCCTTGCTAATATTTTCGGCCCTATGGCCATAAGAATCCAAGACAACTCCAAGCCATCATTACATTAGTGCATGCATGTATGTGAGGTCTTATAAGTAGGATCATGATGCCTTATGAGGATTTGATCAAGATTTGCAAGAAAACTCATAACTCTACATACATACATACGGCTCATACACACACACATATCACCATTTCAAAAATCTCCCAAGTACACCCATAATCTTCCATAAGATCTCTTGGATCTTTAGCATCATTACATGTGATAGTTATATAATAACACATGTTAGAAGATTGAATCACCAAGCAAAACAAATCACTTTCTTCTCTCCCTCTTGGCCGTGGGTTTCCATAAGCCCACACACATTGTTCTTTCAAGTTTTTACATCTCCAAAATACTTAAAATCATCCATCATCCAAACCCCTTTTGTGTGTTTCAAGAGCTTGGAGCTAAACCACTAGGAAGAACACACTAAACCCCTCTCAAATCCAAGGTTTTTGTCTTCCCTAGCCTTGTGCTAGTAGTAAGCTTCTTAATCTTGTTTTTGATTGTTATTATTCATGTATGTGTTCCTAGTAGCAAGTTGTACATGAAGGGTTTAAAAATGGTTTTGAACATAATCTTTAATAGGTTTTCATGTGTAAAATGGAAGGTTAAAGATATGAAAATAAACCATGGATTTGATGATGATGATGTATTAGTCTTGAAAATATATGAAGTTTACATATAAGACTAAGTAGGATGATGTTTTGGTTAAGATTTTGAAATGAACTTGAATATGTTAAAACTAACTTTAATTCATCTTATTATGATCATTTAAGTTATAATATGTGGTAAAACATGTTAGAAGTTCATAAATAAATAAGATGGAAAATTAAAGTTAACTCACTTGGATGAATGATATTTTGAAGAAATGGACAAATACATAAAACACACACATAATTAGTCTTTCATATGGAATATAAGACTAACATAAGTGTTTTGATACAAAAATAACTTACCAATAAAAAGTTGAATCTTCAAAGTTAACTATTTTGAGTGAAAAATGCTAACTTTGGAAGTTAGAGTAGAAAAATGCAACTTTTGTAAGTTAAGGGACTAAAGTTGTAACTTTGAAAGTTAAGGGACTAAAATGGACATTTTAGAAACTATTAGTCCAAAAATACAAGTATGGAAAGTTTGGTGTCAAAAATGTAAGAAATAAAGTCTAAGGATGATTTTTGTAAATACTAGTAAAAATACTTGGGTATTTTGTATAAAAGTGTATTTTTGATAGTTATAAAAATATAAAGGGTTTTAACATAAGGATTTTTATAAAATAGAGATTTTATAAAAATATTAAACAAACTTGGGAAACTTATACAAAAATGAATACTTTTATATAAATGGGAATATAAAAGTGTTGGAAACATTTTTGTAGTTAAGTTGACAAGTTGGGTTAAAATACATAAGTATGTTAACCATCCAAGTAACATGTGAAAATAGGAAGAAATATGGATAATATTTCTATAAAATACATGTTGGGAAAAACTTGGAAAAATTAACTAATCAAGTTAAGATATCGAACTAAAACGCGTTAACGAACCGTACACGGACAAAATATGAGGAAAATGCCATTGCGGCAAGATAAGAAAAATATATATTTTAAGAGGTAAAATATATATATACTTTGGGTGAAAACAAATAAACACTTTCCTAAGTGTTGGAGGATCAATTCGTGGGAGAAACACATGACACAAACGAATAAGACGTTAAAACAAACGTATATACTTAACAAGAAAAATTACACATTTATATATATACTTGTACGCTCGTCTCGGCAAAATTCTAGTATATCTACTTAATGGGAAGGTAGATATGCGGGAAGGGAAGCCGCGACGAGAAGACAAGGATATATATATGTGTATGTCGTACCAACGAAATCCTAGTATATTTATTTGAATGGGAAAATAAATATACGGTGTGGTGAGTTGAATCGGACGTTAAGAATATACGATCGAACGACAAAATCTTAGCATATTTGTTTGAATGGGAAAACAAATGTGTGGCAAAGTGAGTCGGGTCGAGGATTGAAATATATATTATATCGAGCGATGCGATCTTAAGTATAATTATTTAAATGGGAAAATAATTATATGTTAAGTGAAGTCGAGTCGATGATAATAAGATACAAGTTATGGAAATATTAACAAGAGTAATATATAACTTGTAACACAAAGGGTAATGTAACGCCAACGAAACCTAGGATACACGCCTAATTAAACGGGATTTGGAACAACTTGTGGTCGGGAGTTGGGTGTACAACTTGCCAAGGCACATGCACTATAGGAATAGTGACTTATACGTTTAGGACGTTTGTAGGTGCAAGACCACCCCTTGCTATTCACCTTATTGAGCCAGACGCAGTTTCAGGTGAGTTTCACGGCCCCATTTTAAACTATTTTTACGTTTTCCGGGGGAAAGATATGTTAGGGATAGTGTTTGACGGATTTAATACTTGAGGTGTGACCGCCACTCGGGGTTGAGTCCTCGCCTCTATAATCATTTATTCGGAAATGGAAACCGGAGGAATATTCGAATAGTACTATTGGTGCCTGACAAGGCCCACCCCTAATCGATAGCGTCGATTATGCATTAGGTTATGCCTGGGGTGCATATATTCCAAACTTAAGTCGTGGGAAACCGAGTAACGACTTGGAGCGGGGCACAATTATTATATGTCTTGGTTTGATTATAGTCTCAAGTAGATTTATAGGAATTTGCAACTCCTATATATTGTCATAACATGGTATTCCCAAGTATTCAAGTTTTAGAAACTGAAAACCTGTGAACTCACCAATATATTTATATTGACGAAACTTTTTAAAACATATCTTTCAGGTAACTAGAAGATGAAAGATCAGGCAAGCAGGGTCGGGAAATCTCCAATGCGACGTCGAGCTTTTGTGGGGTTTCACCTTTATTTCCCAAGGCATTTGGGATATATATGAGAAACCTCTATGTTTATTTCAAAAACAATTAACTTTTGTGTAATGTTTGAAACTGATTTGACGTCACAATAAATGACCCATTTTCTTAAATTACTTGTGTTTAGCCGTAACCTTGACTTTATGCTTTTGAACCGTCGCGCCACGTGTTTCCGCCTTTGTCGTGGTGTGACAGAACGTGGTATCAGAGCCAAGGTTATAGCGAACTAGAGTATTTTCTTTAAAAACTAGACTATAACCGGATTTGGTTCTAAAGATAAAGTTTTCAAAAGAAAATGTACACGGTTTTAAATAAAAAGTAATTTTCAAGAAGCATTGGGCATGAGGAGATTCCGACCAAGCCAGCCATGAGTATTGTTATACTGTAACGTAAAAATTAGAAGTTAGGAAGGTTACTATAGAGTACGCCATAACTGTCTAATTTAAATAAATCATATATACATGTACGGTTCTTTTGCCAGGATGTCCGACGCGGGAAGTATAGCGCCTAGTATTGATAGCAGTATCCAGATCATTCCTGCGCCACCGCCTGAGCCAGTAGAGCTAGTTATACTGGACGCAGAAGACGAAGATGTAGAGATGAACGCCGACGGAGGCTCGGACGACGACTCGGATGAGACGGATCCTAGCGAGGATCCTGATTGGGCACCCGCTGTGGTGGACGCACCGCTACCCGTTGTACCGGCAGCACCATTAGCTCCACGCCCCATTCGAGCGGTTAGGGATTTTCCCGAGGGCTGTGCCGGACCGTCCCGGCCGATCCCAGCCCATTCGGAGACAGTAGAGTCTCCATTCGACCAGCAGGCTCACATGGAGCACGAGCCAGCACCCATACCTCATATCCATGTCCCAGCAGGCATGAGACTCCTGCCTATTCCCCATGGGAGGAACGGATGGATATCCGACGACTCCGATGACGAGTCTGTGGGTTCGGTAGGACACATGTTGGTGCCAGAGATTCAGGCTGATCAGGAGGAGCCAGTGGCTCCAATGCTAGAGGATGCCCCAACCGACCCCATAGCCCCACCAGCACCTCTCGAGCCCATACCTCAGGAGGAGCCAGCCCCCGCAGCACTTATACACGAGGGTAGTCCCGCCCGTAGCTCTGAGCTACATAGGGCAGGCATGGAGGCCTTCGCCACTGCGAGCCCTCCCACACCCCCTGTAGTGGTGTCCACTCCAGAGTGGGCCACTGTCTCTGAGCCGTTGGTAGCCCCACTAGCTGAGCCTATGCCACCACCCACCATTGCCATGACTATACCCATCCCCACCATTCCCAGCATGACACCTGCACCATACCCTCTAGGTGCAGGGGACCCGTATATGATGCCACCCTACTTTTCCATCAGGCCACCCGGTTCCACTCCATTACTGCCACACATACCAGTACCATTCCCCTTCGGGCCCTTCCCATCCACACACCCTGATGTACCCGGACCATCCCACCGTCCCAGGATGACACCCCCCTCTGGACCAGCCCAGACCTCGACCATCACTCTGGAGCAGGATTTTCAGACTCTAGTCAACACGGTGCAGCGCACCGTGAATCAGGTTGAACAGCAGACGAGGTTGATGTGGGCTAGGATGATTGACACTCGTGATGCCTTGGCGCATTACGCAGAGGAGCTCTTGCGCATGGATGCGCAGAGCGGGATTACTGGGGATGCACACTGGGCACATCGACAGTTTTTGTACGAGCGCATCTCAGAGATCAGCATGACGATTAGCATGTATGCGCCGCAGTACCAGTATCCACCGCCACCGCCACAGTAGGATGTATCGGGGATGCACTGAAGACACACCAGCTTATGTACATATTAGCAGCATTATGGTAGTACAGCACGAGTTATGACACTCGTCTGCATTTTGCCTAGCCGTACGGGTATTACGGCGTATGATATGATGTTTTATTATTTCAAAAGCAATGTATTGTATGAGAAATGTATTCTCCATTTTGTATTATGAACAAGCATTGTACTGATATTATTGAAATTAATGAAAAATCTTATTATTATGGTGAAATATGTTGTTGTCCATGATTATTATTGCTTACTCCACATGTTGTGGTTTGTATATTTGTGTGGTGATGTTATGTCGATTTCTATTTATATTTCTGTATGATGTGTTGGTATGTTGTGTGATGATATGGTGTTAATTATTGTGTTCATGCTTTGGTTTGTTATTTATGCTTTGTATTGTATAAATGTTTGCCAAATTAACCTTTGATAATTATTATTGAAGAAAAATGGCACCTGCCGCCCGAAGCAATAGTGGAGCAGACGGACTGCCCACAACACCGGCCGAGCTCGAAACTATGATATCTGAACGCATAGCTCGTGCCATCGCTGAACACGAAGCCGCACGCTCGGAACACTCCCATGACAGGACAGGGAGCGAGCGACGAGAGACCTCCCCCAGTGGTAAGAGGTTTAAAAATAAATGAAAAAGTGATGGGAGGATATTTCACAAACTCCTATCCCATAATAACATACTATGTTACTATTACAGGGACAGCCTCGGGAGAGCGCGGCTGCACTTTCAAGGCTTTCTTGGACTGTAAGCCAATAAACTTCAGCGGCACTGAGGGTTCCATAGGCCTGGTCAAATGGTTCGAAAAGACCGAGGCAGTTATCCGCATCAGCGGGTGTACCCCTCGACAGTCTGTCATGTATGCCACCAATCTGTTCCTAGATCAAGCGCTAACTTGGTGGAACGGCCAAGTACAGTCTTTAGGAGATGATGTTGCATACTCTCTATCATGGGCGGCACTGAAAGAACTCATGACTGCCGAATACCGCCCGGCAAGCGAAGTGCAGAAGTTGGAAACCGAGTTCTGGAACCTCACCATGGTAGGAGCAGACGTCACTGGGTATACGTCAAGATTTCATGATCTCGCTCGACTAGTACCTCGTCTGGTTACACCGGAAAAGAACAAGGTGGAACGTTACTTATTCGGGTTAGCACCACAGATTCGCAGCATGGTCACCTCTTCCAAACCCACGACCATGCGCGAGGCAATTGATCTGGCACTAAGTTTGACTGAGGATGCTATCCGCATGGGTACCCTAATCCGCCAAGTTTCAGGGTTAAAAATTTCTGAAGCAAGTAGTGTTGAGGCCAAGAAACAGGGATCAAGTTCAGCGGTTGTAACTAATGATCAGGGTAACGGGCAGAGGTTTGGGAAAAGAAAGAGAGATGAAGGAAAAAGGGATCGAGCGTCGGGTAGCTCGAACAAGAAAGGAAAGGGTTATGCCGCCACGGGACGTGGTAACAATAACAATAACAAACAGGGAAACCAGGGGAGAAACAATGGATTAACTTGCGGGAAGTGCCACCGCACCGGGCACAAGACTGAAGAGTGCCGATCTGGAGCACCAAAGAACGGAGGGGCCAGACCCTGTTTTGCATGCGGGTCATTGGACCATTGGAAGAAAGATTGCCCCAAAGTCAACAATCAGGCCCGTGGCCGGGCATTTGTAATTGGAGCCGGTGACGCACGGCAAGACCCCAATGTGGTCACTGGTACGTTTCCTCTAAATGGTCATTATGCCTCTGTATTATTTGATACCGGTGCTGACTTTAGCTTCGTATCCATTGAGTTTAAAAGACTACTTGGTTTAAAAACTAGCAAACTAGATTCACCCTACTCTATAGAACTGGCTAATGGTAAAACTATTGAAACGAGAGAGGTAGCAAAAGATTGTAAGTTAGAACTCTGTGGGCACGAGTTTGGGATTGATCTATTACCGGTCGTATTGGGAAGTTTTGATATCGTTGTAGGCATGGATTGGTTGTCCGCGCACCGTGCCATCGTGGTCTGCAACGATAAAGTTATTCAGGTTCCCCTCGCAAGCGGTGAAACTCTCTCAATTCAAGGGGAAAGACACGGGACGCCACTAAGGATTATTTCGAGCATGAAGGCCCGTAAGTGTCTGAGAAAAGGGCTTGTCGCATTCTTAGCACACGTAGTGGACAAGAAGGCCGACGAGCGAAAATTGGAAGACATTCCAGTAGCCAGAGATTTTCCAGATGTATTTCCAGAAGATTTGCCGGGGTTACCGCCACCTCGCCAAGTCGAGTTCCGCATCGACCTCGTTCCCGGAGCAGCTCCTGTGGCACGATCGCCATACCGCCTAGCTCCATCAGAGATGCAGGAACTGTCCAGCCAGCTGCAAGAATTACTGGACAAAGGTTTTATAAGACCGAGTTTCTCACCTTGGGGAGCTCCCGTCTTATTTGTGAAGAAGAAGGATGGCACATTTCGCATGTGCATCGACTATCGAGAGCTGAACAAGCTAACCATCAAGAATCGCTATCCTCTCCCCAGGATCGACGATTTATTTGATCAGCTCCAAGGTTCCAGCTATTACTCCAAGATCGATTTGAGGTCAGGCTATCACCAGTTGCGTATACAAGAAGAAGATGTACCAAAAACGGCCTTCAGAACCCGGTATGGACACTACGAATTTTTGGTGATGCCGTTCGGCTTGACCAACGCACCAGCGGTTTTCATGGATCTAATGAACCGCGTATGTAAGCCATACCTGGATAAATTCGTCATCGTCTTTATCGACGATATTTTGATCTATTCACGCACGAAAGAAGACCACGAGAATCACCTTCGGTTAATTCTTGAAGTATTACGCAAGGAGAAGCTCTATGCTAAATTCTCGAAATGTGACTTTTGGATTCGGGAAGTTCACTTTTTGGGCCACGTAGTGAACGAAAAGGGCATACACGTTGATCCCGCCAAGATCGAGGCAATTAAAAATTGGGAAGCACCTCGAACTCCTACCGAAGTACGACAATTTCTAGGCCTCGCGGGTTATTACAGAAGGTTCATCGAGAACTTTTCAAAGATAGCACAAGCTTTAACCATGCTAACCCAAAAGGATAAGAAATTCGAGTGGACGGAAAAGCAAGAGGCAGCATTCCAACTGTTAAAAGACAAGTTATGTGGCGCTCCGATACTGTCACTTCCAGACGGTACGGAAGATTTTGTGGTTTACTGTGATGCCTCGCATCAAGGTTTGGGTTGTGTATTGATGCAGCGAGAAAAAGTAATAGCTTATGCTTCCAGGCAACTGAAAATCCATGAGAAGAACTACACTACACACGATTTGGAATTAGGTGCAGTGGTATTCGCTCTCAAGATATGGAGGCACTACTTGTACGGAACCAAGTGCACGATTTTCACTGATCATAAGAGTTTGCAGCACATCTTTGATCAGAAGGATTTGAATATGCGACAACGGTGATGGGTTGAATTATTAAACGATTACGATTGTGAGATAAAGTACCATCCCGGTAAGGCGAATGTCGTAGCCGACGCCTTGAGTCGCAAGGAACGGGTTAAACCATTGCGTGTTCGAGCTTTGGGATTGACTATCCACACGAATATGACTGAACGAATTCGTGAAGCTCAAGTTAACGCCCTCAAACCCGAGAATGTCAAAGGTGAAAGGTTACGAAAGATGGTTGATTCACTGGAACCAAAAGCGGACCAGACATTGTATTTCATGAATAGAATTTGGGTCCCAGTATATGGTGGATTGCGTGAGCTAGTATTGGCCGAAGCTCACAGTTCTAGATATTCGGTTCACCCGGGTGCAGACAAGATGTTCCACGATTTGAAGGAACTTTATTGGTGGCCGAATTTCAAAAGGGATATAGCAGCGTATGTTGCGCGATGTTTGACTTGCGCAAAGGTCAAGGCTGAGCACCAGAGACCTTCCGGTTTGCTCCAGCAACCGGAAATACCGGAATGGAAATGGGAACGAATCACCATGGACTTCATTACCAAGTTACCTAAGACAACAAGCGGCCATGACATGATCTGGGTAATCGTAGATCGATTGACAAAGTCTGCACACTTCCTCCCGATACGCGAAACGGACAGGTTGGAGAAACTGACCCGTTTGTACATTAAGGAAGTGGTATCTAAACACGGTGTACCTGTTTCTATCATCTCTGATCGAGATAGTCGTTTCACTTCCAGATTTTGGGAAAGTTTGAACGAAGCCCTCGGTACTCGCCTCGACATGAGTACCGCATATCACCCCCAAACGGATGGTCAAAGTGAACGAACCATCCAGACCTTGGAAGATATGCTACGGGCATGCGCGATTGATTTCGGAGGTAATTGGGATACGCACTTGCCATTGGTAGAATTTTCCTATAACAACAGTTATCATACGAGCATTCAAGCCGCACCGTTTGAAGCTTTATATGGACGCAAGTGCCGATCGCCATTATGTTGGGCGGAAGTTGGGGAAAAGCAACTCACCGGGCCCGAAATTGTTCAAGAGACCACGGATAAGGTCTTTTTGATAAAGGAACGCCTCAAAGCGGCCCGGGACCGCCAGAAAAGCTATGCTGATATGAGGCGAAAGCCTTTAGAGTTTCAAGTCGGAGACAGGGTCCTATTGAAGGTGTCACCTTGGAAAGGTGTCGCGCGCTTTGGGAAGCGCGGAAAGCTGAACCCACGATATATTGGACCATTCAAAGTCTTGTCGAGGGTAGGCATAGTGGCATACAAGCTCGAGTTGCCTCAAGAGCTTAGTGGAATACACGACACGTTTCATGTGTCGAACTTGAAAAAGTGCCTATCCGACGAAACTCTCGTTATTCCTGCTGACGAGATCCAGATTGACGACAAGTTACATTTTGTGGAAGAACCAATCGAGGTAACTGATTGGAAGGTCCAAAAATTAAGGCGCAGCAAGATCAGATTGGTCAAAGTGCGCTGGAATGCCAAGCGTGGACCGGAGTTCACGTGGGAAAGGCTGGACCGGATGAAGCAAAAATACCCCGCCCTATTCGAGAAGACACCTGTACCGGAGAACTCGAAGTGAATTCCGGGACGGAATTCTCTTAACGGGGGGAGAATGTAACAACCGGCAAAAATAAGGTAATTCCGTACAAATTAATTAATGTATGATTAACGTAATTAAATGCAATTATGTGTGATTTAATTATCAAGGCCTTAGGGAATAGCAATTTCCAAATAGTGTATAGGAATGCATACGTTTAATGGTAAAGCATGATTGGATCATGTGCGAATAAGCTATCCGGTACGGATGTTGGCAATTACCCGGTAATAATTAAATAAACGAAACGAATCCCGGACACCCAGGATATAAAATAAAGGGTATTTTCATAAGATATAATGAGTTTTGGAACTCCAAAACCATAAATGAAAACGTCTTGTACAAATCTCCCGATAACGAATAAAGTGCGCGTATCGCACCCGATACGCGTATAACTCATAATTTCACCCGGTAAAGGCCTAAATAACCAATCAACGCTTAAAATAGACTATATTTAAGGGTTATTAAAGGTATATTTAAGGTCCGGATAACGCGTGATTAAAACCCGAAAAATACCCGAACGACACCCGAACGACGGGGGATTAAACATAACAAACAATGGGTATTTATTTGAAGTTGTGGGCCCCACTTACACCACATGGGGGCCGGCCTAAGAGGCCTTATTATACCCACATTTTATGTTTAATAATTATAATCTATAATCTTACATAAAGCATGCATACATATAAGGCCAAAACATGTAAGAAAAGGTGAGTGAAACATTAAGTACAAAAGCAAATAAACCTTGTCCCCCTTGCTAATATTTTCGGCCCTATGGCCATAAGAATCCAAGACAACTCCAAGCCATCATTACATTAGTGCATGCATGTATGTGAGGTCTTATAAGTAGGATCATGATGCCTTATGAGGATTTGATCAAGATTTGCAAGAAAACTCATAACTCTACATACATACATACGGCTCATACACACACACATATCACCATTTCAAAAATCTCCCAAGTACACCCATAATCTTCCATAAGATCTCTTGGATCTTTAGCATCATTACATGTGATAGTTATATAATAACACATGTTAGAAGATTGAATCACCAAGCAAAACAAATCACTTTCTTCTCTCCCTCTTGGCCGTGGGTTTCCATAAGCCCACACACATTGTTCTTTCAAGTTTTTACATCTCCAAAATACTTAAAATCATCCATCATCCAAACCCCTTTTGTGTGTTTCAAGAGCTTGGAGCTAAACCACTAGGAAGAACACACTAAACCCCTCTCAAATCCAAGGTTTTTGTCTTCCCTAGCCTTGTGCTAGTAGTAAGCTTCTTAATCTTGTTTTTGATTGTTATTATTCATGTATGTGTTCCTAGTAGCAAGTTGTACATGAAGGGTTTAAAAATGGTTTTGAACATAATCTTTAATAGGTTTTCATGTGTAAAATGGAAGGTTAAAGATATGAAAATAAACCATGGATTTGATGATGATGATGTATTAGTCTTGAAAATATATGAAGTTTACATATAAGACTAAGTAGGATGATGTTTTGGTTAAGATTTTGAAATGAACTTGAATATGTTAAAACTAACTTTAATTCATCTTATTATGATCATTTAAGTTATAATATGTGGTAAAACATGTTAGAAGTTCATAAATAAATAAGATGGAAAATTAAAGTTAACTCACTTGGATGAATGATATTTTGAAGAAATGGACAAATACATAAAACACACACATAATTAGTCTTTCATATGGAATATAAGACTAACATAAGTGTTTTGATACAAAAATAACTTACCAATAAAAAGTTGAATCTTCAAAGTTAACTATTTTGAGTGAAAAATGCTAACTTTGGAAGTTAGAGTAGAAAAATGCAACTTTTGTAAGTTAAGGGACTAAAGTTGTAACTTTGAAAGTTAAGGGACTAAAATGGACATTTTAGAAACTATTAGTCCAAAAATACAAGTATGGAAAGTTTGGTGTCAAAAATGTAAGAAATAAAGTCTAAGGATGATTTTTGTAAATACTAGTAAAAATACTTGGGTATTTTGTATAAAAGTGTATTTTTGATAGTTATAAAAATATAAAGGGTTTTAACATAAGGATTTTTATAAAATAGAGATTTTATAAAAATATTAAACAAACTTGGGAAACTTATACAAAAATGAATACTTTTATATAAATGGGAATATAAAAGTGTTGGAAACATTTTTGTAGTTAAGTTGACAAGTTGGGTTAAAATACATAAGTATGTTAACCATCCAAGTAACATGTGAAAATAGGAAGAAATATGGATAATATTTCTATAAAATACATGTTGGGAAAAACTTGGAAAAATTAACTAATCAAGTTAAGATATCGAACTAAAACGCGTTAACGAACCGTACACGGACAAAATATGAGGAAAATGCCATTGCGGCAAGATAAGAAAAATATATATTTTAAGAGGTAAAATATATATATACTTTGGGTGAAAACAAATAAACACTTTCCTAAGTGTTGGAGGATCAATTCGTGGGAGAAACACATGACACAAACGAATAAGACGTTAAAACAAACGTATATACTTAACAAGAAAAATTACACATTTATATATATACTTGTACGCTCGTCTCGGCAAAATTCTAGTATATCTACTTAATGGGAAGGTAGATATGCGGGAAGGGAAGCCGCGACGAGAAGACAAGGATATATATATGTGTATGTCGTACCAACGAAATCCTAGTATATTTATTTGAATGGGAAAATAAATATACGGTGTGGTGAGTTGAATCGGACGTTAAGAATATACGATCGAACGACAAAATCTTAGCATATTTGTTTGAATGGGAAAACAAATGTGTGGCAAAGTGAGTCGGGTCGAGGATTGAAATATATATTATATCGAGCGATGCGATCTTAAGTATAATTATTTAAATGGGAAAATAATTATATGTTAAGTGAAGTCGAGTCGATGATAATAAGATACAAGTTATGGAAATATTAACAAGAGTAATATATAACTTGTAACACAAAGGGTAATGTAACGCCAACGAAACCTAGGATACACGCCTAATTAAACGGGATTTGGAACAACTTGTGGTCGGGAGTTGGGTGTACAACTTGCCAAGGCACATGCACTATAGGAATAGTGACTTATACGTTTAGGACGTTTGTAGGTGCAAGACCACCCCTTGCTATTCACCTTATTGAGCCAGACGCAGTTTCAGGTGAGTTTCACGGCCCCATTTTAAACTATTTTTACGTTTTCCGGGGGAAAGATATGTTAGGGATAGTGTTTGACGGATTTAATACTTGAGGTGTGACCGCCACTCGGGGTTGAGTCCTCGCCTCTATAATCATTTATTCGGAAATGGAAACCGGAGGAATATTCGAATAGTACTATTGGTGCCTGACAAGGCCCACCCCTAATCGATAGCGTCGATTATGCATTAGGTTATGCCTGGGGTGCATATATTCCGAACTTAAGTCGTGGGAAACCGAGTAACGACTTGGAGCGGGGCACAATTATTATATGTCTTGGTTTGATTATAGTCTCAAGTAGATTTATAGGAATTTGCAACTCCTATATATTGTCATAACATGGTATTCCCAAGTATTCAAGTTTTAGAAACTGAAAACCTGTGAACTCACCAATATATTTATATTGACGAAACTTTTTAAAACATATCTTTCAGGTAACTAGAAGATGAAAGATCAGGCAAGCAGGGTCGGGAAATCTCCAATGCGACGTCGAGCTTTTGTGGGGTTTCACCTTTATTTCCCAAGGCATTTGGGATATATATGAGAAACCTCTATGTTTATTTCAAAAACAATTAACTTTTGTGTAATGTTTGAAACTGATTTGACGTCACAATAAATGACCCATTTTCTTAAATTACTTGTGTCTAGCCGTAACCTTGACTTTATGCTTTTGAACCGTCGCGCCACGTGTTTCCGCCTTTGTCGTGGTGTGACAGAACGTGGTATCAGAGCCAAGGTTATAGCGAACTAGAGTATTTTCTTTAAAAACTAGACTATAACCGGATTTGGTTCTAAAGATAAAGTTTTCAAAAGAAAATGTACACGGTTTTAAATAAAAAGTAATTTTCAAGAAGCATTGGGCATGAGGAGATTCCGACCAAGCCAGCCATGAGTATTGTTATACTGTAACGTAAAAATTAGAAGTTAGGAAGGTTACTATAGAGTACGCCATAACTGTCTAATTTAAATAAATCATATATACATGTACGGTTCTTTTGCCAGGATGTCCGACGCGGGAAGTATAGTGCCTAGTATTGATAGCAGTATCCAGATCATTCCTGCGCCACCGCCTGAGCCAGTAGAGCTAGTTATACTGGACGCAGAAGACGAAGATGTAGAGATGAACGCCGACGGAGGCTCGGACGACGACTCGGATGAGACGGATCCTAGCGAGGATCCTGATTGGGCACCCGCTGTGGTGGACGCACCGCTACCCGTTGTACCGGCAGCACCATTAGCTCCACGCCCCATTCGAGCGGTTAGGGATTTTCCCGAGGGCTGTGCCGGACCGTCCCGGCCGATCCCAGCCCATTCGGAGACAGTAGAGTCTCCATTCGACCAGCAGGCTCACATGGAGCACGAGCCAGCACCCATACCTCATATCCATGTCCCAGCAGGCATGAGACTCCTGCCTATTCCCCATGGGAGGAACGGATGGATATCCGACGACTCCGATGACGAGTCTGTGGGTTCGGTAGGACACATGTTGGTGCCAGAGATTCAGGCTGATCAGGAGGAGCCAGTGGCTCCAATGCTAGAGGATGCCCCAGCCGACCCCATAGCCCCACCAGCACCTCTCGAGCCCATACCTCAGGAGGAGCCAGCCCCCGCAGCACTTATACACGAGGGTAGTCCCGCCCGTAGCTCTGAGCTACATAGGGCAGGCATGGAGGCCTTCGCCACTGCGAGCCCTCCCACACCCCCTGTAGTGGTGTCCACTCCAGAGTGGGCCACTGTCTCTGAGCCGTTGGTAGCCCCACTAGCTGAGCCTATGCCACCACCCACCATTGCCATGACTATACCCATCCCCACCATTCCCAGCATGACACCTGCACCATACCCTCTAGGTGCAGGGGACCCGTATATGATGCCACCCTACTTTTCCATCAGGCCACCCGGTTCCACTCCATTACTGCCACACATACCAGTACCATTCCCCTTCGGGCCCTTCCCATCCACACACCCTGATGTACCCGGACCATCCCACCGTCCCAGGATGACACCCCCCTCTGGACCAGCCCAGACCTCGACCATCACTCTGGAGCAGGATTTTCAGACTCTAGTCAACACGGTGCAGCGCACCGTGAATCAGGTTGAACAGCAGACGAGGTTGATGTGGGCTAGGATGATTGACACTCGTGATGCCTTGGCGCATTACGCAGAGGAGCTCTTGCGCATGGATGCGCAGAGCGGGATTACTGGGGATGCACACTGGGCACATCGACAGTTTTTGTACGAGCGCATCTCAGAGATCAGCATGACGATTAGCATGTATGCGCCGCAGTACCAGTATCCACCGCCACCGCCACAGTAGGATGTATCGGGGATGCACTGAAGACACACCAGCTTATGTACATATTAGCAGCATTATGGTAGTACAGCACGAGTTATGACACTCGTCTGCATTTTGCCTAGCCGTACGGGTATTACGGCGTATGATATGATGTTTTATTAGTTCAAAAGCAATGTATTGTATGAGAAATGTATTCTCCATTTTGTATTATGAACAAGCATTGTACTGATATTATTGAAATTAATGAAAAATCTTATTATTATGGTGAAATATGTTGTTGTCCATGATTATTATTGCTTACTCCACATGTTGTGGTTTGTATATTTGTGTGGTGATGTTATGTCGATTTCTATTTATATTTCTGTATGATGTGTTGGTATGTTGTGTGATGATATGGTGTTAATTATTGTGTTCATGCTTTGGTTTGTTATTTATGCTTTGTATTGTATAAATGTTTGCCAAATTAACCTTTGATAATTATTATTGAAGAAAAATGGCACCTGCCGCCCGAAGCAATAGTGGAGCAGACGGACTGCCCACAACACCGGCCGAGCTCGAAACTATGATATCTGAACGCATAGCTCGTGCCATCGCTGAACACGAAGCCGCACGCTCGGAACACTCCCATGACAGGACAGGGAGCGAGCGACGAGAGACCTCCCCCAGTGGTAAGAGGTTTAAAAATAAATGAAAAAGTGATGGGAGGATATTTCACAAACTCCTATCCCATAATAACATACTATGTTACTATTACAGGGACAGCCTCGGGAGAGCGCGGCTGCACTTTCAAGGCTTTCTTGGACTGTAAGCCAATAAACTTCAGCGGCACTGAGGGTTCCATAGGCCTGGTCAAATGGTTCGAAAAGACCGAGGCAGTTATCCGCATCAGCGGGTGTACCCCTCGACAGTCTGTCATGTATGCCACCAATCTGTTCCTAGATCAAGCGCTAACTTGGTGGAACGGCCAAGTACAGTCTTTAGGAGATGATGTTGCATACTCTCTATCATGGGCGGCACTGAAAGAACTCATGACTGCCGAATACCGCCCGGCAAGCGAAGTGCAGAAGTTGGAAACCGAGTTCTGGAACCTCACCATGGTAGGAGCAGACGTCACTGGGTATACGTCAAGATTTCATGATCTCGCTCGACTAGTACCTCGTCTGGTTACACCGGAAAAGAACAAGGTGGAACGTTACTTATTCGGGTTAACACCACAGATTCGCAGCATGGTCACCTCTTCCAAACCCACGACCATGCGCGAGGCAATTGATCTGGCACTAAGTTTGACTGAGGATGCTATCCGCATGGGTACCCTAATCCGCCAAGTTTCAGGGTTAAAAATTTCTGAAGCAAGTAGTGTTGAGGCCAAGAAACAGGGATCAAGTTCAGCGGTTGTAACTAATGATCAGGGTAACGGGCAGAGGTTTGGGAAAAGAAAGAGAGATGAAGGAAAAAGGGATCGAGCGTCGGGTAGCTCGAACAAGAAAGGAAAGGGTTATGCCGCCACGGGACGTGGTAACAATAACAATAACAAACAGGGAAACCAGGGGAGAAACAATGGATTAACTTGCGGGAAGTGCCACCGCACCGGGCACAAGACTGAAGAGTGCCGATCTGGAGCACCAAAGAACGGAGGGGCCAGACCCTGTTTTGCATGCGGGTCATTGGACCATTGGAAGAAAGATTGCCCCAAAGTCAACAATCAGGCCCGTGGCCGGGCATTTGTAATTGGAGCCGGTGACGCACGGCAAGACCCCAATGTGGTCACTGGTACGTTTCCTCTAAATGGTCATTATGCCTCTGTATTATTTGATACCGGTGCTGACTTTAGCTTCGTATCCATTGAGTTTAAAAGACTACTTGGTTTAAAAACTAGCAAACTAGATTCACCCTACTCTATAGAACTGGCTAATGGTAAAACTATTGAAACGAGAGAGGTAGCAAAAGATTGTAAGTTAGAACTCTGTGGGCACGAGTTTGGGATTGATCTATTACCGGTCGTATTGGGAAGTTTTGATATCGTTGTAGGCATGGATTGGTTGTCCGCGCACCGTGCCATCGTGGTCTGCAACGATAAAGTTATTCAGGTTCCCCTCGCAAGCGGTGAAACTCTCTCAATTCAAGGGGAAAGACACGGGACGCCACTAAGGATTATTTCGAGCATGAAGGCCCGTAAGTGTCTGAGAAAAGGGCTTGTCGCATTCTTAGCACACGTAGTGGACAAGAAGGCCGACGAGCGAAAATTGGAAGACATTCCAGTAGCCAGAGATTTTCCAGATGTATTTCCAGAAGATTTGCCGGGGTTACCGCCACCTCGCCAAGTCGAGTTCCGCATCGACCTCGTTCCCGGAGCAGCTCCTGTGGCACGATCGCCATACCGCCTAGCTCCATCAGAGATGCAGGAACTGTCCAGCCAGCTGCAAGAATTACTGGACAAAGGTTTTATAAGACCGAGTTTCTCACCTTGGGGAGCTCCCGTCTTATTTGTGAAGAAGAAGGATGGCACATTTCGCATGTGCATCGACTATCGAGAGCTGAACAAGCTAACCATCAAGAATCGCTATCCTCTCCCCAGGATCGACGATTTATTTGATCAGCTCCAAGGTTCCAGCTATTACTCCAAGATCGATTTGAGGTCAGGCTATCACCAGTTGCGTATACAAGAAGAAGATGTACCAAAAACGGCCTTCAGAACCCGGTATGGACACTACGAATTTTTGGTGATGCCGTTCGGCTTGACCAACGCACCAGCGGTTTTCATGGATCTAATGAACCGCGTATGTAAGCCATACCTGGATAAATTCGTCATCGTCTTTATCGACGATATTTTGATCTATTCACGCACGAAAGAAGACCACGAGAATCACCTTCGGTTAATTCTTGAAGTATTACGCAAGGAGAAGCTCTATGCTAAATTCTCGAAATGTGACTTTTGGATTCGGGAAGTTCACTTTTTGGGCCACGTAGTGAACGAAAAGGGCATACACGTTGATCCCGCCAAGATCGAGGCAATTAAAAATTGGGAAGCACCTCGAACTCCTACCGAAGTACGACAATTTCTAGGCCTCGCGGGTTATTACAGAAGGTTCATCGAGAACTTTTCAAAGATAGCACAAGCTTTAACCATGCTAACCCAAAAGGATAAGAAATTCGAGTGGACGGAAAAGCAAGAGGCAGCATTCCAACTGTTAAAAGACAAGTTATGTGGCGCTCCGATACTGTCACTTCCAGACGGTACGGAAGATTTTGTGGTTTACTGTGATGCCTCGCATCAAGGTTTGGGTTGTGTATTGATGCAGCGAGAAAAAGTAATAGCTTATGCTTCCAGGCAACTGAAAATCCATGAGAAGAACTACACTACACACGATTTGGAATTAGGTGCAGTGGTATTCGCTCTCAAGATATGGAGGCACTACTTGTACGGAACCAAGTGCACGATTTTCACTGATCATAAGAGTTTGCAGCACATCTTTGATCAGAAGGATTTGAATATGCGACAACGGCGATGGGTTGAATTATTAAACGATTACGATTGTGAGATAAAGTACCATCCCGGTAAGGCGAATGTCGTAGCCGACGCCTTGAGTCGCAAGGAACGGGTTAAACCATTGCGTGTTCGAGCTTTGGGATTGACTATCCACACGAATATGACTGAACGAATTCGTGAAGCTCAAGTTAACGCCCTCAAACCCGAGAATGTCAAAGGTGAAAGGTTACGAAAGATGGTTGATTCACTGGAACCAAAAGCGGACCAGACATTGTATTTCATGAATAGAATTTGGGTCCCAGTATATGGTGGATTGCGTGAGCTAGTATTGGCCGAAGCTCACAGTTCTAGATATTCGGTTCACCCGGGTGCAGACAAGATGTTCCACGATTTGAAGGAACTTTATTGGTGGCCGAATTTCAAAAGGGATATAGCAGCGTATGTTGCGCGATGTTTGACTTGCGCAAAGGTCAAGGCTGAGCACCAGAGACCTTCCGGTTTGCTCCAGCAACCGGAAATACCGGAATGGAAATGGGAACGAATCACCATGGACTTCATTACCAAGTTACCTAAGACAACAAGCGGCCATGACATGATCTGGGTAATCGTAGATCGATTGACAAAGTCTGCACACTTCCTCCCGATACGCGAAACGGACAGGTTGGAGAAACTGACCCGTTTGTACATTAAGGAAGTGGTATCTAAACACGGTGTACCTGTTTCTATCATCTCTGATCGAGATAGTCGTTTCACTTCCAGATTTTGGGAAAGTTTGAACGAAGCCCTCGGTACTCGCCTCGACATGAGTACCGCATATCACCCCCAAACGGATGGTCAAAGTGAACGAACCATCCAGACCTTGGAAGATATGCTACGGGCATGCGCGATTGATTTCGGAGGTAATTGGGATACGCACTTGCCATTGGTAGAATTTTCCTATAACAACAGTTATCATACGAGCATTCAAGCCGCACCGTTTGAAGCTTTATATGGACGCAAGTGCCGATCGCCATTATGTTGGGCGGAAGTTGGGGAAAAGCAACTCACCGGGCCCGAAATTGTTCAAGAGACCACGGATAAGGTCTTTTTGATAAAGGAACGCCTCAAAGCGGCCCGGGACCGCCAGAAAAGCTATGCTGATATGAGGCGAAAGCCTTTAGAGTTTCAAGTCGGAGACAGGGTCCTATTGAAGGTGTCACCTTGGAAAGGTGTCGCGCGCTTTGGGAAGCGCGGAAAGCTGAACCCACGATATATTGGACCATTCAAAGTCTTGTCGAGGGTAGGCACAGTGGCATACAAGCTCGAGTTGCCTCAAGAGCTTAGTGGAATACACGACACGTTTCATGTGTCGAACTTGAAAAAGTGCCTATCCGACGAAACTCTCGTTATTCCTGCTGACGAGATCCAGATTGACGACAAGTTACATTTTGTGGAAGAACCAATCGAGGTAACTGATTGGAAGGTCCAAAAATTAAGGCGCAGCAAGATCAGATTGGTCAAAGTGCGCTGGAATGCCAAGCGTGGACCGGAGTTCACGTGGGAAAGGCTGGACCGGATGAAGCAAAAATACCCCGCCCTATTCGAGAAGACACCTGTACCGGAGAACTCGAAGTGAATTCCGGGACGGAATTCTCTTAACGGGGGGAGAATGTAACAACCGGCAAAAATAAGGTAATTCCGTACAAATTAATTAATGTATGATTAACGTAATTAAATGCAATTATGTGTGATTTAATTATCAAGGCCTTAGGGAATAGCAATTTCCAAATAGTGTATAGGAATGCATACGTTTAATGGTAAAGCATGATTGGATCATGTGCGAATAAGCTATCCGGTACGGATGTTGGCAATTACCCGGTAATAATTAAATAAACGAAACGAATCCCGGACACCCAGGATATAAAATAAAGGGTATTTTCATAAGATATAATGAGTTTTGGAACTCCAAAACCATAAATGAAAACGTCTTGTACAAATCTCCCGATAACGAATAAAGTGCGCGTATCGCACCCGATACGCGTATAACTCATAATTTCACCCGGTAAAGGCCTAAATAACCAATCAACGCTTAAAATAGACTATATTTAAGGGTTATTAAAGGTATATTTAAGGTCCGGATAACGCGTGATTAAAACCCGAAAAATACCCGAACGACACCCGAACGACGGGGGATTAAACATAACAAACAATGGGTATTTATTTGAAGTTGTGGGCCCCACTTACACCACATGGGGGCCGGCCTAAGAGGCCTTATTATACCCACATTTTATGTTTAATAATTATAATCTATAATCTTACATAAAGCATGCATACATATAAGGCCAAAACATGTAAGAAAAGGTGAGTGAAACATTAAGTACAAAAGCAAATAAACCTTGTCCCCCTTGCTAATATTTTCGTCCCTATGGCCATAAGAATCCAAGACAACTCCAAGCCATCATTACATTAGTGCATGCATGTATGTGAGGTCTTATAAGTAGGATCATGATGCCTTATGAGGATTTGATCAAGATTTGCAAGAAAACTCATAACTCTACATACATACATACGGCTCATACACACACACATATCACCATTTCAAAAATCTCCCAAGTACACCCATAATCTTCCATAAGATCTCTTGGATCTTTAGCATCATTACATGTGATAGTTATATAATAACACATGTTAGAAGATTGAATCACCAAGCAAAACAAATCACTTTCTTCTCTCCCTCTTGGCCGTGGGTTTCCATAAGCCCACACACATTGTTCTTTCAAGTTTTTACATCTCCAAAATACTTAAAATCATCCATCATCCAAACCCCTTTTGTGTGTTTCAAGAGCTTGGAGCTAAACCACTAGGAAGAACACACTAAACCCCTCTCAAATCCAAGGTTTTTGTCTTCCCTAGCCTTGTGCTAGTAGTAAGCTTCTTAATCTTGTTTTTGATTGTTATTATTCATGTATGTGTTCCTAGTAGCAAGTTGTACATGAAGGGTTTAAAAATGGTTTTGAACATAATCTTTAATAGGTTTTCATGTGTAAAATGGAAGGTTAAAGATATGAAAATAAACCATGGATTTGATGATGATGATGTATTAGTCTTGAAAATATATGAAGTTTACATATAAGACTAAGTAGGATGATGTTTTGGTTAAGATTTTGAAATGAACTTGAATATGTTAAAACTAACTTTAATTCATCTTATTATGATCATTTAAGTTATAATATGTGGTAAAACATGTTAGAAGTTCATAAATAAATAAGATGGAAAATTAAAGTTAACTCACTTGGATGAATGATATTTTGAAGAAATGGACAAATACATAAAACACACACATAATTAGTCTTTCATATGGAATATAAGACTAACATAAGTGTTTTGATACAAAAATAACTTACCAATAAAAAGTTGAATCTTCAAAGTTAACTATTTTGAGTGAAAAATGCTAACTTTGGAAGTTAGAGTAGAAAAATGCAACTTTTGTAAGTTAAGGGACTAAAGTTGTAACTTTGAAAGTTAAGGGACTAAAATGGACATTTTAGAAACTATTAGTCCAAAAATACAAGTATGGAAAGTTTGGTGTCAAAAATGTAAGAAATAAAGTCTAAGGATGATTTTTGTAAATACTAGTAAAAATACTTGGGTATTTTGTATAAAAGTGTATTTTTGATAGTTATAAAAATATAAAGGGTTTTAACATAAGGATTTTTATAAAATAGAGATTTTATAAAAATATTAAACAAACTTGGGAAACTTATACAAAAATGAATACTTTTATATAAATGGGAATATAAAAGTGTTGGAAACATTTTTGTAGTTAAGTTGACAAGTTGGGTTAAAATACATAAGTATGTTAACCATCCAAGTAACATGTGAAAATAGGAAGAAATATGGATAATATTTCTATAAAATACATGTTGGGAAAAACTTGGAAAAATTAACTAATCAAGTTAAGATATCGAACTAAAACGCGTTAACGAACCGTACACGGACAAAATATGAGGAAAATGCCATTGCGGCAAGATAAGAAAAATATATATTTTAAGAGGTAAAATATATATATACTTTGGGTGAAAACAAATAAACACTTTCCTAAGTGTTGGAGGATCAATTCGTGGGAGAAACACATGACACAAACGAATAAGACGTTAAAACAAACGTATATACTTAACAAGAAAAATTACACATTTATATATATACTTGTACGCTCGTCTCGGCAAAATTCTAGTATATCTACTTAATGGGAAGGTAGATATGCGGGAAGGGAAGCCGCGACGAGAAGACAAGGATATATATATGTGTATGTCGTACCAACGAAATCCTAGTATATTTATTTGAATGGGAAAATAAATATACGGTGTGGTGAGTTGAATCGGACGTTAAGAATATACGATCGAACGACAAAATCTTAGCATATTTGTTTGAATGGGAAAACAAATGTGTGGCAAAGTGAGTCGGGTCGAGGATTGAAATATATATTATATCGAGCGATGCGATCTTAAGTATAATTATTTAAATGGGAAAATAATTATATGTTAAGTGAAGTCGAGTCGATGATAATAAGATACAAGTTATGGAAATATTAACAAGAGTAATATATAACTTGTAACACAAAGGGTAATGTAACGCCAACGAAACCTAGGATACACGCCTAATTAAACGGGATTTGGAACAACTTGTGGTCGGGAGTTGGGTGTACAACTTGCCAAGGCACATGCACTATAGGAATAGTGACTTATACGTTTAGGACGTTTGTAGGTGCAAGACCACCCCTTGCTATTCACCTTATTGAGCCAGACGCAGTTTCAGGTGAGTTTCACGGCCCCATTTTAAACTATTTTTACGTTTTCCGGGGGAAAGATATGTTAGGGATAGTGTTTGACGGATTTAATACTTGAGGTGTGACCGCCACTCGGGGTTGAGTCCTCGCCTCTATAATCATTTATTCGGAAATGGAAACCGGAGGAATATTCGAATAGTACTATTGGTGCCTGACAAGGCCCACCCCTAATCGATAGCGTCGATTATGCATTAGGTTATGCCTGGGGTGCATATATTCCGAACTTAAGTCGTGGGAAACCGAGTAACGACTTGGAGCGGGGCACAATTATTATATGTCTTGGTTTGATTATAGTCTCAAGTAGATTTATAGGAATTTGCAACTCCTATATATTGTCATAACATGGTATTCCCAAGTATTCAAGTTTTAGAAACTGAAAACCTGTGAACTCACCAATATATTTATATTGACGAAACTTTTTAAAACATATCTTTCAGGTAACTAGAAGATGAAAGATCAGGCAAGCAGGGTCGGGAAATCTCCAATGCGACGTCGAGCTTTTGTGGGGTTTCACCTTTATTTCCCAAGGCATTTGGGATATATATGAGAAACCTCTATGTTTATTTCAAAAACAATTAACTTTTGTGTAATGTTTGAAACTGATTTGACGTCACAATAAATGACCCATTTTCTTAAATTACTTGTGTTTAGCCGTAACCTTGACTTTATGCTTTTGAACCGTCGCGCCACGTGTTTCCGCCTTTGTCGTGGTGTGACAATCACTAATTCCCCTCTTCCTTAATAATCGACTTAAAATCAAACACCTAACCCCATATGTTTTACATGTTCTTAAATATACAATTAATGATGTTGGTGAGTTTAGTGTCATCATGCTTTTTTGGGCAATTGAATATACTTGGAGATCAAATGAGAAACCATAATAACCATTGATACTAGTAACAAGTTGTGTAGCACATAATCGTAACATTATTATGACTTCAGTACTAAAAAATTATGAACCTTGAAGGTTGATCTATGTTTGAAATTTGGGTGAAAATGATCAAATGAGAAACCATAATAACCATTGATACTAGTAACAAGTTGTGTAGCACATAATCGTAACATTATTATGACTTCAGTACTAAAAAATTATGAACCTTGAAGGTTGATCTATGTTTGAAATTTGGGTGAAAATGTTATTTTCATAAATATAGGAAAATGGGTTTTTCCTAATTTTAGACTAAAATATATATTTGAAACTGAGGTTTATTTATATATTTTTTGTGGGTTTATGTTATATGTTGTGAGAGCTTCGCAACGAACCAAACCAAGTCCAAAACGGAGCTGAGATGAATGAGATATCGATGCTCAAAGATTGGTGAAAAATCTATGAATGTTGAATACTTTAGAACAAACTGGGTAAGTGGTACTTGTCCCGCATTGGAGGAGTGATGATACCATGAGTGGTATATAAGTGACAACACTTCTTCCTTATTGTTTCATGGGAGCACACACTATGAAACTCACGAAGGGTGCGCAGCCATGCGGGTCTGTTTCGCTTGACGTATACACACGCATCACCGCGAGCCGCTTGAGAGCCGCCTTAGTATTTTTGAACGCAAGCTCGAGGTCCGGTTGTGAGGACCAAGTGGTGGGTGATGTGTGTGGCGCACGAGTACACGCAGAAGACCAGGTGGCGTCCTGGTCCGCGTGGAGGAATCCAAGTGGGCACGCGGGTGCCACTTCGCGTGACGTAGAACGTAAAGACGTCCTACGCAGCCATGCGGGTCTGTTCCGCGTGATGAAGAACGAGAATTACGTCTCGCGCCAGGGTGTGCGCGCCCAGCTCCCTCAACAGCAACAGATCAGTTCAGTGAGTGTAATGGTCTGGTCAAACAGTTACGTTTGAAACTTTAAAAAACATAATGAATGCCATTGAAGACATTCAATGACATTTATTTTTCATTTTTAATGCCTTCAGAGCTGTTTCGACTTTGGGGCCTCTATATAAACCAAGGAGACCCTTGGTTGGAACACACACCAAAAAGTTCACTGAAATAACCATCTACTCTCTCTACAGCAGTCTATTATTTTTCTTGTTCTTATTCTTCTTCTTCTTTAAGGTACCCTTCGGGTTTTTAGAGCCAACTCCGGCAGTTCAGTTGCTCCGGCTGTTGTACTCTGGGAAACAAAACGAGCTCTCGGAATTCCCAGGGTGGGTGACGTATACACACGCATCACCGCGAGCCGCTTGAGAGCCGCCTTAGTATTTTTTAACGCAAGCTCGAGGTCCAGTTGTGAGGACCAAGTGGTGGGTGATGTGTGTGGCGCACGAGTACACGCAGAAGACCAGGTGGCGTCCTGGTCCGCGTGGAGGAATCCAAGTGGGCACGCGGGTGCCACTTCGCGTGACGTAGAACGTAAAGACGTCCTACGCAGCCATGCGGGTCTGTTCCGCGTGATGAAGAACGAGAATTACGTCTCGCGCCAGGGTGTGCGCGCCCAGCTCCCTCAACAGCAACAGATCAGTTCAGTGAGTGTAATGGTCTGGTCAAACAGTTACGTTTGAAACTTTAAAAAACATAATGAATGCCATTGAAGACATTCAATGACATTTATTTTTCATTTTTAATGCCTTCAGAGCTGTTTCGACTTTGGGGCCTCTATATAAACCAAGGAGACCCTTGGTTGGAACACACACCAAAAAGTTCACTAAAATAACCATCTACTCTCTCTATAGCTGTAACAACCCAGAGCGGACCCTAAAAATTTTTCTTCTTTTCGCATTCAATCTAATTAAACCCAACAAATAATACGGTTATGTGCGGAATAGAAAACCGAACTATTGTATATAAGTTATTATTAAAGAATACCCGTCATGAGACCGAACTAATATGCGTTACGAACCCGATCAACAAATATGGTGATTAGTCACCATGGGACACATGGCATGGGTGTCATGTGCCCCATGGCATATTTATATCAAGACACACACTTGTGTTTTAATATATAAAAACCCAAAAGTGGATCTGATCTTAAAAACACCCAAACATCTTATAGAGACATAGAGAGAGAAGCAGAGGAGTGTAGAAGGAGGAGGAGGAGACCGGAGGTCTCCGGCGACCCGGCGGAGCTCCGGTGGAGTTTCCACACTTCCGTACACCCACACACCAACAACAACACATACCCCTTTTCACTCACTCACTTATCGGTTCTAGAGAGAGAATCGAAGAGAGTAGAAAGAAGAGTAGATCGGAGGGAGGAGGGCACCGGCCGGTTCTGTTATGAAGGTGGTGGAGCACGGCGGGAGAACAAGGAAGGAGGACGACAACGACGACTGACAGTGGTGGTTCCAGCGGCGGTCGCGCCTCCTCTGTGACCGAACCATCTTCAAACCGAGGTAACCCAATAATCCCTATCCTCTTTGATAATAGCTTGTGGTGATTAAGGCGATTATTGATGATGATGGCGTGGGTGTCAGCCGGGTTGCAGGTTACAAGGGAACGCGTTGGATGACTGGGGGATGTTGGTGATAATAGTTGATGGTGGTGGTTGATAGGCAGGCGGTGGTGGCTGCGGATGTTAGAACCATGACCGAGTGAAGATGATGAATATTGAGGATGGTCGAGTGGCGATGATGATATGGGTTCGGGTACGAGTCAACTGTGGTCAACCGGGCAGTTAACACAGTCAACTGGGTCAACCCAGTCAACCTGGCAGTCAACCGGATCACGAGAACAGTAACCCGAGCAGTAGGTATAACCGAACACAAATCTCGTATAATATAAACATTTTTATTATAATTACATGGCGTGTGGGACTAAACGAGCGTATAATGAACCAAGACTAAACCATAAACTAAATCGGATAATTAGTTGAATACCTTGGATTTGATGTGGAATACAAAATGGTATAACTCGCGGAATATGTTTGGAGCCTTGAACATTGATTATACGATTTGAACATTAGTCTAGCTACTCGGACATAGTTACAACCAACATGAACTAAAAGTACAAACTTATATACATAGTAGAATGGATATTAAATCTTAGACATGGATTTGGAACCTATGATATCAACACAAAGCCTTTAGCAAACTAGTGTATGATCAAAGCATTGGATAAGATATAAACTCGTGGACTATTAACTAGTAACTTATTAGTAACTTATTGAATAGATACTACCTTGACACTATAGGGATTGAGTTGTAAGACATGAAACTGACTAGAATAACCTATGAAATAATATATATATATATATATATATATATATATATATATAGAACTAAGCAATGGTGACGATGGTTGGACGATTGGGACTTAGGACTCGAACCTTATACCAAGACATATGATTCGAATATGGATATGACGATTAGAGATTTGGACTTGACTAGAACAAACATATGATGAAATATATGTTGTATGACATATGTATATAAACCTTGAGTTGGAACATAATATTAATCAACGACAAGTATCCGTTAAACGACTAAGAACCAAATGATGCAATATATAAGATTGCTAGATGTATCACTTACAAACATGGGAGACTAAAAGTAGTTTGAAAACAATAGAAGAACATTCGTACGCTCGAGCTCGTCCCACATGAAACCTTATAAAACTCAACTCTAATAATATTTGTCGACTTAGGATTCGACCAGGAAAGTACCAGCACCGGATATCAGGAATCCCGTTTATTACAGATTATTCATGCGCATACTACCAGGTGAGTCTCGTGAACCATCCCCTCTTTTTCTGTTTTAAACTATTTTGGGGTGAACATATGCTTCCAGTGTAAAAACCAGTTTGATGTGACAAGGTGTGCTCTCGAATACCGAACCTTCACACTCATTAACCCAACGGGAGATTGGGCCACTTAATATGTGGGTAGTACTACTTGGGGAAACCCCCACACACAGTGGACCCGGAAACCCGGGGAACCCTCCACTAAGGTTTGTGACACGTATTCTGCCATGGGAATCCATAATGAGAGCAGATGGATTCAGTGTCTGGTTTGAGGTGTGGCTTGTACATCACCAATGCAACCATGTGTTAAACCGTATTAAACTTATTTTGGAATGTTAAACATGTTTTGTGCTAAACTAAGTAAACTTGTTTTTGAACGACAAACTATTTTGAGAAGATAAACTTATTGGAAACCAGTTTAACGCACACACGGACTCACCAACATTTTGTTGACCCAAAACCATTTTAAGCATATGTTCAGGTACAGCTTATGGAAGGATGGCAAACGCGAGGTATACTACATTAGTTGCGGATTAGAGCATAGAGCTAAGCATGGTTAGAGATTGGATTAAATTGTGGATTGCACACCATCAACTGCTTCGACGACCGCCGCGATTCGTCCCTGCATACTTCTGAACCATTCATTTAAGTATTGTAATTGTATACATTTGGAATTAGAATTTGTATTAAACCTTTAATATAAGTAATTGTCACTTCCGCTGTGCAAGTTTGGTACCAATCTGTATTTCGACCAGGCCCACCTTGGTCGGGTTGTGACAGTTGGTATCAGAGCAGCGGTTGTAGCACACTAGGATTTTCCTCACGGAAAACTCCTAGACTACGACCGAGAGATCGTAGTTTAAGATTTGAGAATTTCTTAGTTAGGAAATACCTTGGACATACGTAATACCAGACAAAGTAGTCGCAAAGTAAGTCGAAACTAGAGTACCTGAACACACCCGAATGCTTAAATCAATTAAGAACCAGCTTAACCAGTATACGAGCAGTGTTTGACACCTAAAATTTTATGACTACGACGGAGATTACTAGGATAATTTCATGAGGTAAATTGACGATTACACTTGACGTCATGTAATTGTGAATTTACAGGCACGAAAAAGTTCTAAGAAATCCGAGGAGTCACCAAAATTTTAAGTGTCGACCGTGGTGACCATAAACCTTTGCAATAAAATAAACTACCTTAGAGTCGTAACAAACCTATGACATATTTGTGTAACCACATTAGGGGTTTGAAATCGTTGTTTCTATTATAATTTGGCGTATTTTAATAGAACCTATATAAACACATCTCTGACTATTGTGATACGTATATATACGTACCTTGAATTTATATAAATGTTATTATTTGCGAATAATTTTATGACTAAATTCCAAGCTAACCATGAGAACCAGGTACTTGACCGAAACTTAGAGTTATAATTGAAAGGAAATTCAAAGTACTAAGGTGAATCTCGGTCAACCAAGCGAATAGATGCCCTTAATCCGATAAGTTTTACTTTTAATCAATGTTTACTGTCTACCTTATATAATGTTGTACTCGTTTATATAGATCATGCGTTTATAACCATAGAATCACTTGTTTGCATCTTTTGGATTATCCAGACCAAAAATTTGCAAGTATAATAATTGGTCTGTAGATTCTTTTATTAAAACTTGATTCGTACCGATTTTCTTAGAATTAAGTCGAGTATAGTGTCTTGGATTGTAATCACGACGCAGGTTCTAGAGAATATTTCCAGAACATTATCTAAAAAGACAATAACCGAGATACAAGAAAGCATTAGTCACCATGAACATCCAATCCTTCTCAACCTGAAGAAATCTAGATCGAACGTTGCGAGAGGTATTCTTATGATTTAATATACGTTCCGTCACTTTAATAACCCATGATGTCTTTAGATTAGTGTCAAAACCTTTGATTAGGTACTGTCACATGCTAAAGCAAAGACAAGTTATCAGTATGAAACCTGTTAAAGTTAGACAGTTAGGCCCTAACGGGGGAAGTAGACACATTCGTAGTAACAATTATAGGAAATATTTGATGGACGCCAAAGAATGTAGTCGAAATTTGATAAGAAAAATCTTCATAGTAAACGATTCGACCATATGAGGAGCTAAGATTTAAGATACCAAAGGAATGTTGTACTCCTTAGATCGTTTAAAAGCAACATATTAAGTTTAGACGTCTAACCTTTTGGTGTTTTCAACAACTTGTCACCATATTCCATACCATGTATCACAGAAAGGCCTTAAAAGCTTAAGAATTCGGCCATTTGTTCTGACAAAATAGATAGAGTTAACCAAAATATTAGGCATAAGACGGATGAGAATGACTTGTTTTAAGATCACGACACCATATTTTAGTGATTGACTCATTCAAAATAAGGTTATTAAAGACTAGTAACTCTTGGAACATACATAGGGCTTCTCAATAACATTTTCTATCAAGTTTTTGGAGAAATTTTCAGTATGTTTATGGGGTGTCATTGGTGTGGTGGGTTAGCTGCGGTACACCCTATATATAAACACCAATGATACATCGGAAACAAGACTAAAAATCAAACCAAAAACAAACCGTAATCTCTGAAATTTCTAGTACATTTTTGAGGCTATCAAAGGTGTGGTGGGTTGGCTGCGGTACACCCTATATATAAACACCTACGGTGCATCAAAAATGGAACTGGGAATTTAACCAAGAACGAAACCTAAAATGTCAATTGATAACCCATTCACTGCAAATCTACACTCGGGACATTGTGTCCAATTTCCAATAGTCGAAGGATAAGTTGATGAAATTTTTCCACCCCCTTTGGAATAGAAAAGGTTTTAACGACTTGGTAATCATTGCATCAGCACCAAAAACTTGATAATGTAAAATATTTGTATAGATTCGTTAGTACCTATGTATACAAACTGAAACTAGACGAAGGTCGCTTGGACATAAACGTAGAACTTATAAGATCGATGTTTACCCCTTTGACGATTAATGTACACCCAGAACACTGAATAGACAAGCTTGGACGCTTGAGGTATGATACATAAACATGGAATTTTGGAGATTTGGAAACTAAGACGCAAACTAGATTAAACCAACCGAACATGATAACTCTTGGGATACACTTGTACACATTAGGCCTGGTACTCCTAATAACTTGGACTTATTGAACCTTGATTACCAGAAGATACGAGCTTAGACATTAAGATTCGGGAGGCGAAATTTGTAGCAATTGATGTGTGGAGTCTGGAACGATAGAACATATTATGGGATTTAGTATGGAAACACTATAACCACGATTTGATTTATGAAAAGATTACGTACACACAAGCACATAAACCCGAACACCAAATCTGAGAATGAAATGTACTGAATGTAAAACCAAAGAAAGCACAAAAATTAATTCCGCGGACGGAATTCTAATAAGGGGGGGAGAATGTAACAACCCAGAGCGGACCCTAAAAATTTTTCTTCTTTTCGCATTCAATCTAATTAAACCCAACAAATAATACGGTTATGTGCGGAATAGAAAACCGAACTATTGTATATAAGTTATTATTAAAGAATACCCGTCATGAGACCGAACTAATATGCGTTACGAACCCGATCAACAAATATGGTGATTAGTCACCATGGGACACATGGCATGGGTGTCATGTGCCCCATGGCATATTTATATCAAGACACACACTTGTGTTTTAATATATAAAAACCCAAAAGTGGATCTGATCTTAAAAACACCCACACATCTTATAGAGACATAGAGAGAGAAGCAGAGGAGTGTAGAAGGAGGAGGAGGAGACCGGAGGTCTCCGGCGACCCGGCGGAGCTCCGGTGGAGTTTCCACACTTCCGTACACCCACACACCAACAACAACACATACCCCTTTTCACTCACTCACTTATCGGTTCTAGAGAGAGAATCGAAGAGAGTAGAAAGAAGAGTAGATCGGAGGGAGGAGGGCACCGGCCGGTTCTGTTATGAAGGTGGTGGAGCACGGCGGGAGAACAAGGAAGGAGGACGACAACGACGACTGACAGTGGTGGTTCCAGCGGCGGTCGCGCCTCCTCTGTGACCGAACCATCTTCAAACCGAGGTAACCCAATAATCCCTATCCTCTTTGATAATAGCTTGTGGTGATTAAGGCGATTATTGATGATGATGGCGTGGGTGTCAGCCGGGTTGCAGGTTACAAGGGAACGCGTTGGATGACTGGGGGATGTTGGTGATAATAGTTGATGGTGGTGGTTGATATGCAGGCGGTGGTGGCTGCGGATGTTAGAACCATGACCGAGTGAAGATGATGAATATTGAGGATGGTCGAGTGGCGATGATGATATGGGTTCGGGTACGAGTCAACTGTGGTCAACCGGGCAGTTAACACAGTCAACTGGGTCAACCCAGTCAACCTGGCAGTCAACCGGATCACGAGAACAGTAACCCGAGCAGTAGGTATAACCGAACACAAATCTCGTATAATATAAACATTTTTATTATAATTACATGGCGTGTGGGACTAAACGAGCGTATAATGAACCAAGACTAAACCATAAACTAAATCGGATAATTAGTTGAATACCTTGGATTTGATGTGGAATACAAAATGGTATAACTCGCGGAATATGTTTGGAGCCTTGAACATTGATTATACGATTTGAACATTAGTCTAGCTACTCGGACATAGTTACAACCAACATGAACTAAAAGTACAAACTTATATACATAGTAGAATGGATATTAAATCTTAGACATGGATTTGGAACCTATGATATCAACACAAAGCCTTTAGCAAACTAGTGTATGATCAAAGCATTGGATAAGATATAAACTCGTGGACTATTAACTAGTAACTTATTAGTAACTTATTGAATAGATACTACCTTGACACTATAGGGATTGAGTTGTAAGACATGAAACTGACTAGAATAACCTATGAAATAATATATATATATATATATATATATATATATATATATATATATAGAACTAAGCAATGGTGACGATGGTTGGACGATTGGGACTTAGGACTCGAACCTTATACCAAGACATATGATTCGAATATGGATATGACGATTAGAGATTTGGACTTGACTAGAACAAACATATGATGAAATATATGTTGTATGACATATGTATATAAACCTTGAGTTGGAACATAATATTAATCAACGACAAGTATCCGTTAAACGACTAAGAACCAAATGATGCAATATATAAGATTGCTAGATGTATCACTTACAAACATGGGAGACTAAAAGTAGTTTGAAAACAATAGAAGAACATTCGTACGCTCGAGCTCGTCCCACATGAAACCTTATAAAACTCAACTCTAATAATATTTGTCGACTTAGGATTCGACCAGGAAAGTACCAGCACCGGATATCAGGAATCCCGTTTATTACAGATTATTCATGCGCATACTACCAGGTGAGTCTCGTGAACCATCCCCTCTTTTTCTGTTTTAAACTATTTTGGGGTGAACATATGCTTCCAGTGTAAAAACCAGTTTGATGTGACAAGGTGTGCTCTCGAATACCGAACCTTCACACTCATTAACCCAACGGGAGATTGGGCCACTTAATATGTGGGTAGTACTACTTGGGGAAACCCCCACACACAGTGGACCCGGAAACCCGGGGAACCCTCCACTGAGGTTTGTGACACGTATTCTGCCATGGGAATCCATAATGAGAGCAGATGGATTCAGTGTCTGGTTTGAGGTGTGGCTTGTACATCACCAATGCAACCATGTGTTAAACCGTATTAAACTTATTTTGGAATGTTAAACATGTTTTGTGCTAAACTAAGTAAACTTGTTTTTGAACGACAAACTATTTTGAGAAGATAAACTTATTGGAAACCAGTTTAACGCACACACGGACTCACCAACATTTTGTTGACCCAAAACCATTTTAAGCATGTGTTCAGGTACAGCTTATGGAAGGATGGCAAACGCGAGGTATACTACATTAGTTGCGGATTAGAGCATAGAGCTAAGCATGGTTAGAGATTGGATTAAATTGTGGATTGCACACCATCAACTGCTTCGACGACCGCCACGATTCGTCCCTGCATACTTCTGAACCATTCATTTAAGTATTGTAATTGTATACATTTGGAATTAGAATTTGTATTAAACCTTTAATATAAGTAATTGTCACTTCCGCTGTGCAAGTTTGGTACCAATCTGTATTTCGACCAGGCCCACCTTGGTCGGGTTGTGACAACAGCAATCTATTATTTTTCTTGTTCTTATTCTTCTTCTTCTTTAAGGTACCCTTCGGGTTTTTAGAGCCAACTCCGGCAGTTCAGTTGCTCCGGCTGTTGTACTCTGGGAAACAAAACGAGCTCTCGGAATTCCCAGGGTGGGTGACGTATACACACGCATCACCGCGAGCCGCTTGAGAGCCGCCTTAGTATTTTTTAACGCAAGCTCGAGGTCCAGTTGTGAGGACCAAGTGGTGGGTGATGTGTGTGGCGCACGAGTACACGCAGAAGACTAGGTGGCGTCCTGGTCCGCGTGGAGGAATCCAAGTGGGCACGCGGGTGCCACTTCGCGTGACGTAGAACGTAAAGACGTCCTACGCAGCCATGCGGGTCTGTTCCGCGTGATGAAGAACGAGAATTACGTCTCGCGCCAGGGTGTGCGCGCCCAGCTCCCTCAACAGCAACAGATCAGTTCAGTGAGTGTAATGGTCTGGTCAAACAGTTACGTTTGAAACTTTAAAAAACATAATGAATGCCATTGAAGACATTCAATGACATTTATTTTTCATTTTTAATGCCTTCAGAGCTGTTTCGACTTTGGGGCCTCTATATAAACCAAGGAGACCCTTGGTTGGAACACACACCAAAAATTTCACTGAAATAACCATCTACTCTCTCTACAGCAATCTATTATTTTTCTTGTTCTTATTCTTCTTCTTTAAGGTACCCTTTGGGTTTTTAGAGCCAACTCCGGCAGTTCAGTTGCTCCGGCTGTTGTACTCTGGGAAACAAAACGAGCTCTTGGAATTCCCAGGGTGGGTGACGTATACACACGCATCACCGCGAGCCGCTTGAGAGCCGCCTTAGTATTTTTTAACGCAAGCTCGAGGTCCAGTTGTGAGGACCAAGTGGTGGGTGATGTGTGTGGCGCACGAGTACACGCAGAAGACCAGGTGGCGTCCTGGTCCGCGTGGAGGAATCCAAGTGGGCACGCGGGTGCCACTTCGCGTGACGTAGAACGTAAAGACGTTCTACGCAGCCATGCGGGTCTGTTCCGCGTGATGAAGAACAAGAATTACGTCTCGCACCAGGGTGTGCGCGCTCAGCTCCCTCGGCAGCAGCAACAGATCAGTTCAGTGGGTGTAATGGTCTGGTCAAACAGTTACGTTTGAAACATTAAAAAACATAATGAATGTCATTGAAGACATTCAATGACATTTATTTTTCGTTTTTAGTGCCTTCAGAGCTGTTTCGACTTTGGGGCCTCTATATAAACCAAGGAGACCCTTGGTTGGAACACACACCAAAAACTTCACTGAAATCACCATCTACTCTCTCTACAGCAATCTATTATTTTTCTTCTTCTTATTCTTCTTTTTCTTCTTCAAGGTACCCTTCGGGTTTTTAGAGCCAACTCCGGCAGTTCAGTTGCTCCGGCTGTTGTACCCTGGGAAACAAAACGAGCTCTCGGAATTCGTTTCACTAGTACAAAAAAGGCATCAGGAGACGCGGTGATTTGAGCTAAAGTCTCGGTTTTCCGACCGCGTCTTTAGATACTTGTAACCGCGTCTTACAATAGGCATGCCAGAAAAAAAAATGTTCCGGCAAGACGTCGGAGCCTCTTGAATAACAACCACTGCTCATATCTGTTCAAAGCATACATACATATATATGTCCAAATCCGCTTACAGATGAGGGAAGAAGGAATAAAACAAAAGAAATTTCACAATATACATACATATGTTCGACACTTACACATCTAAACCATCATGTTCAAAATCCAACACAAATTATCAAAAATCTAACAATAAACTTACAGATCCAAATCTACATCAAGTCACCTCCAAGCTTCTTTAATGTTTGATGGTAGATCTTGGCAAGAAGTAATCGGATATGGTAAACGCTTGGTGTTCGATTTAGGGAAGAAAGAACAAGATCTTCAATGTTTGGTGTTTGATCTTCAACACTTCATCTTCTTTATCCTTCCGCTACCATCCTCCGACCAACTTCCGGCTCCGTCCTTCGACCAACATTCGCCTCCGTCCTCCGACCTACCTTCACCTCCGTCCTCTGACCAACCTCCGGCTCCGCAAACACACCACCATCATTTAAATTGACTGTTAATTTTTGTGTGTGAAGATTAATTTTTGTGGGTATTTGTGTGTGAAGATCAACTTTTGTAGGTATTTGTGTGTGAAGATTGATTTTTCTGGGTATTTGTGTGTGAAGAGTGAGAGAGAGAGAGAGAGAGAGAGACATTGTGGGTGTGAATGTTTAATAGACAGAGATAAATACAAATTACAAAGATAAATAAATACTTCAGCAAAACAAAAAAAAGATAAATAAATACAAATAATTGGGATACCTAGATGGCCGCGTCTTAAAGTCTCAATTCAGGAGTTAAAATTTAAATATTTTGATCTCTATTACTTTTTTCAATGCAATTTTACTAAAGTCGCGGTTACTCTTGTGGTCCGCGTCTATAACACTTTGGGACCGCGTCTATTAGTCACTTTTGGAATAAAAATTTATCTAAAACTATCAACCGCGTCTTTTGGTGAACAAGTGAACAAACATGCTATTTAAAGTCGCGGCAAGGTTCGTCTAAAATCGCAGATGGCCATCCCCGCATCTATTGATTATTATATTCGCGACTTATAACAACAATTGTAGTAGTGTTTTAAGGGCCCCATGTTCAACATGATTCTCAGCTACAACCCTCATCTTCTACTCCTTTCTTATATTTACATTATGTTTTCAGTTGTAATTGTATTGTATTTTGCTTTCATTTTCTTTGTAATCGTAATAAAAATTTGTTTATTTTATTTTATATACGAACCTTTTCCTACAATCTACACCATAGAAGGGTTCCAAGGGGCCCACCATGGGTGAAGGATAAGGGGCTAGGCGGTGCCCCGACCCCACCGTTTTTTGGCTCAGTGATGGAAGTTTGCGATTTTCGTAAGTAATTTCTATATGAATTGAGTCCGGCCCCTACTGATTTGATCTTCCGGCTCCACCGATAAGAAAAAAATTAGGTCTTGTGATTTTCGACCTCCACAATTATTTTTTTCAAGCTTCGCCAATGGGGCCACTCCCTTGGAGGGAGTAAAGGGATGCCCCATAATGGTGAAAAGGTGCAAGGAAAAATTGTCTTCCAGTGCAACTAAAGATTGGTAGCGAGTTGCTACTGTCAGTGACGAAGCTTGAAGTTTAAGATGGTGGGGACCGAAAATCACGAGACCGAAATTTACACAATATCAAATCAAATCAAATCAAATCAAATCAAATCAAATCAGTGGGGGCCGGTCTCGGTATAAACAAAAGTTTCAACAAAAACTGAGAAATTTACACTAATAAGCCAAAAAAACGCTGAGGACCGGGTCACCCCTTACCCTTCTTAAGCTTCCCCTTGGCTACTGTACAGCTCTGAAGCAATTAGTAAGTTGCTACAACTTAGCAATTTTGTTTATTGATAGCTAGTTACTACTGGTCGGTAGCACCTTTGTCTTTTGGTGGCAACTTAGTCCATAAGTGGCTAACCAAACTTAAGTAGCAATTGAGATGCAATGGCATCTTGTTCTTCGATATGGACTTAGAACTTCGGTAGCAACAAAGCTTGATACCGATAGTGTTTTTCATACTGATGTAATAGCAACAGTAACAACCCAACTACCACACCTTTTTATGAAGAGTTAGTTATGTTTCACAACAATTAGTGTGATGGTTCGAACCCATATATAAAAGAAATCACCCAGTCATTAGCTCAAATATGAAGATTTGTGTTGAAGGGCACAAGCCTCAAGTTCTACAGAGTTTTACCGCAATGGGTCTTCAGGGGACGGGTTTTCCCCGGATCTGGAGATGGTGGGCTACCTAGCGTTGTCTACGATTGCGGGCGTATAGAATCGCTTTTTGCCATTGGGTTATCGGCTTTAATTTAATTTGTTGGTTGTTAAAAAAAAAAACATATATCGAATTAACTCTTTAGATTCACAGAAAAGAACCTCTCGTTCTTTACAAGAAACTCGCTGTGTTATTTGATTGTTGATTTTGTGTACAAGCAAATTCCGAAATGTTCCAAGTCAAATGAAATATTAAAACCTACAGTCCCCCGCAGGGAGACTATCCGTTGTGGGCAGCAAGCGAGAGCGAGCCTGGTGCTCACCCCAGCTACAACAGCCCCACGCGAGCACAGGCGATGGTGGTCGCGTGCGTTAACGGGAGAAAGTGAGCTTTGGTCGCACCGGTACTCACCCCAACCACGTCAGGATCAAGTGAACGGGTTACTTTAGAGTGAAGTCGGTGGCTTGCGCCTGCTCGCTCGCGGCCCACAACGGATATTCTTAGTTATATTATATATAGGATCATCATAAAAGATTATAATAGACAACAGAACCACTTAAGAGTATGGGGTTGAGGATTCTAAGTTCGGCGGTGGACAATAATATAAAATTAGGAGTGGGTGTTGCTCCAATAAAAATATCAAGGAAACAACGAGATTGACAGTGATGGAAAATTACTATAAAAATGAAGTATAATTAAAAGGGAGGATAATCATAAACCTTGTTTCAATTGGGGTTTAGACTTTATCTTCAGGTAAATCCACCGTATGCTGTAGTAGAATTCAAGGGTCTCTGTTTGGTTTTTATAGGGACATGAGTAAGTTATGTGGTTCTATTAGGGAAAAGGGGTGTAACTAGAAAAGTATTTTTCCTTTATTGATTTTAGCTAATCCTGCTTTGACACTTATTTTTTTGTAAGTAGCACTTAACTGATTTACTTTACTGAAATTTTTATTTTTTAGTTTTCCTTTTTTATAATTACCGTTTTTTTACTAAAAAATGACCATTTGAATTAAAACTACCGTTTGTAAAACTTAATAAAATAAACCGTCTCTTTAAAATAAAAAATTACAAAAACATCAACTAAAATAAAAAAAAAAATACAAACGCCTTCATCCTACTCGTCGCCTTCATCATCTGCGTCGTCTTCAACCCAATAACGGTCCCATTTGTATTTCGCCGCGATTTTCGCTTTACGTTTCAAAACCAACTCCAAAGATTTACCTTTGAGGTGCTCGTGTGGTTTTGAATACATATTCAAGTCGTGGTCATACTGCCGTTGTCTCAACAATTCGCGTTGTTCCTCTAAAAACGTCATTGTTTTTTCGCCTTGTTGAGATTGTAGGGTGAGCAATTGGTTGAGTTTGTCTTCTTTCATTGCTCGGTATGACCCGAGTTCGTCAACCAATGATTTGCCGGAAGACTCGGCGGCGGCGGCTTTCTTCGTTTTTCGTTTGGGCCGCGTTGGGTTGGTATCTTCGTTGAGGTCCGGCATGTGGCTAGTGGGGGTTGTATCGTCCGGTGTGGAAAAGGCAGTCGACTGATAGTTGCCGCTTTCCAAAGACTTTCGTCTCTTGTCGGAATGACTATCGGACGGGTCTTCACCCATCAACACTTGCTTCTTTCACTTGTCGTAGTCTTTTACAATCTCCCATGCCGCTTGATGATTGAAACCCGAAGGATGGCTTTTTCTGTAATCGTTCAACGCCGTTTGCATGACGTTTAGATCACTACATCCACTCCCTCATAAGCGCTCCTATATAATTAAATATAACCGTATATTAAATATAATTTAGAGAAGTTTGTATAACTAAATAAAACGCTAAGTTAAAAATATCATAATTGTTACCGCTTGTTGATGAAATCCATTGAACGCATTCATTTGTGGGTTCATGGCAGTCCATTTCGAAGTAATTTGATAAGCTGTTCGGGTGGATCCTCCCAACAGTGACACATAATGTTTTTGGACAGCTTTCCAAAAACTACCCTTGCTTCTTTGGTTACTCTTCTCCCTGTTTTCCGACACATAGCACCAAGCTTTTGCCAAAGCTACCTCTTGTGTCGTATTCCAATTCACAGCTTTCTGTCGCTTTGCATATTTCTTTTTTCCCCTGCATCAACGTCTTCAACTTCAAGCGCGTCATCCGCTTCCTCGTCTACTTGTTCATCTCCATGATGCTCGAACTGTGTCTCAGGCACAGTTTCCTCCTCGTCATCGTCCTCATCATCTAGGGTGAGCTCAAAGTCTTCTAGTTGGGAATTTGTTATTTGAGGCGGCATAAAATATGATTGTGGATATAGAATGGGTTGTTGGGTTTGTGTGAATTGTTGGAATGGTGGGTATTGTGAGTACAACGGTTGTTGTTGGGGTTGGGTTTGTGGAAAATTGATCACGGGTCTATACGGTTCAACCGTGGCCGATCTCGAACCCGAAGCTTTGCCTCGACTACAAGAATCTCTAGATTTCGAGGGTCCCCTTGCACCCCTCGAAACACTATTTGATTTCCTTGGATCCATTTGATTTGTTTGTGTTTTAAAGTACTTTGGTTAATTTGGTTGTTTGTTTGTGTGTTTTTTTATTTAAGCCATGCATAATTTTATACCATTTCAAAATTAACGGTCAAAAAAATATTATCGTTTCACATTAAATAAATTCAAACGGTCAAAAAGTAATAAAATATATTATAAAAAATGACCGTTGCAATAACTATGGCTTGTTACCAGCCCGTTAGATAGAACCCGTTTTTGGTTCACGGGACCCCTACCAGCACGGATGGCGGCGGTGTTACCGTGCTGGTAGTGAGGTACCCGTGCCCAATTCTGGTAGCGCCTCGTCCGCCCTTAGGGTGGATGGAGGTGGTTGTTGACATCATCACACTATCACACTCAATAATATTGTTTCACATCATTTCATTATACCATCATATTCATCACTAAAACTATAGGGTGGAATGATTTCTATCACACTCAATTTTTTTTTAAATAAAAATAAACTAAAATTATTAAAAAGATGAAATAAATAAAATAAATCAAGTAGAAAAGGAATTAAAACATAATTTTATAATATTTGAAAAAATTAAAATGCAAGTGTCGGCCTTTGTTCCACCGACAATGACAGCTATGGTGGGGCGTATTAGCGTGCATAATTATTGAGATTGATTGGCATAATTATTGTGATTGATTGGTATTGTTTTAGCAATACAATTAATTTGTAATTACCACCTCTCAAAATAGAGGAGATTAGTTGTACTATTTAATGTGATGAATCCAATGTTTTTAAAAAAGGACCGGACGTTAAACCGGTCGCCTTGCTGGTTCACTGGTTGGACCGGTCCAACCGGATCTTAGAACCGGATAACATTATATATATGATTTAACATATATAATATTAATATTAAAAATACAAATAATTATCAAATAATTCTATTAGAATTAAGAATAAAATAAATAGAAATTAAAATAATTAAAAATAGATGGTGACAGTCGTAGTTGTTTAGGTGTGTATAGTGTACTGGCCAATGGTCATTGGGTTTTTAAACATCTTTTTATTTATTTTCTTTTTGAATATTATTCATTTGCTCCATCAATCTTCTACTACCTTCCTATATATTAAACCATCTCGTTTCCAACAAATGACGTGCAACTCGAAGAAATGACGCAACTCGAATAGAGCTTCACGACCCGTCACGTCAGAGGCTGCAAGAGAGAGTTGCAAAACGAAGGAAACCTGCAAATCGAAGGAAACCTGCAAATCGAAGGGATGACGGTAAATCGGAACAAAGAGCTTCATGACCGGTCCGACCCATTTAACGGCGGTTCCCTGGTCCGACCGCCGGTCCCCGATCTGACCGGGCGGTTCTTTGCAGAAACGGTCCTAGCTACCAGACCGGCCTGGTAGAAGCCCCGATCACCGGTCCGACCGGTTCGGCCGGCCGGTCCGGTCCGGGTTTAAAAACCTTGGATGAATCAAAGGAAAGGGTCAAGGATATATTAGCATGCATAATTATTGAGATTGATTGGCATAATTATTGTGATTGATTGGTATAGTTTTAGCAATACAATTAATTTGTAATTACCACCTCCCAAAATAGAGGAGGATAGTTATACTATTTAATGTGATGAATCAAAGGAAAGGGTCAAGGATCCTCTTTCACATGGCGGTGTTCGTGATGGTCACGACCATCACTGCCAGCTCATCGCAGACCGCCCTGTCCACCCTTAAAAAGGACGAATTTTAAAAAGCACGTGCCAATAACTTATGCAAAGGGCTTTACTTTTTTTTTTACTTGAAAAGCAATAAATTGTTATTCGTAAAGCTTAAGTCGGATAAGCATAAAATCTTTTAACACGGGTTAAAAATTAACCCTAAAACTCGTATAAGTTAGAAAGTTAAAGGATCACAGTGAAAGATTGATTTAATTAATAGAGATAATGATGTGAGTTATTATTAGATTATAATTGTTAGAAGTATTCAAGTATGATTCATATGGTTACTTTAGTACAAATAGGGGGTCTAGGCTAATGTTTTTATTTGTTCATATCTTTGTAAGTTTGTACTTTGTTTGTTTGAATAAGAAAAAGTCGCAGGTTTGTAACCCCTGAATTAATGTTTTTCTTTGTCCATTTCTTTGTAAGATCGTAGTTTTGTTTGTTTGAATAAAAAGAGTCGTGGGTCCCCCAATATAGGATCAAAGGTGTTAAAGGTATAAATATGTGAATGTGAATGTAAAGGTAGTGGTATTTGTACTGTACATGGATAAACATTTACGAGCAAAGAAGAGGGAAACACCATATTTAAATTTATGGAAATGAGAGATTCAGATTGTTGGGAAATGTAGTTAAGGGGTAATTATTCTATATGTTTATTTATCAAGTCCCATGAATAGTGCTTTTGTTTTTTTCCCATCTTTACTATTGATAACTGTATTTATACTATTTTGTTTGAGTATATTACCAATAAATGTTCCAGTACAGATGGTGTGTTATTGTTGTGTTCAGGTAATATGGCCCGGTTCGAGCCTTGCAAACGCATTTTGTTGGGTCATTTTTTGGTATTTAATTTTTTGTTAATTACAAATGATCTTGGTCATGTTTTGGGGACACCTGTATTACACGTGTCGACAACACACACTTTCTCCTTTAATAGTCACACATTCTCTCTCTCTCTCTCTCTCTTGAGAAAGCAATCTCTGTGTCTCTTCTCCATCCTTCTCTCTCTCTCTCTCTCTCTCTCTCTCTTTGTATTCCTTCTTCTTCAATATCTACAATCGTTATCCTCATCTCAGTCGATTATTTGTTAGATTTACCAATCTTCATCATCAATCATTCATTCATACCCACAAACACTCTCTTTCACATAGACACACGCAACCACCAATAACCACATCCCATCACCGTTGCTAACTTCCATCACCATCTCTGATCTGACATCGTCCACCGTTTACAGATAACAGAGTGCAAGGGAGAGAGCTAGATCTTGATAGGGAGAGAGAGCAGCCTATGGCCTTTTCATCCTGTTTACCCAGTTCGCCGGTGGTGGTGCCGTTCCGGTGAAAGAAGATGCTAACGGTGGTTCTGGTTGAGAGTGTTACGGCGACAGCGGATTACTGCGGCAACAGTTTACGGAGTCAGCGTCAGTTCCACCTAACAGAGATAACGACGGTTCTGGTTGTCATTTAAGGTGACCAAGGCGCTGGTTTGCTTTGATTCAATTGATTATTCTGTAAAATATGTTAACCTATTTTGAATGTATTATTGACTTCATATACATTTTTTTGGTGTTATAGTGTTGTGTTTTGTGGAAGAATCTTTGGGTTGAGGAACACCGACTGAAGTTCACGAAAAAAGTGCAAGCAAATATGAAAGTTCAAGAAGGACTCCAGGTATGTACAGTCTAAATCGTTTCGGAGTACATTCTTTTATTAGAATAAACATAGCTCTTTTCAACTGTTTAGTCAAATGACCTTTTATATGGGTACTATTTGCTTACTATAGTAAATTAATAAACTGTAGGTGTGGTTCATGAGGTTTATTCTGCTTTGGAAACACAATAATTGAAGTTTAGTGTACCAAACAACTTTATTGGTCTTTTAACTTAGTGCTATTATTCTACGATCATTTTATTGGAACATCAATACATGTTTTTCATTATTATTAACATCTATTATTGAAACACTTGACATGAGTGGCCTTAACAAGTTTTTTCCTACCAGTTTTTGGATCTGTGTGTGTTAATACCCAAGTTGAATTTGGGGGTACAATAGCTATGTTTGTATAAAAAGTAAACATAGATTGATTTGTTGTGCTGATTTGCTGTTGTTGATCTGTTTCAACTCATCAGCCTCATTAATTACATGCTAATTGTTGCCATTTTTAACATTTGGATCGGTTTAGTTAGTGGGAGTGATGAGTCTCGAATTTATACGGACATGTGACGAGGATGGCATGGCATGGGTGTTGGATGGTAGGCGTGTGCCTGCAACCCACCTTGCCGCCATGTTTTTCTACGAGATCTGAGCCACAAGACTGCTTGATAAGAAACGCATCCCCTGCTTACAACGATCAGATGTTCAAGGAACCACGTTATACTGTTTACGAGATGGCCAAAAAGTAGCAACTGTATAGGGTGGTTTGTTGAGGTATTTTGGTATTTCGGGTACGATCTCTTCATTGATTTTGAATCAGCAGTGCACGTATTTACACCTTATACGCTGTTAGGCGATGGTGACAGTAAAAAAAGCCATGCTCATTGTTTTGGCGTGGCAATTATATTATTTGCAGCCACATTGAACTGGCTTTGCTGAGCCTTTGAGCTGCAGTTTCTATCCGTGGGATTATTAATTATCCTATATATTTATTTATCAACTTCCATGGATAGTGTTTTTTTTTTCCATCTCTTTTGTTGCTAACGGCATTTATATTGTTTGGTTTGCATATATTAGCAATAAATGTTCCAGTACAAATGGTGTGTTGTTGTTGTGTTCAGCTAATCTACCCTACAAGCATTGATGAATAGTTATTTCTTTTGAGTTTGGAAAGCTTTGACACGACTTTTGACCTAATACGCTGAGAGGCGATGATAAGATCAACATAATTGCTATATTCGTTGTTTTTGCGTGGCAAATATGTTATTTGCAACCACAATGAACTAGCACTTCTGTGCGGCCTGTTTAGGCATATTTAACAGTCGGTCGGTTGGATGGTGATGATTGTTAGTTGCTCACCGGTTTTGTTGGTTTGTCGATGGTGGCGTTGTTAGCCGTGGTTTGTCTTCCTGATCAGCTGTAGTTGTGGGTGTTTGATGGTACAGATGCAAGAGAGAGTGTGTGGACAGTCGATAGCAAGAAGATTTAGAGGTCAAATTCCCACCGTTGTTGATATACCTATTGCTGCAGATTAAAATAGGTATGAATGAAATAGGTTAAAACATTTTTGATATACCTATGGCATGCAGTGTCAAACCTGGATAAGGTGTGAATGAAATAGGTTTAGACCTGATTTGACGCTGACACAGACATGAACACGAAGAACCTGGTCAGTGTCAAAAACATTTTTGATAGTTAATATACCTATATTCTTTGATTCTTACCATGCTATATTCTCTACCTATCCAACAACAAAGAATCGAGACGGGTCAGAGTGTTTCATAGTAAAGCTCTGGCGCAAGTGCAATTGCGAGGTGTGAACACAAAGGATTACTTTATTGGAAGGATTAAAGAAGCGATTAAAAGTAAGTGTGCCAATCACACTATGTTTCATTATATCACATCCTGATTTGGTTGATTATGATATTTTTTTGAAATTGCAAAAAAGGTTATGATATATATTTTTTTAAGTGTCTGTAGACATGAAAGAAGGTAATTGGTTGTTGGGTGGTGGGTGGTGGATGGAATAATGATCTTTGGGGAGGAGAATTGCCAGCAGCCTCTTGGATTTATGACATTACACCTCATCATCCTGTAAGAAACGTTACATACGATTTATATAAACTCAACTCAGCACAACTCACAAGTCTTTTCGAAATTGGATTCCTTGATATGCAGGTATGGCTCTCAAGAATGGATGGTCACATGGGTTTGGCTAACTCTTTGGCTCTAAGAATAGCTGGTGTTACCAGTGATATGCAAGATCCAGTTGGTGGAACTATTGAGGTGACTTAAGGTTGTAGCCTACTATGAATGGTTAGTAAATAGTGAGAATATGCCATGTCAGCTTGCTGATTTATCTGGAAGAATGTTATATGCTAATTTAATTTATTCAACATTCTCATTAAGATTATTGTATTGTTTTTCTTACCATGTGTATTTCATATGTGGAGAATCTACTAAGGGTTTATTTTTATGTTTTAGGTTGATACAAGTATCTGTTTATCTTCTTTTGTGTTTGAGGTATGAATGTAATCAATCATTATACCCGACTTTCAACTTACAACTATTAATAGCATACTTCAATGCTAGCATGACAATGTTTTGCACTTTGTTAAATGGATGGAAAAAGTTTTGTTACCAGCCTTCTCGCTTTAATGTATGCAGGTAGCTTATGCTAGAGCCTAGGTTACTTCCTTGGATTAAACTGTTAAAGCCTTCTCGATTTAATGTAGCCAGATAGCTTATGTTACAGCCTTACTTTGTTGGATGAAACAGATGGAGGTAACACTTTGTTTATAACAAGAAGTGGGAGAAATAGATTAGATGCTATACTATAATGTTATGTTATTATTTGTTGATTCTAAATTTGTTGAGAGACTATTATATGATACTATTATGTCCGAAACATATTTGCGGCTGTTGTATTTCAATATATATTGGTTAATTTGGTTGATATGGTTGATAATAGCTTCTTAGCATTTTGGTAACAACCGAATAACAACGCGTGCCTTTTGCGTAGTAAATAGGTCTCTAATCGCTCACAAACATACTCGAAAGTTGCGCAACGCGCAACTAAGCATCCCACTAGTTACGTTTAAAGATGTGAAAGTGTATAGTGAATTGGAAAATGTTAATAATCATAATTTGCGGAAATGGAGAATATATATGTACAATAAAAAAAATATGCTGATTAGATATTGTGGTATTGAAAGTGAAAATTTAGTTCATATATATTCAAGTTTGTTGAAAATGATCGATCAATATTAGAATTTTGGTTGTGGAAAAAGAACATAATTGACCATTTATGAAACTATGCAATTTTGTGGATATGTGGATATAATTGGTGTAAAATTAGGTTTATGAAAACAAATCAGATTTTTAGGAAAATACTACCTCTATAAGAATATGAGTCCAAGGTTTTTTTTTATTAATTTTTTAGGAAATGTAACGATAATCAAAGGATATTGCAATTTAAATCAGTTTGAGGTTGGAGAGTTCAATTAATTGAGTAATTTTAAACATAGTGTTGGTTTTTGAAAATCAAGATTTTGTTGTGGTATTTTGTATAGAAAACGCTAAGTAATCATTCACAAAAAAAAATGATAAATAATTTATAAATCATTTCTATGTTTATATATTCTAGTGAAAATATTTTGTAACATCAATTTAGACATTGTACAATCATTTAATGTTTTAACAGGGTACGTTTATGAAAATTGGGAGATCTCTGCCAAAGTAATTTACTTGCTTATAGTTTACAAAATCTTTTGTTGGTGAAAGTTTGATGAAAAATAGTGAACTCTAGTTTTGGAATCAGGGTACCTTTATATAAAGGTTAAGATTTAAACATGTACAAAGGTTTCAAATCTTAGGTGGTGTGGAATCTTATGAAGATAAATTTTAGAAATGTGCTAGGGAGGTTTAAAATATGAAATACAAAAGATAACGAGGTCGTGAAATATAGGTAAATATTGGTTAAAAATTGGAATAATGGAAATAAATAATCCTAACTATTGACTATTGGCTAATAACAGTCTCAACTATAAAAATTACCAATAGTGGTCCCAACTTTCGACATATTGGAATATAATGGACCCAAACTAACGGAGGTCTAACTCCGTTAGTGTGATGCTGACGTGGCATCCTAGGTGGCAAAATGATCATATGTGGCATCTGACGTGGCATCCTAGGTGGCAAAATGATCCTACGTGGCATCCTACATGGAATCCTACGTGGCATGCCACGTCAGCACCACACTAACGCCGTTAGTTTGGGTCCATTATATTCCAATATGTCGAAAGTTGGGACCACTATTGGTAAGTTTCGTAGTTGGGACTGTTATTGGCTAATAGTCAATAGTTGGGATTATTTATTTCCATTATTCCTTAAAAATTTGAGCATGTAACATGTTATAAAAAGGATCATGAGGTTTGAATAAAAAGTTGGAAATAATCAAGCATGTGCAAAATTACGTAACATTGCAAAATGAAATATAATTATGAAATACGCAAATGATCATGGAAATTTAATTTATGGATAAAATAACAAACAAGGAAAATGGTTTTGAATTGCAAAAATTATGAGATCCAAAGCTTAGACTAGAACAAAAGTGAAGGGATTTAAATAAAACCATGTAAAATAATATGAAACACATTGTGTAAAATAAATAATTAAATAATTGGATTGTCTCCATTGAGTTATAAAACCAATGAAAACCTTGACTATTCAAACAAATTAAACTCACCAGTGGTTTAGGAAGACGTGTTTTAGCCTATAAGTGAACACTTATTCCAAGAATTCTTAGGTAGGCATACGAGTCCCTTAATTGATTGAGATTTGTACGAAATGTCTTTCCTTAAATAGAAAACTTGGAATATAGGTGTTCACCCATCTAGGTTTCATGTATCCCTTATCACTAGTAGGATTTAAAACTTTGAAGAGAATTGAAAATCAATAGAGAACGAAACTAGCCACAAATGTAAAGGAAATCACTTCTAGCTTCATGATGAAGTTTCTATAAGAATGGAAATGAGTGAAACTAGCCATCAAGGTACATGAATTCACTTCTAGCTTGATGATGAAGTTTCTACAAGAATGGAAATGAATGAAACTAACCATTAAGGTATAAGAATTCACTCCTCGCTTCATGGTGAAGGTTCTTTTGTGAAATTAAAGGGGGCTTCTCCAATAAGCTTCCACCTCCTAATGATGCAGTGAAACTCCTCCGTAGATGATGATGATGATGATGGAGAGTCTTGACAGGGTGAAGAAATTCGGAAGGAGGAGAGAGAAGGGATAGAAGCATGAAAGTGATTGAGGAAGACAAAACAAATAGCATGCAAGTTATGAGATAACTCATATTGGACTCTTAAGGTTATGGTCCAGTTCATGTGTCTAATAATATAATTCCCTATAATCATGGTTCTGATACCAATCTATAACACCCCTATCGATAGCGAAAACATCAAAGTGCCACGTGCATGACTGTTCAACAGCTCATGGTACTAATAAAGATGAAATAATATCAATTATCAATTGTCTTACAATGAAATGAATTACACCAAGTCTCAACAATAAAAAAATTTATTAAACTTGTTATAGGTCCCAATAGTCCTATATGAAGCATCATGCAAAACCTAAAACATGTACAAAATAATTTTATCAACAAATAATATTGATGAGCAGTACGTATAGCATAAAGTTTAAGAAATAGTACAATTCATGTGTCAAGTCCTATCATGGCATTTAGTAAACACGTAACTACACATACGGAACAAAATCAAACCTAAACGTTGACAAAAAGGCCCTAACACTGTTAGGTCTAAAATTAAGCGATAACAACGGCCTAGGGCTTCTCCTTGAAAGGTAAATCAAGAAAGGCGGGTTGTCAATCCAATAACGTTTAAGTCTAAGCTTAAGGCACAAGATGTAAACAAGAACACGTATATGAATTGTATATGAAAAAGTTTGTGTAAGTGTAAGTTTATAAAGGTGTACATGTTTCACCCCAAAAGTGTAAAAAAGAAAAAAAAAAAAAAAAAAGGGAATAAGTATACTCACAGTTTGTGAAGTAGAGTAATTATCCGAGTGTGATGATTAATAAGCGAGGGAATCCTGAGGAATTCAACCTATATTGTAATTGTAAAGTCTAAGAGTGATTGAACCTAAAAAATTTAAGTTTTCTAGGATTGGGCACTTAGGGTTTCTAGACTTCATTGGGAAATTAGGGTTTTCGAAATGTAGTTGATTCGAAATCAATAAATTTATTTAAATGAAATGGAGTAAATGAATTTTGAGATAAGATGTATGAAAATGTTTTAGTGTAATAAAAAGAATAATTAGTCTTATTTAATTTCTAAAAGTTTAAATAAACAAAAAGCGATTAAATTGTGTAAAAATTAATATATGTTATTAGCAATAATTTAAATAAACATAACTTTTTAAATATATAATTTATATTATGATATAAATGATTTAAATTTAGAATACGAATTGAATTATTAGTTTTTATGGAATTTAAAAGAATATAATGTAATTTAAATAAGGATAAAAAATAAAAAATGTTAAAATAAATAAACAGTAACATGAAGTTAAGACTTTGGTGTAATAATATTCTGAGATAAGTAAAATAATTTTATAACAATCTAGATTATTTATTTGGTAATAGAAATGCCAAATTTTTTATTTGTAGAATAAAATTTTCAAAAGTATAATTTTTTTTAGAAAGTAACTACTACTTGTAATATCTGCATTTTTCCGCATGTTGAAATTAAGATTAAGTGATAAATAAAATCGTTGGAATTTTTATATACTTCGTTTCATTCATTTTATACGCTTATACATACCTATATACAAAAAAATACATGCATATTTGTCTTTATTAATACTGATATTTATAATTTATAAAGATTTTTATTTTTTAACCTTATGTATAAGCATTTACCAAGTACTAACCACATCCATTAACTATTTTTCACCAACTTTTAATTCCAAACTACCCATTCATTTAATGTTCAACCACTACCAACCAACTAACACTCTTAATTACTAAACCTTAAATGGAGCAAGCTTGTCAGGTCTAAACCAAATGGGGGGTCTTGGGTTGGGAAGTATTGAGGACCTAAATACCGCGTTGAGAGCGAAATGGTGGTGGAGATACAAGCGGAACCCGGATCAGTTGTGGGCTAGGGTGGTTAGTTCGATTCATAAATCGAAAAGGTGCTCTAAACTTATTTTGATTAAGAACACAATTCCGGGTGTATGGAAAGATGTAGGTGGGGTTGATGAGACGCTGTAGAGACTCGGGATTCGGATTGGGGATAAACTGAAGGTCAAACTGGGTAATAGCAAGTTGACTAAATTTTGGCTCGACCTGTGGCTGATGGATGATCCGTTGTGTGTGGCGTTCCCCGACTTATTTCGCCTGGCAGCAAAGAAAAATAACCTAGTTGCGGACTGTTTGAACACCTCGGATATGGGTTATTATTGGGCCTGGGATTGGAAAGGTTTCCCTGCGCAAGAGGGTGTGTGGAACAACTTTAGGACGCTTTCTCAACTGCTGCAAGGCGTCAATGTTTCGGGCGATTGTGATGTTTGGGGCTGGGACAACAACGAGGGGGTGGATTACTCTGTCAAGTTTGTTAGAAAGGCCCTCGATGAAGCTAAGCATGGGCATGCCTTGGGTGTTGCTTTTAGATGGGAACCTTGGGCGCCTCCGAAATGTAACATCTTGGTTTGGAGGGCGCAGTTGGGTCGTATAACAGTTAAATTGGAGTTGGTGGCAAGAGGGATCACGGTACCCGACGTTAGATGTGTTCGATGTGGATCGACGCCGAAGACAAAAACCATCTGATGGTTAATTTGTGACATCCGTCACCCTAGTCTTTCGTCAAATTGACAATATTAGTCCTTCAAATATTTCCATTATAGTTCCTGAAAGTTTCGTTGTTTTCAAATTTAATTTTAGAGTAAACTAAAAAATTTATCGTTTATATTTATTATGGATCGGGAATGAGTTTTAATCAAATGCGTATGTGAAACGTATTCGTAAAAGATTCTATAAAAAAAATTTCAAGTTTAAAAAGTTTTTTTTAAGTTAAGTTAGTTAACCAAGTTAGCTTTCTATAAAGAAAAAACTGAACCTTCACCTAACAATCTAACCTAGTTAAAGTCAAGGGACCATTCTTGCCAAGTCACAAAGTTTTAAAATCTGATCTCTCTTTTGCCTCCCACACGTTTTTCCGGCCGGCAAATTCCAGTCACCGGAAAATTTTCCGGCCAAACCAAAAAACCTTAATCCTATCACATTTCAATGCATGTAAGTGTTCCAATACGTTTCTCCATCATCCTTGAACCGTTATACGAGTTTTAAAAGGTTTTTAACGCTTTTAAATCATGAATTAAAACCGAGTTCTATGTGTAACCGACCGGACTTAAAGATCGAATTATTGGTACGTTTTTGTTAGACCATTATAAAAACCAACCATACCAATCATTTTCTGCACCTTCACACACTGTTAACCCACCTTTTAATCAAACGAAACGTAATCAGAAGACCTCCAATCGTGAACCTATATGCGAATTCGTTTCTTCACAGTTGCGGCTTCAAAACGAGTTGTAGGTACGATTTATTGATGCCATTTTACTCGTTTATAGTTCAGGAATAAAAACCCCATAATCTTAGGTGCGATCTGGTCTGATATCGGGTCAATTGATAATGGGGTTAGGGTTAGGGTTAGGTGTGCTTTGGGGAAGAAGATGGAATGTGGGATAATAAACTTATATTGTTTCCTTTCTAAACCATATAACAAAATTAACTTTGGTCTAGTGGTTATGCATGTATCAGTGTACAAAGAGGGCGCAGGTTCGAGTCCCCTTGTGCACAAATCTTTTTTTTTTCTTTTCTCAAAACCCTTATAATATCCTATTATTTCTTTATTTTTTTTTATTGTAAATATACGTACATATCTTAAAATATTTATAATAAATTCATTTTTGCTCCAAAAATTATAAAAATTTAGGAGTAGTTTCTTGACACCATAAAGAAAATTTCCATACTTCTATTTTCTGGAAAATGTTTTATTTTTATATTTTTATTGAATTAAATTATATTAATCATAATTAATTGATTAAAAATTCATTTTTAATGATTTTAATCTCAAACTTTTTGAGTAATTATTTCTAATCATTATGAACTGGAATAAAAATTATTGGTTCAGAAAACACTTATTTTTATTAATCTTCCTATTTTTTTTATCATTTAAACATGATTCAATTCTATTAAATCAGTTTTAAATATAAATAAGTTTATAAAAATTATGAGAAAATTATTTTCATTGATTTACATCATAAAGAATCCATTTTCTATAAAACTAACATTTTTGGATCATGTCTTGTATTTTTGATCTTATTTATGTTAATTAGACATAATTGAACATCTATTTATTTACACTATTTAAAACATCTATTTTATAAATACTTTTCTTATAAAATAGAAATGTTTTGTGTTTGAAAATCTTAATTACCATTTGTTAAATCATTGTGAAACACATAATTATTTATTTATACATTTATGATTATTGTATTTATTTAATTTAGTTAAAGTAATTAACTAAATTATTTCGTCTTAATTATTCAAACATATTTTTATATAAATATTCAATAGGTAATAATTATATTACCTAAACCACATTTACAATCTTTCATATATTATTTGTGATATACAACTTTTACATTAACGCGACTTATCATTAAAACTCTAATTCCCCAAATCGACTTAGCAAACCCTAATGCCTTAGACCCTAGATAATATAGACTCTTAGACATTTCCTTATTAGTATTCTATCACGTTATAGGTTGAATTCCTCGGAATTCCCATTACATAGCTCACGACCGCTTAAGTTGGATTTTGATCGCTTTCGCAAACTGTGAGTATATCTTTCCCCTTTTTCATGTTTTACTCTTTTGGGGCTATTCATGTACACTATGACAAAATGTTGTTCGTTTACTAAATGCAATTCTCATGTGTGTTTGCGTTATGTTAATTTGTGTGTCTATGACTTGTCAAAATCATTAACCTTTGAGGGCCTGGCATTTCAATGAATAGTACCATGGTATATACCCTTGTGACTCTGTTGAGAGTCCTCGTCATTGCTATGTATTACATTACTACTAGCGCATACTATATATATCTACTTTTCTTTACATAGGGTTGATTTTGAACGGATATTACTTATTACATAATTGCAAATGGTACCGCACATGAATTGCTAAACACTTTTCCTACTATATTTATTTAAACAGGGTATGCTCACCAATACATTTTGTATTGACCAAATCATTTTCATACATGTTTCAGGTTCTTATGAGATTACTTCCAAGCGTTTGGAACTTAGACTTAGATTGAGATTACTGTATCTTAGTTTAGATTGTTAGTCGTAGTTGTTGTATTTCTTTTAATGTAATAAATTATTAAATTCAATGTATTCAAATTTACATTTCTAGTCCATGAGCTATTGAACAATCATCACTACGTGACACCTCGATGTTTTCGCCATCGGTTGGGGTGTTACATAATTGCATGATGGCCAGAAGCATTTGGTGGGAGATATGTACTTGGATGAAAATTCTGTTCCCCATCTTCGTGTGACAACCTCTCGAACCTGCTGCGGTGCTTGGCGGACAACCCCGGCTCAAAGAACTGGAAGCGTCTTGTGTTCACAGTTGCGTATGCTACTATTTGGTAGCTTTGGCTTGTTAGAAACGCCATTGTGTTCGACGGCAAATCTATTCTTCACAGAAGGGTGATCGATCATATCAAGGAGGACAACTTCGTTTGGATTTGTAGCAGGGCTAAGATTACAAGCCCGTCTTGGGCTAATTGGTTGATTTTTGATGTTTCGGGCTGCTTATAACCCGTTTTTGTTTCGTTCTTTTCCCCTTTCCTCCTTTTTGTATTTTCAGCCCCTTGCTAGCTCATTTTATATATATAAAAAGCGATTTGCCGTTAAAAAAATTACTAAACCTTAATATCCTACTTATAAATACTCATCCCTCCCTAACTCCTTTAATCTCTTACACCACTCCCATATCACTTTCAAATATCCAAATTCTCTCAATATTCTTATGTTTAACTACCTATCATTAACTTTGCAAGCGTACCTTAACATGTATGGCACAATAAAAGTAGCACACCGCCCTCTTTGTGGGTCATTGTTAAGTTATTCATTTAATCACACCTTATATGCTTCGCTAATAAGGATACTTTACGGCTTTCATTTTGATGTTAGATTACGCTAGTGGAATCTCTGGTTTGATTTTTAGTATGTTCTATAATTTAGTATACAACAACATGTGGATTTTAATTTATTCAATCATTATGCTATGCATGTAATCATACTAATATGCTCACCGACCTTATTTGTGTTGACGAATATTTTATACATATTGCAGGAAATGCTTGATGAAATAAGATGAGAAAATATTATTTTGGATTTGGACTCAGAAACAAACAAATCAATCTATCTTTTATTTATGATTTTGCTTGTTATACGTTATCTTTGAACAATTTATACTTTTTGTTGAATCTTAACATTAAAATGAAAATTTGAATTCTAATTATTATCACAATTTATTGTTATGACGTCTTTGAACAATCTATAATAAGTCGCGACTCGATGTATTTCGTCATCGGTTGGGAAGTGACACTACTGATGTATAAGGTTGTAAAATGATTTTATAAAATATTTTCTGTTTTTATTAGACATTATAACAAATTTATTATCATTATATAATGGAAAACATGATTTAAAATGCTAAAAAAAATAATAAAATGTAAGTTTTTTTTTCCTGAAACAAAAATTCTTACAGAAGTTTAAAATGATAAAAGAATTTTTGAAATATTTTTAGGCTTTTGAATCACTAGTAACGGATTTATAACTAATTATTTTAAATATAAACAATAAAATATATTAAATATATATATAAAATATATTTTCTAGAATTAAAAATATAAGTAATAAAATTTAGGGGAATTAGAATTAAATAATCCTATTTTTGGTGAGTTGAAGGCAATAATCCCAACTTGAAAGTTGGAATTTAACTGACCAAACTTGTAATGAATTTTATTCCATTGAACCAAAACTGACTGAAGTTAACCTAGTTAGTTTTTTGCTGATGTGGCAGCCCACGTGGCATATGACATGGCAAAAACTACCCAGATTGATGTCACATCAGCAGAAAAATGTTCAGTCGGCTGCCACGTCAGCAAAAAACTGCCTAGTTAGCTGCCAGGTCAGCATAAAATTACCCAGTTGACTACCAAGTGTACAGATTTTGACACGTCATACACCACGTGGCTACCACGCCAGCAGATTTTGGATCAATGGAATAAAATCCATGACAAGTTGAGTCTGTTAAATTCTAACTTTCAAGTTGTAATTATTGCCTTCCAACCCAGCAAAGTTGGGATTATTTAATTCCAAGTCCCCTAAAATTTAAGATGTGATTAAGTTTATGTAATTTTTATAGAATTTTTGAGGTTATCAAAGTATTTTAAATAAGGAATAATGGAAATAAATAATCCAAACTATTGACTATTGGCCAATAACAGTCCCAACTACAAAAATTACCAATAGTGGTCCTAACTTTTGACATATTGGAATATAATGGACCCAAACTAATGGAGGTCTAACTCCGTTAGTGTGGTGCTGACGTGGCATGTGTAACACCCCCAACCGATGGCGGAAACATCGAGGTGTCACGTAGTGACGAT
>CM054127.1:120883661-121226161 GCA_028751855.1 Ambrosia trifida
GGGGGAGGTCCAGTGTGGACCGGACGGACCCGGGTTACTTCGCGGGCGACGTGATTTGGCGTCCGCACTGGAGTATCCGGGAGAACTCCCGTTTTGCCAACCCTCTAACGGCTGAGGAGTTTATTTCTGAAGTTGTTCCTCCCAAGGAAAGGGAGTATCAAGATAGCCTGCCCCGGTCGCAGTTGATTACCGATATCTGTGTCGGGCAGGCGCTCCAAGTCGCCGCTATTGAATCTTTAAAGCGGCGTGATCAGGAGTATGCCCGGGATGTCGCGGAGTTCAATGCTCGGCGGGCTAGCCAGGCGCAGAGGGAGGAGAAAATGAGATCGGAGGTAGATAGGTACCGTGATAGGGCCTATAAAGCTGAGGACCGAGTGAAGGAGCTGGAGAAGGAGCATGCGTTGGCGCATCAGCGGTGGGTCGATGCATGCCAGGTGACCAACCAGGAGACTATGAAGTTGAAAGATCAGATCCAGACCTTAAAGAATGAGAATGCGAAACTTCGGGACACCGCGGAGAGCCATGCCAAGGTTTTGGCTGATAAGGACTCCGTGGTGGCGGGTCTTAGGTCTGATCTTCGCAATAAAGATGATGAGCTTGTTGGTGCCTCTTCTCAGCTTTCTGAGTTGGCGGGTGAGAAGGCAGCGTGGGTGAAGGAGAAAGCGGCATTGATGGAGGAGCGGGCCTCGTTGGAGGAGTCCTTGACCGTGTCGCAAACGGAGGCCGAAAATGCCAAGTCTCTCTTGGATGAGGCCACCGTTGCGCAGGAGAAGGCTCAGGAGTCCATCCGCTGGGTGATGACCGAGGGTATCGCTAGTGTAAGTATTTTTCTCTCCTTTCTACTGTCCTTAAGTGTATTTTCTTTCTAACCCTTGTTTTTATGCAGATTTTCAAGCGGTTCTGGAACGAGCCCAATCTCGGTGATCAGGTTGCTGCTATCGCTGCTGCTGCGCGCGCTGCTGGAGAGGCCGAGGGATTCGACACTGGGTTCTACCACGCGCTGAATGGAGGGTGCATTTCTGAAGGTGCGCATGATGGTAAACCCAGGGAGAAGGAGTATGAAGCCGAGCTTCTGAAATTTGAGCAGGTCGAGTTCCCCATACTGAAAACAGTTGCGGACTGTAATCAGTATGCTGATCCAGCTGGCGCCCTCCGTTACTATATTGAAGAATCCGACCGTTTGGGTGCGGAGGCGCAGCAGAAAGGGAAGCAGCCAGCGAGTGGTGGTGAAGGTCCGTCTGGGACGCGCCCAGAGGATGTTGAAGAACAGCTGGTTGATTTCGGGGAGTCTGGTGAGGAATAGGATTCCTCTGTTATGTGTGTTTCTCTTTTTTTTTTTTTCTTTGTAAAGCTTGAGGCAGCTTGATCGCCTCTTTTTGGTAGTTTTTATGAATGAAACTGTGTTCGTTACCTTGTGTTTTTGGATTGATTGATGAATCTGGCGATAATGATACATGATATTTATGCCTTCAAGAACCAAGTTCCGATATTGCACATTTTAAGAGGCGATAGAATTTTCTTAGGATTCCCAAAAAATAAAAGTGGCCTAGGCATGTGTAGCCTAATTGTTTTACAAGAATTATATGTAACAGAAACGTAATTGTGCCGCGTTCCAAGAGCGCGGGATAGGCGTTCCGTCGAGCTTCTCTAACACGTAGGCGCCTTTGCCCAAAATTTCTTGTATTTTGTAGGGGCCTTCCCATGTTGGGGCAAGTTTACCTTGCTTTTCCGCGTTTGAAGCGCTATTGTTTCTGAGAACGTAATCTCCAATGTTAAAGCTATGTAACTTAACTTTTTGATTGTAGTAGCGTTCCAGTTGACTTTTGTATTTTGCTTCTTTGATGGCGGCGAGCTCTCTTCGTTCTTCAAGCAAGTCGAGGTTTAATCGTAGCTCTTTGTCATTCTCCCCTTTTTCCGCCATGAGTACTCTTGCGGAGGGGCATCCGATTTCGGCGGGAATGACGGCCTCAGAGCCATAGGTCAGGCTGAAAGGAGTTTCGCCATTGCTGGTTTTGGTGAGTATGCGATTTGCCCATAGGACGTGTGGAAGCTCGTCCACCCATCCTGTTCGTTTGGTCCCCAGCCGCTTTTTAATGCCTTCGATAATGCTTCGATTTGCCCTTTCGACTTGGCCATTCCCTTGGGGGTGAGCGACTGAGGTGAATATCTGCTGGACGCCCATTTGCGCCAACCATTGTTACAAGTGTTGGTCGGTGAATTGGGTTCCATTGTCGCTTACAATTTGATATGGCAAACCGAACCTGCAAATGATGAACTCCCATATGAACTTCTTGGTGTGTGCGCCGTCGATTTTTGCTAGTGGCTTTGCTTCGATCCATTTTGTGAAATAGTCGATTGCCACTATTAAGAACTTTACGTTTCCTGGCGCTGTGGGGAATGGGCCAACAAGGTCTATTGCCCATTTCTGGAACGGCCATGCCGCTGTGACGGGAATTAGGTCGTTTTTAGGACGCAGGGTGTTTGGCGCGTGGCGCTGGCAAGAGTCGCATTTGCGCAGTTCTGCCACTGCGTCTGGGTGCATGCCTGGCCAGTAGTAGCCTGCGTTCATTAGCTTTGCCACCACCATTCTAGGTCTTGCATGTAGTCCGCATGTGCCTTCGTGGATGTCTCTGATGAGGAAGGAGGCGTCTTCTTTGTCGACGCATCGCAGTAGCGGACCGAGGTATGATCGTCGATAGAGGATTCCGTCCGTTAACTGATAGTGCAAGGCTTTGTGCTGGAGCTTTTGTGCCTCCGCTTTGTTATCGGGTAACGTTCCGGATGTGAAGTAAGCCTTTAGTGGTGCCATCCAAGAGGTGTTTCCTGTTTGGATGACGTTGACTTGCCTTATAGGAACTGATGGGGCTTCTTGTAGTTCGACGCGGACGTTTTTGGCCATGTGCTCAAAGACTGTGGAAGCCATCTTGCTTAGGGCGTCAGCGGGTTTGTTTTCGCTGCGGTTGATGTGAACGACCGTGCAGGAGACGAATTTGCGTATGAGTAGTTTGGCCTGTTGTAGATATAGGGCCATTGTGGCGTCCCTTGCATCGTATGTGCCATTGATGTGGCCCGCCACAAGTAGTGAATCGACATGCGCTTCGATATGTGAGGCTCCCATTTGGTGTGCGATGCGTAAGCCTGCTAGGAGCGCTTCATATTCTGCCTCATTGTTTGTTGCGGCAAAGTCTAATCTAATGGCGTACGTGTATTCTTTGTTATTAGGGCTGATCAGCCGTAGGCCTGCACCTGCGCCGTCTGAATTTGACGCACCGTCGGTGTAAAGGTTCCATCTTTCATTCTCCGGCGTTGGTTGTGCGGGATCCTGCTCTGCGAGGCACTCCGCGATTTTGTCCGTTGGTATTTCGGTGGCGAAGTCGGCGAGGACCTGTCCTTTAACTGCGGGTCTGGGCTTGTAGTTGATAGTGTGTTCACCTAGTTCGATTGCCCATTTTGCTAGACGTCCCGAGGTTTCTGGCTTGCGTAGGACGTCGCTGATTCTGTAGTCTGTTAGGACGTTTATTGGGTGGCCGTGGAAATACCGCCGCAATCTGCGCGAAGCGTGGATGAGGGCTAGTACTAACTTTTCCATTGTGGAGTACCTGGTTTCTGCGTCTAACAAGGTTCTACTGATGTAGTAGATGGGTGTTTGTACAGTTTTGCGGTCTACCAAAAGTACGGCGCCGATTGCCCTTTCTGTTACAGAGAGGTATAGGGTTAGCGGCTCTTTGGGTAATGGTGCTGTGAGAGTAGGTAAATTCATAAGACATTCTTTCATTTCTTTAAAAGCTTTTTTCGCCTCAGGGGTCCAGCGGAAATTACTTTTCTTAAGACAGTTCTTTAGAGTGTCTACAAATGGAAAAGACTTTGAAGCATAATTTGAAAGGAAGCGGTTGAGAGCGACTAGGCGCCCCATTAGTGTTTGTACTTCCTTGATGCTTGTTGGTGATGGCATTCTTTCGATTGCTACGACTTTGTCCGGGTTTGCGCGGAAACCGTCACGCGTGACTACAACGCCTAGGAATCTTCCTTCTTCCATGCCGAAGGAACATTTGCTGGGGTTGAGCTTCATGCGCACCTTACGTAGTTGGCTGAATGTTTTCTGGATGTCTTCTAGCATGTTGCCTTCGTCTTTGCTTTTGATGACGAGGTCATCAACGTATACTTCCAAGCGCACCCCTATCTCGTGGATGAAAGCGCTGTCCATGAGACGTTGGTATGTGGCTCCCGCGTTTTTCAGACCGAAGGGCATTTTGGTGTAGCAGAAAATGCCCGTGTCTGTGCGGAATGCCGTTTTGTCTTCATCTTCCTTTGCCATTTGGATCTGGTGGTAGCCTTTGTAGGCGTCGAGGAAGCATTTGAAGCGGAATGGTGCTAGGGAGTCTACCTTTAAGTCGATTTCTGGGAGAGGGTAGCAATCCTTCGGACAAGCTTTGTTTAGATCTTTGTAGTCGACGCACATGCGCCAGCCGCCTGTCGCTTTTCCTACCATAACCGGGTTGGCGACCCATGTTTGGTAGCGTATTGGGCGGATAATGCCAGCGTTTAGTAGCTCACTGATCTGTTCGTTCATCGCCTTTGTTTTCTCCGGTCCCATTTTGCGCATCTTTTGGGCAACTGGCTCCACTGATCTGTACGTGTTAAGTTTGTGTTCCGCGATGTTTCTTGGAACGCCAATCATGTCAGATGGTTGCCAGGCGAATATGTCTATGTTCTTTACCAGTAGTTGTTTGAGATGCGCCCGTATGGTTTCGGAGATTTCATGGCCGATGATGACCGTTTGGTCCGGGAATTTAGGGTTAAGAACCCAGTTTTCCGATTCCGATCGGGTTTGTGTTTTTTGTGGTTTTGCCACGTCGATCGCGTGGCACTGTTTGTTGCCGCGGACTATTGCTACGCCGGTTCGGGTTGGGAAGCCTACCATTTGGTGTGGGGTGGAGGCGTTGGCGTTGAACTTTGCCAAGCCTTCCCGCCCTAGTAGGACATCGTGGCGAGAAGTGACTGGTAGGACCATGAAGTCACAGATTTCTGTGCGTTCGTGGGTACCATCTGTTAGGGTAACCGGGAAGGTGATGATGCCGCGCGGCATGATGACTTCGTCGATAAAGCCTGATATTGGTGCGTTGACTGGAACGAGGCGGGCTTTGTCATCCTCGTCCAGTTGTTGAAAACACTGATCATATATGATGTCAGTGCTGCTTCCGCCGTCTAGGAACATTGATTGTGTTCGGTAGTGTCCTACGACGCCGGTGACGATTAATGGTGCGGTGGCGGAAGGTCCACCTCGTACTCTGGGGAGGAGGACGTCCACCTCTTTCCAGGAGTCATCGATCTCTCTTGGGCGCTTTCCTTTATTTTGGCGTTTTCCCGCGTCGGAGGTCATATTGCAGTGATGATGCGGAGTGTGCCTGATGTAACTTGTTTGTAGGTTCCGGATTGTTTTCTTTCCGGGCTCTTCATGCTTGTCGTCCTGGTTGTTGCGCCCGCCCCTATTAACGTTTTTGACAAGGTGACCCAGTTGGCCTGTCTTCAGTGCTGCTTCGATTTCTAGTTTTAGGCTGTAGCAGTTGTCCGTCAGGTGGCCGTAATCGTTATGGTACTCACAGTATTTGGTGCGGTCCACGTTCTTTCGTTTGCCTAACACTTTAGGCTCTTTGAAAGTGACCTGCTCTGTTTTGAGTACCTGAGAGGGAGTTTTGGTTAGCGGCGTCCAGTCGGTGGTTTTCTTGGGTTGGGCTTTGTGGTCCCTTGATTGCCTGTTTGTGATTGTCTGGCGGGCATCTGTGGAGGGCGAGTATTTGCCTTCGTCTGTTGGTCCTGAAATGCGGGACCACACGGATTGCTTGCCCTTGTTTCTGTTGGAGTTGCTGGTTTGGTTATATCCGCGCTGTTGTTTGATGGAGCGCTCCGAGGATGCGTATATTTTTGAAGCCTTGATGACTTCTTCCCAGGAATCAGGGACACCTGTCTTCCCGGATAGGGTTTTCATCAAATCCTCACTGCGTACTCCGTGGATGAAGCCTGCGCGGGTTAGTTCTTCCCCACAACCTATTTGCAGCGCCTCTTTGTTGTAGCGCACGATGTAGTCGTCGATTGACTCGTTGTCTGTGCGCTGGCAGAGGAGGATGTGGGCCTTATCTCGTTTGTGCCGTCTGAGATGGGAGAAGTGATCCTTGAATTTTTGGATGAGGTCATCAAAATCTAAGATGCCCCCGATGGGGAGGTTGTCGAACCAAACTCTGGCTGCGCCGGTAAGGGTTTGTGCGAACAGGTGACACCAGACCTGTACAGGCCAGAGGACTGTGGTTCCGGCGCACTCGAAATCATGCAGATGGTCCGTGGGGTCTCGCAGGCCATCGTATCTGCCGATGCTGCTAGGGAGTTTTGCTTGTTTTTCTATGGGTGCGGTGGCTATTCTTTGACAGAATTTTGAACTTAAGGCGAACGACTTCGGCCTGTACGGTTTGTTTAGGTCGTCATCTTCCTTGTGGTGTGATGTCGCCGAGTTTGTTTTTGCTAGCTTCCGCCTTTTAGCCCTTGAGGCTGTTGCGTCTGAATCGCTGGTGGGTTGGTAGCCGTCGGATTCCGACGCGGAGTCTATTAGGTCCTGGTCGCGTGTGTTTTTGCTGCGACCTACACCCTGAGACCTTGGACGCGTGGTTTGTTTTTCCTTCCCCTTCCGGCTGTGTTTGGCGGAGGGGGAAGCCTTGCTTTTAGATTTGCTGTTTTGGATTTTTGCCAGCATATTCTGGTAGATCTTGGTGTTTTTGAGTTATTTTCTAAAGAGCCACTCGTCGGGGTCCATGGGTGTATTGGGTGCGTCTGATTCGGAGGATTCTGAGGCCGGAACCGCGCGGGGCGGTGTTTCCTCCCTTATGGTTGCTGGTTGCGTGTCCTTATCCGGAGTTTGGAGCGTTGCCGCTCTGGTGGTCTGAACGACCGTAGAGGGGGTCGCTCCCTTGGATCCGACAGGGGTTAGATCAGTCATTTTGTGAGTAAAAGATGTGGTTTTGAAAGTTTTGTGAGTCTTTCAGCCGGTACGGATGGCGCCAATGAAGAAACAACGAGTATAACTGGGTTAGATGTAGGGTATGATTTAAGTGAAATATGAGGTGACGACTCGTGTTCGCAGCAGGGTATAATCCTTCGCTCACAACGACGATTGATCTATGGTTATATACACGAATGGCAAGCAATCATATATAGTGGACAAAGATGTAAGTGGTTCGATCTAGTAAGATCTACGTCCACTGTAAAAGGTGATCTTTATTGATATATAGTGTGAATAACGATACAAGTGAAAGTACAAGTGTGCTCGTTCTTCTTGGCTAATGTTAACGTCCTGAGAAAGGAGGTTGAGTTCTCCTTTTATAGGAGATGCATGGGCCAGGGATGCTGGAGCCCATTTATCTCCTAATGGGCCGGGCCTGGGGACCGGGCCGGTTAATCGGAGGGCCCCCTTGGTTGGATCCTAACCCTTGTTTAGTTAAAGTGATCCAAGTTGGCGAGGGCTTCTTCTGATTGGACCACGTGTCACTTCGTGGTTGGCAGTTTAGGAGGCTCTTTGTCCACCACACACGTGGCGTGCTGTGGGTGGTGTGTAGGGGCGTCAGGTGTCAGACAGCTGACCACTTGTCAGCTGACACCTGACGGGAGGAAGCAAGTTGGTGTCCAAGGGGGGTGTCTCTGGGTGTTTGTCAATTTGTGTCTCTGCGCCTTTTGGCGCTGTGGTGCTCCTGGAAGTGATTCTTTCCGCGGGTGTCAGACTTCTTGTGGAGGCTTTTTTATATGGCGGGTAGGGTGCGCCTGAAACGGTACCCTACCCCTTCAGTAGATCAGTTCATACAAAGCATGCGACATCAAATATTCAAGATTTCAATCAATCAAAGTAGTAAAATGATTCGAGTAATCAGTAATTGGGATAGACAACTTATGTTCTAGGCACATGCAAATTCTAATTCTTAATTTTCTTTGTATTTTAGGGTTGGAGTAAGTTTATATCGTAATTTATTAAAATAATATCTCAAATGTGAACTAATGTGAAGGGAAATGTTTTCTAGTTACATTACATAGGACACCTAATATATCGGGACTGTGCATGACAATCAAATAAAAAATCAAACAAATTTAACTAAACATATTAACCGATTGATTTGTTTAATTAAATAAACCTAAAAACTTTCATGTTTTTAGAACAAATTCTAAATTAGCGCCCCTACTTAGGCTTAGGGGTGTGGCTTCCCCCTTTTTCCCTTTGTCTACCTTAGCGCTACATCACTCTCTCCTCCCCCTCCATTTTCCTCAAACAAGGGTGTGCTTCCCCTTTGTCCACCCTTCCCCCTGCAATAACATTAGAGAGAGAGATAGAGAGAGAACGAGGAGGATTCCCCAGTTTCACCGAGGAAAATAGGAGGGGGGTTGTTCCCCATCGGTGGAGACTTCCACCTCAACCCTCCGACCACCTCTCCAACTCCACACCCCCATGTTATTATACAATCACCCAATTTGGAAAACTATACACGTGTTATTTTGAAAAAAAGAGTTAATTGCCAATTTAGTTTTTGAGGTTTGTCAAAAAATGTCTTTTTAGTCCAAATAGTTTTTTTTCTCATCTGTGTCCCTAAGGTTTTCCATTTTTTTTTTTTTTTTTTGTCATTTTCATCCAATCCCCTAACTTCGATAAGGTTTTCCATTTTTTTTGTCATTTTCATCCAATCCCCTAACATATGTATTTTTTTTTTTTTGTCATTTTCATCCAAATCCCAGTTTAAATTTATTTTATTTTTTAGTTAGTATACACACACTCTCTCTCTCTCTCTCTCTCTCTCTCTCTCTCTCTCTCTCTCTCTCTCTCTCTCTCTCTCTCTCTCTCTCTCTCTCTCTCTCTCTTACCACCAGAACCACCATCACCACCCACCACCTCCACCATCGCCATCAACAAACCACTGTCCCTAATAATAATAATAATAATAATAATAATAATAATAATAATAATAATAATAATAACCGCAACGGTTGAGTTTCCCAACACCCAAAACCCGCAAACCCTCAAGAACCAATTACAAAACCTCCCAATCAATCTTTAACAAAACACCCAATTCATCAAAGGATTTGAACAACTTTCAATCAAAGGCTACTATAGCTGCTTTATTATTATCTTTAGTTGTAACACCCACACAAGCCTTTGCAGACACTGATTTACCCCTACCCCCACAAACCCCACTTCAAGCTGAGTTAGTTAAACAAAACCCATCAACAAATTCATTACCTTTATCCCAATCCAATGTTTTAACTGCACCAAAGCCTCAATGTATTAATCTTCCAAAACGTAGTCAATGGAGGTACAGTGAATTCTTGAATGCTGTCAAAAAAGGAAAAGTTGAGAGGGTTAGGTTTAGTAAAGATGGTGGGATGTTGTAATTAACTGCTACTGATGGTAGGAGAGCCTCGGTTGTGGTTCCGAATAACTCGGATTTGATCGATATCTTGGCGATGAACGGTGTTGATTTTTCGGTGTCTGAAGGTGAGGTTGGGACTAATGGGTTGATTGGGGTTGTGTTAGACGGTGGGCGGAGGTGATGGTGGTGGTAGGCTTAGAGAGAGACTGACTTTTCTTAACGAAGTTAAGGGTTGGATGAAAATGACAAAAAATGGAAAACCTTAAGGACACAAATAAGACCGGGTGTAGTGGTGGCGTGAGAGGGCGTTTTGGACCAAAATAGCGCCGGGAACGCCGAAAATGGGGGGCGTTATAGTTGAAAAGTTGGTCCAAGCGTTATATTTTTAACGCGCATTATAATGTTTGAGGCCCAATAAGATGTTGCCACGTGGACTGGGGGAAAAACGGTCAAAACAAAAATTGACCGTTGGGCCATTAATTTTTTCGAATGGTAACTTTTAATTTTTTAAAAAGATTATATATATATATATATAAACACAATATACACATATAAACTCAAACAAACTCAAACTAAAAAAAACACACACACCACAACACAAACAAACCTACTAAAACACAAACATGTTTCCATATGGTTCACCGTTTGGGGTCCCGTCTCGCCCGGGTCAGAGGCCAAACACTACGATGCCAAACATTACTCAACTGCCACCCACTTGTGGCGAATTTGACGCGAACACAATGGGATACGCTCAACTTCTTGACATGCCGGGTCAATATTTTCAAGGGTTTCCGCCAAACATGAACGTAAACTACGTCCAACCTTCTCAACAGCAGCCCGAGGTCGTGCCTGAAAATCAAGAGGAGCCCAACCAACCATGTGAACCTGAAGGTTCTCAACAGGGGGGGCGAGACGAGGAGTTTGCTTTAGCGCGGGCTTGGCTCGACATAACAAAGGATCCCGAAGTTGGTTAGTATTTTTTTTGTGTTCTAATCGTATAATATTTTTTTTTGTGTTCTAATCGTATAATATTTTTTTTGTTCTAATTGTATAATATTTTTTTTTTGTTCTAATCGTATAATATTTTTTTTTGTTCTAATCGTATAATATTTTTTTGTAGCGAACTGTCAAGAGAGACCGCTCTTTTGTACAAGAATTCGAGAGCTGTTTTTTAACGCCATGGGTAGAGGGGGGTATCGAGAAAACGACTCGATATCGGGAAAGTGGACGGATATAAATACTAAATGTCATCAGTTTTCGAAGGTTTACCAACGCTGTAAAGATAACAGGGGCAGTGGGGAAGGTGATGATGGTTTGTTGGCAAGAGCGTTGAACGAGATGAGAGAAACCCGTGGCCTGTTTCCGTATTTTAGGATTTGGGACATGTTGAGAAAAAGTCCTAAGTGGGCTAATGTACCGCCTATGGGGTCCGGTAATAGGCGTAAAATCAGGAGATGAGGGAGAGGATCATCAAAACGAAGCAAAACCTCCTCGTCGCGAGATCCGGATACACCGTCATCCGATGTTCGCTTTGTGAGTTTAGATGATCTTATTCATTTGGAGGATGAGGAGGAGAAGCAGGAAGAGGAGGAGGATATTTCAAGACCACCGGGTAGAAGATCTAAAAAGGGTGGCAAAGCCGAGTCATCTTCGACAGGAGGTGGTGGTACGAGGGAGGATTTTGAGGAAATGAATCGACGACTACAGGATATTCGCGATATCGGCCAAAGACGTTTGGAAACGATGCACCAGAGAGTGGCCGAGAATAAAAGATTCGTCGACATTAAAGTGGCGAGGCAAAGGGAAAGGGACATTGAGTTTTTGTCCAAATCGATCGACCACCTCGACGGAGAAGCCCTACGCCTTGCACAACTTCATAGGCAACAAATTCTTGTAAAATATAACCCTTAGTGTGTTTCGCTTTTTGTTTTATGTTGCGTTTTTTTTATTTGGTATCGTAATATTTTTAAGTTGTTTGTTTAGTTATTTGTATATAGTTGTAACTTTTTTTTTTAATATTAGTTGTAACTTTTTTTTTTTTAATATTAGTTGTAACTTTGTTTTTAATATTGTTTGTAATTTTTTTTTTTTATATTTATTTGTCTTTTATTGTAATCAAGGTTTTCAGAACCGGACCGGACGTCGAACCGGACCCCCGGCCGGTTCACCGGTTCGGCCGGTCCGACCCGTTCGACCGTTTCGACGAACCGGCCCAAAAAACAAAAAAAAATTAAAAAAAATTAAAAAATCCGGTCCGACTGGTCCGGTTTCCGGTCCGACCGGTCCGACCGGCCGGTCCGGTCCGGTTTTCAAAACAATGATTGTAATTAATTTGAGTTAAAAGATTAAAAATAATAATAAAATAAACAATCAATCAGAAACAGGGACATTATAAATAATCCCCTATCACTACACTTCATTTTCACTTTATTTTCCCATGCTAACTTAGCTGCCATGTAGACTAATTAGAATCAGGGGCGCTATAAATAACTTCCTCAACTACACATGGTCTAAAAAAAACTAGTTGGACTATCCTTTGTAGAAAAAAGGATAAGCTTGAAGGGCATTTTGGACAATTTACTTCTTTAAAACCATTGGCATTTCCATCCGGCCGCCTACTGTTTTTTTCCCTACAATCTTGGTTCTCTCCTCCTATCCCCTTTACGTCTATTTATACCAACTATCCCATATTCCCATTCCTCAACAAACAACATATTTTACATTCTTGATTTAAAACAAAGCCCACTTCTATTTTTTTTAAAGCCATTTCAAAAGAAAGAAATCGAAGACACTATGAGTTCAACAAGCAGAGCATGGATGGTGGCCGGAACAGTTGGATTGGTAGAGGCACTCAAAGATCAAGGCTTTGCACGGTGGAACTACACCATCAGAGCTATCCACCATCACGCCAAGGCCAATCTCCGATCACTCTCTCAAACAAAGAAGCTGTCTTCTCCGGCAGCCAAGGCTTCAAGCAGAGGCATACAACGACAATCAGAGGAGTCTTTGAGAAAAGTCATGTACTTGAGCTGTTGGGGTCCCAACTGATCAGTTAATTTAATTGCGTTTGTTTTTAAGTTTAGCTGTATCTGATGTACATATATGCACCCTTCTTGTTAATCAAATAAACTTTGATTATCATCACCAATGTTCATATGATCTATATGTGTTCTTAAATTATTTATTTAGACCTGTAAAAATTATATTGATGTTGGATCGGGATTTAATTCCCACTTCCAACATTATGGTGATAAAGGGTGGAGAGGCCTTATGTTCACTTAGGTCATCAAGGGTTCAATTCCCACTTCCAACATTATGGTTTAGTATCCGGGTGAAGATCGAATATGGGTGGTGTCGGTTTGAATCTGACGAGCGGCGAGGTTTTACCGAGTTCTATAACACTGTCGTGCCTTCGGGCGGGTGGGGCTCGGGTTTCCGCGCATCGGGAGAAGGCGGGGGCTGCTGGAGGTCGAGTAGTCGATTCTTGGACACAGCCAGTGGCGAAGCTTGACCCGAATGTTCGGGGGGTCGGAAGTCACCGGGGGTTCGGAAGTCACTGGTTTCGGGGGGTCGAAACCCTATATTTTCAAAATTTTCTATACGGATACTATATAATCGGAACTTCTGCGCGAAAATTCGGGGGGGTCGGCCGCCCCTCCCCGCCCCTACAAACCTTCGCCACTGGACACAGCGCCCCGCAAGGGTGGTTGCCACATAGTTGTTCGCCGATAAAAAAAATTAATATCTATACGCGCCTATGAGCTGTGAGCCAGATTCAACAACAGCCAAAAATTTTCAGAGTTGACATATACAACCCCTCAACTATACAATACGTAAAAGTAAGTGAACTATAAAACATAGAATTGAATTGAATACTTAACCCATCAACCTTCGAGACTTGAAATATACAACCCCTCAACTATACAATACGTAAAAGTAAGTAAACTATTAGACAAACAACTGAATTGAATACTCAACTCATCAACCTTCCTGACTTGATATATACAGCCCTCAACTATAGTACTATACTAACCCGTTTTATCTCAAAAAGTGTTGCTCGTTATTTGTAATTAGGGTTGTTTAAATTGCTCGGGCGAGGTCGAAAAATACTCGAAAGATGCTCGCTCGATCCTATGCTCGGATGTAAATGAGCCGATCGGCTGGGTTCGGTTTGTAAACTGTAACATTTCGCACTAAATAGATATACGTTACGGATTAAAACGACAAGCCTTATTATTTTTGGTGATATTTTGAACCCCTATACAATGATAATTATTCATACATATATCTATATATAGAGTAAAGATCCGGTACAAATAACTTTTTTGGTAAGAACTGTGAGAATCAAAGGAGGGTATTTTTTTTTTATTTTTTGTTTTCAAAATTTTTTTTCCCATATTGTTAAACATGTATTATAGTATTGAAAACTAAAAAAAAAATAAAAATAAAAAATTTGGTGTAGAGTAATTACGTGTAGAGTAATTACATAATTACTCTAGTGTAAACTAATGTATTTACCTTAATGACGTAATTACACTAAAAAAAAAATTTTAATTTTTTTTTTGTACTATTCATCTAGAAAGAATGTTTAAGCACATGGGAAAAAAAATTCTAAAAAAAAAATAAATTTTTTTTACCCCCTTTGATTCTCACAGTTCTTACAAAAAAACTATATGTATTTGATCTTTACTCTCTCTATATATATATAAGTTATAATAATAATAATAATAATAATAATAATAATAATAATAATAATAATAATAATAATAAGTCTAAAAATCACCAACTTCATTTGTCAAAATAAACCCACAACACAATTATTTAAACCCAACCCAGCCCAATCACCTAGGCCCAGACTCCCAGGCCCATCATCCGGCCCACCTGCCTTCAATAAAAAGAAAAAAAAACGGATCCTTGCTGCCCACGCGAATCGAACCCGGGTTAAACCAACAACACCACACCATCAAACCAGCTGGGCTGGCACTCACAACTGAATTGTAACAACCGGCAAAAATAAGGTAATTCCGTACAATTAATTAATATATGATTAACGTAATTAAATGCATTTATGTGTGATTTAATTATCAAGGCCTTAGGGAATAGCAATTTCCAAATAGTGCATAGGAATGCATACGTTTAATGGTAAAGCATGATTGGATCATGTGCGAATAAGTTATCCGGTACGGATGTTGGCAATTACCCGGTAATAATTAAATAAACGAAACGAATCCCGAACACCCAGGATATAAAATAAAGGGTATTTTCATAAGATATAATGAGTTTTGGAACTCCAAAACCATAAATGAAAACGTCTTGTACAAATCTCCCGGTAACGAATAAAGTGCGCGTATCGCACCCGATACGCGTATAACTCGTAATTTCACCCGGTAAAGGCCTAAATAACCAATCAACGCTTAAAATAGACTATATTTAAGGGTTATTAAAGGTATATTTAATGTCCGGATAACGCGTGATTAAAACCCGAAAAATACCCGAACGACACCCGAACGACGGGGGATTAAACATAACAAACAATGGGTAATTATTTGAAGTTGTGGACCCCACCAAACCCACCCAAGGGGCCGGCCTAAGGGCCATATTATCTTACTTGCTTTGTTGTTTTAATAATAACCTATACACCTAATGACAAAGCATGCATGGGTTAGGAAAAGATGTAAGGAGCATGTGTAAGAAACACTAGTACAAAAGCACTCTAACCTTGTCCCCTTGTAAGGAAATTTCGGCCAAGGGCCACAACCATCCAAGACAACTCCAAGCCATCATTTCATGAGTGCATGCATGTATGTGAGGTCTTATAAGTAGGATCATGATGCCTTAGGAAGATTTAACCAAGATTTGCAAGAAATCCCACTTATACATACATACATACACGGCATCTTTCCACACCCACACATATCATATTTTCCAAAATCTCCCAAGTACACATACAATCCTCCATAAGATCTCTTGAATCTTTGGAATGATTACATGTGATAAGGCTTTATAAACATGTGTTAGAGACTTGGAGCATCAAAGCAAAACTCTTCTTCTTCTTCCTTCTTAGAGCCGTGGGTTTACACACACATCCACACATTGTTCTTTCAAGTTTTTACATCTCCAAAATACTTAAAATCATCCATCATCCAAACCCCTTTTGTGTGTTTCAAGAGCTTGGAGCTAAACCACTAGGAAGAACACACTAAACCCCTCTCAAATCCAAGGTTTTTGTCTTCCCTAGCCTTGTGCTAGTAGTAAGCTTCTTAATCTTGTTTTTGATTGTTATTATTCATGTATGTGTTCCTAGTAGCAAGTTGTACATGAAGGGTTTAAGAATGGTTTTGAACATAATCTTTAATAAGTTTTCATGTGTAAAATGGAAGGTTAAAGATATAAAAATAAACCATGGATTTGATGATGATGATGTATTTGTCTTGAAAATATATAAAGTTTACATGTAAGACTAAGTAGGATGATGTTTTGGTTAAGATTTTGAGATGAACTTGAATATGTAAAAACTAACTTTAATTCATCTTATTATGATCATTTAAGTTATAATATGTGGTAAAACATGTTAGAAGTTCATAAATGAATAAGATGGAAAAGTAAAGTTAACTCACTTGGATGAATGATATTTTGAAGAAATGAACAAATACATAAAACACACATATAATTAGTCTTTCATATGGAATATAAGACTAACATAAGTGTTTTGATACAAAAATAACTTACCAATAAAAAGTTGAATCTTCAAAGTTAACTATTTTGAGTGAAAAATGCCAACTTTGAAAGTTAGAATAGAAAAATGCAACTTTTGTAAGTTAAGGGACTAAAGTTGTAACTTTGAAAGCTAAGGGACTAAAATGGACATTTTAGAAACTATTAGTCCAAAAATACAAGTATGGAAAGTTTGGTGTCAAAAATGCAAGTAATAAAGTCTAAGGATGATTTTTGTAAATACTAGTAAAAATACTTGGGTATTTTGTATAAAAGTGTATTTTTGAAGGTTATAAAAATATAAAGGGTTTTAACATAAGGATTTTTATAAAATAGAGATTTTATAAAAATATTAAACAAACTTGGGAAACTTATACAAAAATGAATACTTTTATATAAATGGGAATATAAAAGTGTTGGAAACATTTTTGTAGTTAAGTTGACAAGTTGGGTTAAAAATACATAAGTATTTTAACCATCCAAGTAACATGTGAAAATAGGAAGAAATATGGAAAATATTTCTATAAAATACATGTTGGGAAAAACTTGGAAAAATTAACTAATCAAGTTAAGATATCGAACTAAAACGCGTTAACGAACCATAACCGGACAAAATATGAGAAAAATGCCATTGCGGCAAGATAAGAAAAATATATATTTTAAGAGGTAAAATATATATATATACTTGGGTGAAAATAAATAAACACTTTCCTAAGTGTTGGAGGATTAATTCGTGGGAGAAACACATGACACAAACGAATAAGACGTTAAAACAAACGTATATACTTAACAAGAAAAATTACACATTTATATATATTTGTACGCTCGTCTCGGCAAAATTCTAGTGTATCTACTTAATGGGAAAGTAGATGTGCGGGAAGGAAAGCCGCGACGAGGAGACAAGGACATATATATGTGTATGTCGTATCAACGAAATCCTAGTATATTTATTTAAATGGGAAAATAAATATGCGGTGTGGTGAGTTGAATCGGACGTTAAGAATATACAATCGAACGACAAAATCTTCGCATATTTGTTTAAATGGGAAAACAAATGTGTGGCAAAGCGAGTCGGGTCGAGGATTGAAATATATATTATATCGAGCGATGCGATCTTAAGTATAATTATTTAAATGGGAAAATAATTATATGTTAAGTGAAGTCGAGTCGATGATAATAAGATACAAGTTATGGAAATATTAACAAGAGTAATATATAACTTGTAACACAAAGGGTAATGTAACGCCAACGAAACCTAGGATACACGCTTAATTAAACGGGATTTGGAACAACTTGTGGTCGGGAGTTGGGTGTACAACTTGCCAAGGCACATGCACTATAGGTATAGTGACTTATACGTTTAGGACGTTTATAGGTGCAAGACCACCCCTTGCTATTCACCTTATTGAGCCAGACGCAGTCACAGGTGAGTTTCACGGCCCCATTTTAAACTATTTTTACGTTTTCCGGGGGAAAGATATGTTAGGGATAGTGTTTGACGGATTTAATACTTGAGGTGTGACCGCCACTCGGGGTTGAGTCCTCGCCTCTATAATCATTTGTTCAGGGAATTGAAACCGGAGGAATATTCGAATAGTACTATTGGTGCCTGACAAGGCCCACCCCTAATCGATAGCGTCGATTATGCATTAGGTTATGCCTGGGGTGCAAATATTCTGAACTTAAGTCGTGGGAAACCGAGTAACGACTTGGAGCGGGGCACAATTATTATATGTCTTGGTTTGATTATAGTCTCAAGTAGATTTATAGGAATTTGCAACTCCTATATATTGTCATAACATGGTATTCCCAAGTATTCAAGTTTTAGAAACTGAAAACCTGTGAACTCACCAATATATTTATATTGACGAAACTTTTTAAAACATATCTTTCAGGTAATTAGAAGATGAAAGACCAGGCAAGCAGGGTCGGGGAATCTCCAATGCGACGTCAAGCTTTTGTGGGGTTTCACCTTTATTTCCCAAGGCATTTGGGATATATTTGAGAAACCTCTATGTTTATTTCAAAAACAATTAACTTTTGTGTAATGTTGGAAAACAGATTTGACGTCATAATAAATGACCCATTTTCTTAAATTACTTGTGTTTAGCCATAACCTTGACTTTATGCTTTTGAACCGTCGCGCCACGTGTTTCCGCCTTTGTCGTGGTGTGACAGAACGTGGTATCAGAGCCAAGGTTATAGCGAACTAGAGTATTTTCTTTAAAAACTAGACTATAACCGGATTTGGTTCTAAAGATAAAGTTTTCAAAAGAAAATGTACATGGTTTTAAATAAAAGTAATTTTCAAGAAGCATTGGGCATGAGGAGATTCCGACCAAGCCAGCCATGAGTATTGTTATACTGTAACGTAGAAATTAGAAGTTAGGAAGGTTACTATAGAGTACGCCATAACTGTCTAATTTAAATAAATCATATATACATGTACGGTTCTTTTGCCAGGATGTCCGACGCGGGAAGTATAGCGCCTAGTGTTGATAGCAGTATCCAGATTATACCCGCACCTCCGCCGGAGCCAGTCGAGTTGGTTGTGCTCGATGCGGAAGAAGACGACGTAGAGATGGACGTCGCAGGAGGGTCAGACGACGATTCGGACGAGACAGATCCTAGCGAGGATCCTGACTGGACACCGGCCGTGTTCGACGCGCCACAGCCCATCGTACCGGCCGCACCTTTGGCCGTACGCCCCGTTCGAGCCATCAGGGACTTCCCTGACGGCTGTGCCGGTCCTTCGCGACCAGTTCCCGCCCAGTCAGACGCGGCAGAGTCTCCTTTCCGCCGACAGGCTCACGCCGAGCACGAGCCGGCACCGGTACCCCACATTCACGTACCTGCAGGTATGAGACTCCTACCCATTCCCCGTGGAAGGAACGGATGGATATCCGACGACTCCGATGACGAGTCTGTAGGTTCAGTAGGGCACATGTTGGTGCCAGAGATTCAGGCTGACCAGGAGGAGCCAGTGGCTTCGATGCTAGAGGACGCCCCAGCCGACCCCATAGCTCCACCAGCACCCGAGCCCATACCCCAGGAGGAGCCAGCACCAGCAGCACTTATACACGAGGGTAGTCCCGCCCGTAGCTCTGAGCTACATAGGGCAGGCATGGAGGCCTTCGCCACTGCGAGCCCTCCCACACCCCCTGTAGTGGTGTCCACTCCAGAGTGGGCCACTGTCTCTGAGCCATTGATAGCCCCACTAGCTGAGCCCATGCCACCACCCACCATTGCCATGACTATACCCATCCCCACCATTCCCAGCATGACACCTGCACCATACCCTCTAGGTGCAGGGGACCCGTATATGATGCCACCCTACTTTTCCATCAGGCCACCCGGTTCCACTCCATTTCTGCCACACATACCAGTACCATTCCCCTTCGGGCCCTTCCCATCCACACACCCTGATGTACCCGGACCATCCCACCTTCCCAGGATGACACCCCCCTCTGGACCCGCCCAGACCTCGACCATCACTCTAGAGCAGGATTTTCAGACTCTAGTCAACACGGTGCAGCGCACCGTAAATCAGGTTGAACAGCAGACGAGGTTGATGTGGGCTAGGATGATTGACACTCGTGATGCCTTGGCGCATTACGCAGAGGAGCTCTTGCGCATGGATGCGCAGAGCGGGATTACTGGGGATGCACACTGGGCACATCGACAGTTTTTGTACGAGCGCATCTCAGAGATCAGCATGACGATTAGCATGTATGCGCCGCAGTACCAGTATCCACCGCCACCGCCACAGTAGGATATATTGGGGATGCACTGAAGACACACCAGCTTATGTATATATTAGCAGCATTATGGTAGTACAGCACGGGTTATGACACTCGTCTGCATTTTGCCTAGCCGTACGGGTATTACGGCGTATGATATGATGTTTTATTATTTCAAAAGCAATGTATTGTATGAGAAATGTATTCTCCATTTTGTATTATGAACAAGCATTGTACTGAGATTATTGAAATTAATGAAAAATCTTATTATTATGGTGAAATATGTTGTTGTCTATGATTATTATTGCTTACTCCATGTGTTGTGGTTTGTATATTTGTGTGGTGATGTTGTGTTGATTACTATTTATATTTCTGTATGATGTGTTGGTATGTTGTGTGATGATATGGTGTTGATTATTGTGTTCATGCTTTGGTTGTTATTTATGCTTTGTATTGTATAAATGTTTGCCAAATTAACCTTTGATAATTATTATTGAAGAAAAATGGCACCTGCCACCCGAAGCAATAGTGGAGCAGACGGACTGCCCACAACACCGGCCGAGCTCGAAACTATGATATCTGAACGCATAGCTCGTGCCATCGCTGAACACGAAGCCGCACGCTCTGAACACTCCCATGACAGGACAGGGAGCGAGCGACGAGAGACCTCCCCCAGTGGTAAGAGGTTTAAAAATAAATGAAAAGTGATGGGAGGATATTTCACAAACTCCTATCCCATAATAACATACTATGTTACTATTACAGGGACAGCCTCGGGAGAGCGCGGCTGCACTTTCAAGGCTTTCTTGGACTGTAAGCCAATAAACTTCAGCGGCACTGAGGGTTCCATAGGCCTGGTCAAATGGTTCGAAAAGACCGAGGCAGTTATCCGCATCAGCGGATGTACCCCTCGACAGTCTGTCATGTACGCCACCAATCTGTTCCTAGATCAAGCGCTAACTTGGTGGAACGGCCAAGTACAGTCTCTAGGCGATGATGTTGCATACGCTCTATCATGGGCGGCACTGAAAGAACTCATGACTGCCGAATACCGCCCGGCAAGCGAAGTGCAGAAGTTGGAAACCGAGTTCTGGAACCTCACCATGGTAGGAGCAGACGTCACTGGGTATACGTCAAGATTTCATGATCTCACACGACTAATACCTCGTCTGGTTACACCGGAAAAGAACAAGGTGGAACGTTACTTATTCGGGTTAGCACCACAGATTCGCAGCATGGTCACCTCTTCCAAACCCACGACCATGCGCGAGGCAATTGATCTGGCACTAAGTCTGACTGAGGATGCTATCCGCATGGGTACCCTAATCCGCCAAGTTTCTGGGTTAAAAATTTCTGAAACAAGTAGTGTTGAGGCCAAGAAACAGGGATCAAGTTCAGCGGTTGCAACTAATGATCAGGGTAACGGACAGAGGTTTGGGAAAAGGAAGAGAGATGAGGGAAGAAGGGATCGAGCGTCGGGTAGCTCGAACAAGAAAGGAAAGGGTTATGCCGCCACGGGACGTGGTAACAATAACAACAACGGTAACAAACAGGGAAACCAAGGGAGAAACAATGGATTAACTTGCGGGAAGTGCCACCGCACTGGGCACAAGACTGAAGAGTGCCGATCTGGAGCACCAAAGAACTGAGGGGCCAGACCCTGTTTTGCATGCGGGTCATTGGACCATTGGAAGAAAGATTGCCCCAAAGTCAACAATCAGGCCCGTGGCCGGGCATTTGTGATTGGAGCCGGTGACGCACGGCAAGACCCCAATGTGGTCACTGGTACGTTTCCTCTAAATGGTCATTATGCCTCTGTATTATTTGATACCGGTGCTGACTTTAGCTTCATATCCATTGAGTTTAAAAGACTACTTGGTTTAAAAACTAGCACACTAAATACACCCTACTCTATAGAACTGGCTAATGGTAAAACTATTGAAACGAGAGAGGTAGCAAAAGATTGTAAGTTAGAACTCTGTGGGCACGAGTTTGGGATTGATCTATTACCGGTTGTATTGGGAAGTTTTGACATCGTTGTTGGCATGGACTGGTTGTCCGCGCACCGTGCCATTGTGGTTTGCAACGATAAGGTTATTCAAGTTCCCCTCGCAAGCGGTGAAACTCTCTCAATTCAAGGGGAAAGACACGGGACGCCACTAAGGATTATTTCGAGCATGAAGGCTCGTAAGTGTTTGAGAAAAGGGCTTGTCGCATTCTTGGCACACGTAGTAGACAAGAAGGCCGACGAGCGAAAGTTGGAAGACATTCCAGTCGCCAGAGATTTTCCGGATGTATTTCCAGAAGATTTGCCGGGGTTGCCACCACCTCGACAGGTCGAGTTCCGCATCGACCTCGTTCCCGGAGCAGCTCCTGTGGCACGATCGCCATACCGCCTAGCTCCATCAGAGATGCAGGAACTGTCCAGCCAGCTACAAGAATTACTGGACAAAGGTTTTATAAGACCGAGTTTCTCACCTTGGGGAGCTCCCGTCTTATTTGTGAAGAAGAAGGATGGCACATTTCGCATGTGCATCGACTATCGAGAGCTGAACAAGCTAACCATCAAGAATCGCTATCCTCTCCCCAGGATCGACGATTTATTTGATCAGCTCCAAGGTTCCAGCTATTACTCCAAGATCGACTTGAGGTCAGGGTATCACCAGTTGCGTATACAAGAAGAAGATGTACCAAAAACGGCCTTCAGAACCCGGTATGGACACTATGAATTTTTGGTGATGCCGTTCGGTCTGACCAACGCACCAGCGGTTTTCATGGACCTAATGAACCGCGTGTGTAAGCCATACCTGGACAAATTCGTCATTGTCTTCATTGACGATATTTTGATCTATTCGCGCACGAAAGAAGACCACGAGAATCACCTTCGGTTAATTCTTGAAGTATTACGCAAAGAGAAGCTCTATGCTAAATTCTCGAAATGTGACTTTTGGATTCGGGAAGTTCACTTTTTAGGTCACGTGGTAAACGAGAAGGGCATACACGTTGATCCAGCCAAGATCGAGGCGATTAAAAATTGGGAAGCACCTCGAACTCCTACCGAAGTACGACAATTTCTAGGCCTCGCGGGTTATTACAGAAGGTTCATCGAGAACTTTTCAAAAATAGCGCAAGCTTTAACCATGCTAACCCAAAAGGATAAGAAATTTGAGTGGACGGAAAAGCAAGAGGCAGCATTCCAATTGCTGAAAGACAAGTTATGTGGCGCTCCGATACTGTCACTTCCAGACGGTACGGAAGATTTTGTAGTTTACTGCGATGCCTCGCATCAAGGTTTGGGTTGTGTACTGATGCAGCGGGAAAAAGTAATAGCTTATGCCTCCAGGCAACTGAAGATCCATGAGAAGAACTACACTACACACGATTTGGAATTGGGTGCAGTGGTGTTCGCTCTCAAGATATGGAGGCACTATTTGTACGGAACCAAGTGCACGATTTTCACTAATCACAAGAGTTTGCAACACATCTTTGATCAGAAAGATTTGAACATGCGACAACGGCGATGGGTTGAATTATTAAACGATTACGATTGTGAGATAAAGTACCATCCCGGTAAGGCGAATGTCGTAGCCGACGCCTTGAGTCGCAAGGAACGGGTTAAACCATTGCGTGTTCGAGCTTTGGGATTGACTATCCACACGAATATGACTGAACGAATTCGTGAAGCTCAAGTTAACGCCCTCAAACCCGAGAATGTCAAAGGTGAAAGGTTACGAAAGATGGTTGATTCACTGGAACCAAAAGCGGACCAGACATTGTATTTCATGAATAGAATTTGGGTTCCAGTATATGGTGGTTTGCGTGAGCTAGTATTGGACGAAGCTCACAGTTCTAGATATTCGGTTCACCCGGGTGCAGACAAGATGTTCCATGATTTGAAGGAACTTTATTGGTGGCCGAATTTCAAAAGGGATATAGCGGCCTATGTTGCGCGATGTTTGACTTGCGCAAAGGTCAAGGCTGAGCACCAGAGACCTTCCGGATTGCTCCAGCAACCGGAGATACCGGAATGGAAATGGGAACGAATCACCATGGATTTCATTACCAAGTTACCTAAGACAACAAGCGGCCACGACACGATCTGGGTAATCGTTGACCGATTGACAAAATCTGCACACTTCCTTCCGATTCGTGAAACGGACAAGTTGGAGAAACTGACCCGTTTGTACATTAAGGAAGTGGTATCTAAACACGGTGTACCTGTATCTATCATCTCCGATCGGGATAGTCGTTTCACTTCCAGATTTTGGGAAAGTTTGAACGAAGCCCTCGGTACTCGCCTCGACATGAGTACCGCATATCACCCCCAAACGGATGGTCAAAGTGAACGAACCATCCAGACCTTGGAAGATATGTTACGGGCATGCGCGATTGATTTCGGAGGTAATTGGGATACGCACTTGCCATTGGTAGAATTTTCTTATAACAACAGTTATCATACGAGCATTCAAGCTGCACCGTTTGAAGCTTTATATGGACGCAAGTGCCGATCGCCATTATGTTGGGCGGAAGTTGGGGAAAAGCAACTCACCGGGCCCGAAATTGTTCAAGAGACCACGGATAAGGTCTTTTTGATAAAGGAACGCCTCAAAGCGGCCCGGGACCGCCAGAAAAGCTATGCTGATATGAGGCGAAAGCCTTTAGAGTTTCAAGTCGGAGACAGGGTCCTATTGAAAGTATCACCTTGGAAAGGTGTCGCGCGCTTTGGGAAGCGCGGAAAGCTGAACCCACGATATATTGGACCGTTCAAAGTCTTGTCGAGGGTAGGCACAGTGGCATACAGGCTCGAGTTGCCTCAAGAGCTTAGTGGAATACACGACACGTTTCATGTGTCGAACTTGAAAAAGTGCCTATCCGACGAAACTCTCATTATTCCTGCTGACGAGATCCAGATTGACGACAAGTTACATTTTGTGGAAGAACCAATCGAGGTAACTGATTGGAAGGTCCAAAAATTAAGGCGCAGCAAGATCAGATTGGTCAAAGTGCGCTGGAATGCCAAGCGTGGACCGGAGTTCACGTGGGAAAGGCTGGACCGGATGAAGCAAAAGTACCCCGCCCTATTCGAGAAGACACCTGTACCGGAGAACTCGAAGTGAATTCCGGGACGGAATTCTCTTAACGGGGGGAGAATGTAACAACCGGCAAAAATAAGGTAATTCCGTACAATTAATTAATATATGATTAACGTAATTAAATGCATTTATGTGTGATTTAATTATCAAGGCCTTAGGGAATAGCAATTTCCAAATAGTGCATAGGAATGCATACGTTTAATGGTAAAGCATGATTGGATCATGTGCGAATAAGTTATCCGGTACGGATGTTGGCAATTACCCGGTAATAATTAAATAAACGAAACGAATCCCGAACACCCAGGATATAAAATAAAGGGTATTTTCATAAGATATAATGAGTTTTGGAACTCCAAAACCATAAATGAAAACGTCTTGTACAAATCTCCCGGTAACGAATAAAGTGCGCGTATCGCACCCGATACGCGTATAACTCGTAATTTCACCCGGTAAAGGCCTAAATAACCAATCAACGCTTAAAATAGACTATATTTAAGGGTTATTAAAGGTATATTTAATGTCCGGATAACGCGTGATTAAAACCCGAAAAATACCCGAACGACACCCGAACGACGGGGGATTAAACATAACAAACAATGGGTAATTATTTGAAGTTGTGGACCCCACCAAACCCACCCAAGGGGCCGGCCTAAGGGCCATATTATCTTACTTGCTTTGTTGTTTTAATAATAACCTATACACCTAATGACAAAGCATGCATGGGTTAGGAAAAGATGTAAGGAGCATGTGTAAGAAACACTAGTACAAAAGCACTCTAACCTTGTCCCCTTGTAAGGAAATTTCGGCCAAGGGCCACAACCATCCAAGACAACTCCAAGCCATCATTTCATGAGTGCATGCATGTATGTGAGGTCTTATAAGTAGGATCATGATGCCTTAGGAAGATTTAACCAAGATTTGCAAGAAATCCCACTTATACATACATACATACACGGCATCTTTCCACACCCACACATATCATATTTTCCAAAATCTCCCAAGTACACATACAATCCTCCATAAGATCTCTTGAATCTTTGGAATGATTACATGTGATAAGGCTTTATAAACATGTGTTAGAGACTTGGAGCATCAAAGCAAAACTCTTCTTCTTCTTCCTTCTTAGAGCCGTGGGTTTACACACACATCCACACATTGTTCTTTCAAGTTTTTACATCTCCAAAATACTTAAAATCATCCATCATCCAAACCCCTTTTGTGTGTTTCAAGAGCTTGGAGCTAAACCACTAGGAAGAACACACTAAACCCCTCTCAAATCCAAGGTTTTTGTCTTCCCTAGCCTTGTGCTAGTAGTAAGCTTCTTAATCTTGTTTTTGATTGTTATTATTCATGTATGTGTTCCTAGTAGCAAGTTGTACATGAAGGGTTTAAGAATGGTTTTGAACATAATCTTTAATAAGTTTTCATGTGTAAAATGGAAGGTTAAAGATATAAAAATAAACCATGGATTTGATGATGATGATGTATTTGTCTTGAAAATATATAAAGTTTACATGTAAGACTAAGTAGGATGATGTTTTGGTTAAGATTTTGAGATGAACTTGAATATGTAAAAACTAACTTTAATTCATCTTATTATGATCATTTAAGTTATAATATGTGGTAAAACATGTTAGAAGTTCATAAATGAATAAGATGGAAAAGTAAAGTTAACTCACTTGGATGAATGATATTTTGAAGAAATGAACAAATACATAAAACACACATATAATTAGTCTTTCATATGGAATATAAGACTAACATAAGTGTTTTGATACAAAAATAACTTACCAATAAAAAGTTGAATCTTCAAAGTTAACTATTTTGAGTGAAAAATGCCAACTTTGAAAGTTAGAATAGAAAAATGCAACTTTTGTAAGTTAAGGGACTAAAGTTGTAACTTTGAAAGCTAAGGGACTAAAATGGACATTTTAGAAACTATTAGTCCAAAAATACAAGTATGGAAAGTTTGGTGTCAAAAATGCAAGTAATAAAGTCTAAGGATGATTTTTGTAAATACTAGTAAAAATACTTGGGTATTTTGTATAAAAGTGTATTTTTGAAGGTTATAAAAATATAAAGGGTTTTAACATAAGGATTTTTATAAAATAGAGATTTTATAAAAATATTAAACAAACTTGGGAAACTTATACAAAAATGAATACTTTTATATAAATGGGAATATAAAAGTGTTGGAAACATTTTTGTAGTTAAGTTGACAAGTTGGGTTAAAAATACATAAGTATTTTAACCATCCAAGTAACATGTGAAAATAGGAAGAAATATGGAAAATATTTCTATAAAATACATGTTGGGAAAAACTTGGAAAAATTAACTAATCAAGTTAAGATATCGAACTAAAACGCGTTAACGAACCATAACCGGACAAAATATGAGAAAAATGCCATTGCGGCAAGATAAGAAAAATATATATTTTAAGAGGTAAAATATATATATATACTTGGGTGAAAATAAATAAACACTTTCCTAAGTGTTGGAGGATTAATTCGTGGGAGAAACACATGACACAAACGAATAAGACGTTAAAACAAACGTATATACTTAACAAGAAAAATTACACATTTATATATATTTGTACGCTCGTCTCGGCAAAATTCTAGTGTATCTACTTAATGGGAAAGTAGATGTGCGGGAAGGAAAGCCGCGACGAGAAGACAAGGACATATATATGTGTATGTCGTATCAACGAAATCCTAGTATATTTATTTAAATGGGAAAATAAATATGCGGTGTGGTGAGTTGAATCGTACGTTAAGAATATACAATCGAACGACAAAATCTTCGCATATTTGTTTAAATGGGAAAACAAATGTGTGGCAAAGCGAGTCGGGTCGAGGATTGAAATATATATTATATCGAGCGATGCGATCTTAAGTATAATTATTTAAATGGGAAAATAATTATATGTTAAGTGAAGTCGAGTCGATGATAATAAGATACAAGTTATGGAAATATTAACAAGAGTAATATATAACTTGTAACACAAAGGGTAATGTAACGCCAACGAAACCTAGGATACACGCTTAATTAAACGGGATTTGGAACAACTTGTGGTCGGGAGTTGGGTGTACAACTTGCCAAGGCACATGCACTATAGGTATAGTGACTTATACGTTTAGGACGTTTATAGGTGCAAGACCACCCCTTGCTATTCACCTTATTGAGCCAGACGCAGTCACAGGTGAGTTTCACGGCCCCATTTTAAACTATTTTTACGTTTTCCGGGGGAAAGATATGTTAGGGATAGTGTTTGACGGATTTAATACTTGAGGTGTGACCGCCACTCGGGGTTGAGTCCTCGCCTCTATAATCATTTGTTCAGGGAATTGAAACCGGAGGAATATTCGAATAGTACTATTGGTGCCTGACAAGGCCCACCCCTAATCGATAGCGTCGATTATGCATTAGGTTATGCCTGGGGTGCAAATATTCTGAACTTAAGTCGTGGGAAACCGAGTAACGACTTGGAGCGGGGCACAATTATTATATGTCTTGGTTTGATTATAGTCTCAAGTAGATTTATAGGAATTTGCAACTCCTATATATTGTCATAACATGGTATTCCCAAGTATTCAAGTTTTAGAAACTGAAAACCTGTGAACTCACCAATATATTTATATTGACGAAACTTTTTAAAACATATCTTTCAGGTAATTAGAAGATGAAAGACCAGGCAAGCAGGGTCGGGGAATCTCCAATGCGACGTCAAGCTTTTGTGGGGTTTCACCTTTATTTCCCAAGGCATTTGGGATATATTTGAGAAACCTCTATGTTTATTTCAAAAACAATTAACTTTTGTGTAATGTTGGAAAACAGATTTGACGTCATAATAAATGACCCATTTTCTTAAATTACTTGTGTTTAGCCATAACCTTGACTTTATGCTTTTGAACCGTCGCGCCACGTGTTTCCGCCTTTGTCGTGGTGTGACATGAATGAATCCAGACGCGATTTAAACTTATACTTGATTTAAACCTTCACAGCTGACTAAGAAAAGTCAACTGTGGGACGCGTATGTTATAATCAATCAAATTAACTCGTGATTGATCCAAATTTGGTATCTATACGTGATGACCGGCCTTGTCTGACTATAATACACGATGATTATTGATCAATTATCCATCAATTAACCCTTTTTACACGTATGACATTCAATCCTTAGTCAACCTTGCCAATTTATCAATCCATTGATCCACAATATAAATTGAACCTCTGAGAGTCTTCACAACTCGCCATTAACCCTTTCTCAACCTCCAATTTTCTTTATTATACACTGATTGTTCTTCGCGAATACAATTTTGACTTTGTGGTCTTGACCGAGCAATCGTGTTCAATACAACATTGTAAGTCCAATTTTTCCAGTGGGTTTTATTCATCGGCGATCACTCATCAATAGCCCCATGATTAATTGGGCTATTGATGAGTGAATCAATCAATTGCAGAAACTAGGGTTCGTGAGTATTGAATTGGGGATAAACTCATATCAGCGTTATGTATTTATTTTTATTAAAACAGAACTTATCACAACCATAGGCCTAGGCCAAGTGGTTGTGACTGATGCTTATAACCACGGCCACCCGGGTTCGAGTCCCGGCCATGCCACCTCTTTTCCTTATTTTTTTGGTTTTTAACAAACAAATCAATTAAATGTATATTATACCTTTAATCTTGTAAATTCATTTTTAATTATTAAAACCTTTTTATAAATTCTAAAAAAATTATTTTTAAAAATCTGATGTAAAAGTTTTATCTACAATTTTTAGTTTTCTGAAATTCATTTATTTAATATTTATAATAATTAAATCAATTTTATGCTATTATATTTATAAAAATCCATTAAAATATCAAAACAATTTTATAAATGTCCACAAAATTTATCCTGAGTTTGTACAATGATAAACTTTACTGAAATGATTTTTAATTCTGAAAAATCATTTATTTTATATTTTTAATCAATTTTTGTTAGTTTTAATCATAATTAAATCATAATAAATTCAATTTTTATTATTTTTGCACCAAAATTTTATACAATTTATTTCTGAATATTTAGAACAGAAATATGATTTTTAAAATAATAATTCTTTAATTTTAGTATTTTTAAATATTAAAGTTAAATTTTGGCAATTTGTAATAAATAGATTTAATAATCTATTTTAAAGAAAATAATTTTATAAAAATTATTTTTATACCTCAAATACATTATTGTGAACATCCTAAATTCAAACTTTATAAAAAGACTCTCATTTATTTAATTATCAAATTTCCCTTTATTTAAGCATTTTATTCAACAATTGGATATCCCCAAATTCGAAGCCCTAGAAACTTATACATTTGTAGACTTGATAGACTTAGACATATTTATTACCTTTTTATAGGGTGATACTTGGTACATTTGGGCAACACTATTATTCAATTTTTCAACAGATATTACATTTTGCTAAGGTGAGTTTACATAGCCCCTTTTCTCTTTTACATTTTTTGGGTGAAACATGTTTAAACATTTTATACTATCATTTACTCATACTTACTTGTAATTCAAATACACTATCATTCTATCATTTGACTGTAACAAAAAGACACAGTACAATCATTAACAATGATCAAGCCGCCTGTTTAGATTATAGCGCTATAGGTCTGACAAACCCATCCCCCGCATAAATTCAGGGATGATCGATAACAGTAACAACATTTAACTAACTTGCGAGTTAGTCAACAGTCGACACAAGGTTTGGTTGTACAAAGACGCATTGTTACATGTCTGCATCATACTCTATCATCATACAACTGGGAATGTTGTACAAACTATTATTATCAAGTATTTACAAAAACCTATGTATTCTCACCAACTTTTGTTGACCCAAAACATTTTCAACTTAACATGTTTCAGGTTCTACTTGCTTGAAGATTTGCTTGAAGATATGTGCATAGTTTTATTCACTTTGATGTACGAATTCTTGTAGAACAATTTTATGTAATTTATTTAAATTGTTTAATGAAATTTATTATTCACCATGAGCTACTGAACAATCATCAATACGTGACATCCCGATGTTTCCGCCATCGGTTGGGGTGTTACATAAACGAGCCAAGCACGAGTAAAGGTCTGCTCGGCTCGATTCGGATCGAATACCTTATTATTTATTTATTATGTATACAATTATACATACAACCCAAATAATAGTAATATTTATAGCTGTATATATAATATTTGGCCCAAGATAAACAAGCTAGTAAAATATAACTAGCCCGCTTAATCCAATATAAATTTAACACTAAGTTTAATAATAAACCCAAAGTAACGGATCTAACAAAGATTTCAGAGGTAACGTTACATAATTTTTACGGGTAACGTAATACAAAACACCTAAAAAAAGTTAAAAATACACTAAAAATACACTACGCCAAAAAAGTTGAGGGGTAACGAACGTTACCCCTGCTCCTTCTCTAGATCTGCCCCAGCGTGAAGTAACAGTCTTGACTTCATTATGTTATTAGTCGTCCATTGCTAAACATCGCTTAATATCACCGTATGTCACAATGCGAAACTTGTTCTCTAAAGTATGCTCATCACCTCACTACCTTAACATAAGCCTCATTTTCGGACACTCGAACTTCAATATTAGAGTCAACAACGGAAAATTTGACCTTGGGAATCACCCCGACAACGAAAACATTGAAGAAAACATCATAATTTTATGGTTGTCTGAGTTAATCTCCACTCGTTGTTCACTCGGCGCTCGCTCGGAAAAATTTACGCTCGAAGAATACTCGCTCGGTTGTAAATGAGCCGCTCAGCTCGGTTCGGTTTATAAACAAGCCAAACACGAACAAAGATTCGCTCGGTTCAGCTCGGCTCGTGAACAGCCCTATTTGTAATATTGTTTAGTGTTTCATGTCATGTTGCGATACTTCTGTGTATTCCAAAAATTGATTATACCTTAGACATATCTTAGACAAAAGCCATAACATGGGACCATGAGTGACTTCTATCATTATATTGTGAGACTGGGGAGATTGATTTGACAACGCACGATATAATCAAGTCATCCCAGACCTAATATCCATAAGTGTATTTACATTTAGAAACCATACACCCTGACTCACATCACGGACCAACAGGAAGCCAAGTGTATTTTGTATTGTATTTTTGTACAAGTATATAACTTTTAATACATTAATATTTAATAAAAAAAACCGGCATAAAGTGTTATGATATGTTTATTTTTATTTATGTTTGTATAAAGATAATACTAAATGGAGTCGTGTGAATTGTGAAATACATATATATGCGTGTCAGCGTGTGTGCAATATTTGATACAGCTTTGATTTTTATAAAATTTATATCGAAATATAAATAAAAAAAATCACCAATGCCATATTCATTTTTAGCAAGACTTTCTATATGTATCAAAAATCAAAAAATTAAGAAAATCTGGAATATATATATTTACTAAAAGGCATACCAATAGCGTATGAGTTTGGGATTTAAGTTCAGTAGAACAAGGTAGAACAAGAAACATTATCCTCACACATATATTGAAACTATCATGTCTATGAGTCAAGTATACTATATTTATGATAGTTATGATAATGTCAAAACAAATGACAAATGTCATGAATCTCTCTTTACATTTTAAACCATATTTATCTTTTGAAAAATCTAAAGTTTATTTTCATCATCATTCATCAACATTACAACATAACTTTTATCAAAATCAATATAAACAGCACAAGATATAAGATCGGAATCAGCCCCACCCCTTGTGGTGTGACGGTAACTAACTTGATGTACTAAAAAAGGAGGTTATAACACATAGGAGGAAATTTGGATGTTAAAAAAAAAAATAAGATCGGAATCAACAAAAGTTAAAAACTTGGTTAACTTCATTATTCTAGAAACATATTTACATTGCAGTCCCCAAAGTTATTCAACAACTACAAACACATCCCTCATCTATTAACTTTCGTCACTATCCACAATCATCACTGAGTCAACTCACATCATCGAATCCTCAACCTTCGAGAAAACTCCGATCACCGTCGCAATATCTCCGATCAGGACTTTAACTCGGACCCCAGCAGTTCAAGTACATGACTTGCCGGAGAGAATCATCCGATTGGTTCCTCCTCTCTTCTCCGGCACCCCGGACGCCGGAAAGTGGCCGGAGGTCAGCCGGGTCGGCGCCGGAAACGGAAGAAGTGAAGGCCTTTTTGCCTTGTTGAAGGGACTTGAGTCCTGACTTAAGTTTGTGGCCTTGATCGGTGTGGCCGTTAGCAACGGCAACACCGGCGGTCATGAATACACGGTTTAAATAACTCATATTTGTGCAACTCCGATTTGGTTTTGGTGTTATGTTGTATTAGATGAAAATAAATGAAGACCCAAGGGGGTTATTTATAGAGTGGAGGTGTGTATTGGTGGTTTTGACATAAGTGGTCACACTCTTTTGGGTCTTCTAGATACATCTATATCTAATATCTAAAACAATAATCTATACATATAATAAACCAAAGCCATTTTAATGACATGGCACTCAAAGAAACATTCTCTTACTTGAGTGTGCCATGTGTCATCCCATGTGGCATTGAGATATTTTAGGAAAAAAAATAATTTAAAAACAAAATTGGATTTTTCACCCTCATGTTTCCTCCCATAATTTTTAAACCATATCTGCTGCTGCTGACTCGCGTATGTATCAGGAAAGAAGAAGAGAAGGACAGAAATAAGCTTATATATAATTTAAGTTGGATTAAAACCAACTGAAGGGTGTGGCCTAGCTGGTTAAGGCGCGTGTGTGAGTGTGTAGTGACTCGGGTTCGAGACCCGGCACAAACCATCTATTTTTTTTAATTAAAGGGGTAGGAGAGTTGGGCTTGGCTGGGTGGGCCGGCTGATGGGCCTGGGCTTCAGGAAACAAAGGTATGGTTGGGTTTAATAGTTCTAAATTAATAAAAATCAGTTTTTTTTTTTTAACATATAAAATCTGCAATTTATTTTTAATATTATTATTATTATTATTATTATATATATATATATACATATATATATATATAAGTTGTGAATGAGGAAAATAAAGATTTAGGCATATTAAAAGAATTTAAAAACAAAATTTGATTTTTCACTCTAATGTTTCCTCCCATAATTTTTAAAGGTTAATATCTTTTATATACGAGATTTTTTTAGAAAAAAAAATTACACCAAAGTAACGAGCGTTTTATTATCTTTCCAACGAGTACCATAGTGCTATATAAAAAACGGAGAAAAAAAATGACTATTTTTTTGTGGGGTTTTGTTCGTACAGTAAAAAAACACAAAGTGTTCAGGTAAATCATTAATTATGTATAGGTAAGTCACTAATTATGTTCAAATCAGTAAATATGATTTTTTTTTTCAACCAGAGCCGAATAGGTTAATAGAGTTATACGTTGTTTTAAGTTAGGTATCAATATTAGTATGTTAGAGTTGTACATTTGTTTAGGCTTTAGGATAGGTGTTAATATTAGAGTTACATTGAAGTTCTACATTCTTTTAGGTTAGGTGTTAGCATTGGAGTTGTACATTGTTTTTTGTTAGATATTAATATTAGAGTTATTTTTTGTTAGATATTAATATTAGAGTTATATATCAGTCTATATCATATGTAAAATTGATGTATCATATTAAATTTTTCAACCCGGGACGCTCCCGGGGTATAATCTAGTAACATATATGAAAAATCAAACAGTAAAAAATGTATATGAGAATCTCAACAGATTAACTTTTAACAAACTAACATAAAACTAATGAACAAATTCTAGAAATGTATTGGGCCAGATGTGAAACAACTTTTTTTTTTTTTACAATAAGGTATTAATAACACTTGGATCACTAACACCCATCTCGCTATAAAACTGAAGCGCAAATTTTATACCGATAAGTACATAAAAGTAAAAACGTAAAAAAAATTGATTTCAGGGTAAACTAGAAATTTTAGAACTTTACGGGCTTAAATGACATTATAAAATTGACTAGGATCTAAAATTGTCAAATTCAAAAGTTGGGGAGTGTTTGGTCGGTGGAAAACCCCACCGACCTGTGTATTGAAAATATAGTGATATAAATTTTGGGTTAATATCAAATACACAGTGAAGGAAAAATAGGAAGTCGTAGGAAAGGTATCAAATGGACTCTAATTGAACTCATTCAAGCGACATAAGAGCTGTTTCATTGAACCCTTTGTCACACCCCGCCAAGGCGGCAACGCGGGATGTAACACGAAAGGTTTTCAAGCACAATTCAAACAGACATCCAATTAAAAGCACAGTTTTAGATACCAAATTCGTTAAGGTTTACAGACCAAAATATAAATTATTTGAAAAGTCAAGATTTTACATCTAAATCTCGTAGTGATAAAGACTTAAATCGAAAATCCTACAAAAGTGGTATATGGTGAATGCAAGCTTAAACTTCAAGTTATGTTGCATGAAAGTTCAATTACCTGAAAAACATGCATAAAAATTTGTCAACATAAAGTCGGTGCCAAAGCCATTTTAATGACATGGCACTCAAAGAAACATTCTCTTCCTTGAGTGTGCCATGTGTCATCCCATGTGGCATTGAGATATTTTAGGAAAAAAAATAATTTAAAAACAAAATTGGATTTTTCACCCTCATGTTTCCTCCCATAATTTTTAAACGTTAATATCTTTAATATACGAGATTTTTTAAAGAAAAAAATTACACCAAATTAACAAGCGTTTTATTATCTTTCCAACGAGTACCATAGTGCTATATAAAAAACGGAGAAATTTTTTTGTGGGGTTTTGTTCATACAGGAAAAAAACACAAAGTGTTCAGGTAAATCATTAATCATGTATAGACAAGTCACCAATTATGTTTAAATCAGTAAATATGATTTTTTTTCAACCAGAGCCGAATAGGTTAATAAAGTTATACGTTGTTTTAAGTTAGGTATCAATATTAGTATGTTAGAGTTGTACATTTGTTTAGTCTTTAGGATAGGTGTTAATATTAGAATTACATTAAAGTTCTACATTCTTTTAGGTTAGGTGTTAGCATTGGAGTTGTACATTGTTAATTTGTTTTAGATTAAATATTAATATTAGAGTTATACATCAGTCTATTTCATATGTAAAATTGATGTATCATATTAAATTTCTCAACCCGGGATGCTCCCGGGGTATAATCTAGTAATAATAATAAACTAACTTTAAACGAAATATAAGAAGACTACATAATAGAAGACACTTGGTACCACTATTTGATGTGGTGCCCTCTTTCCCCAACTCCCCCAAATACCACATCAGCGTCACATTATTTTTCTCTTTCCCTTCCTCAAACCAAAGAAATAGTTCCCCCTCATTCCCCCTTCCTTAAAAAAAATAATAAACAAAAAGAATAACCAATGAAATTGATCGGGACAAAGGGGGATTCATCCCCGAGCTCACCGAATCGGGGGGGGGGGGGGGGGGGAGGGGAGGGATGTTCAATATCGGGGCCGAAGACAAGTCAGCTCCCCGAGAGAGCTCTCCATAACCACACCATCCAGTCTTACTTGTGTGTTATTATGGATTACCTTGTACTTAACACACTAAACAAGAATGTCATCTATTTAGACATCAAGTTTTTATTTTCCTTATATTTTAAACTTTGGTATACGATATGCACATGTAACACGATTTAATATAACCGGTTCAATAATATGAATGACACATCTGTTTAAAATGCTTAAATATTAACTATTTAATAACACAAATAACATGATACGTTTAATGCAATAATTAACATGACCCTTTTAACACGAGTACCAAATAAACAAAAAATAATACACGATACAAAAGTTACCAAACTTGTATTTATAAAATTCTTGAACTGTAATATTTTAAAGGTAAAATCCGTGTTTAAGAAACGAGTCTTAAGTTAGTCAGGTTAAATCATTCAGAAGCAAATTATTATATATATATATATATATATCTATTAATATATATAAAAGAATTGAACATTGCTGACGTGGCGTGCAATGGTGCCTTTAACCTCTCCATGAAACTGTCACGTGGCATCATAATTGAAAGATTTTAGTGTAATTAAATTGAGTTATTTTAGGAAAAAAGAATTTAAAAATAAATTTAAAATTTTCTCTCTCATATTTCCTCCCATAATTTTTAAACGTTTATATCTTTTATATACGAGATTTTTTAAAGAAAAAAATTACACCAAATTAACGAGCGTTTTATTATCTTTCCAACGAGTACCATAGTGCTATATAAAAAACGGAGAAAAAATCGACTATTTTTTGTGAGGTTTCGTTCATAAAGGAAAAAAAACACACAAAGTGTTCATGTTATTCACTAATCATGTTTTTTCTTTTAAACCAGGTTCTTATCTACGATGTTGAAAATCAAGTCAATCGCCATGTTATCATTGGAATTTTACTAGGTATACTTCATCAAGAGAAGCTAGGTGAAAGAATCGTGCAACACTGCAACACATGGTGTCAGCTTATAGCAATGTTATTTTTTTATTTATTTAATTACAAGAGTAATAATTATTACTATTAGTATTAGTATTATTACAATGGTTATATTTTTCAACCTCGGGACGTTCCCGAGAAGAATTGATAGTTGCTGGCGTGGCGTTCAATGGTGGCCTCAACCATCTCTTGATTATGCCACGTGACATAATGAGATGCAATGGTTACAACTTCCAACGTAAGTGTTTGTTTAGTTGATTAGGTTAGGAATTATAAGACCATTAGAATGTGAAAAATTAGAGAGCTGTGATGAGTTTTTGAATAGTTGCAGCTTACATAAGTGATTCTTTAGATGATTACTGATTAGGTTTTAGATTAGGGAATATGAGTTATTACTGATTAGAATACTATGAACATGCAATGATTGAGAGATTTTGTGGTTAGTTAACTTGAGCCATTTACAATAGGTTATCATGTAAAATTAGATTTTTCAACCCCGGGATCTTATTTGTTCATCCAATAGCTGTATTAAATATGCTAACCTCATTTCAATCATCAGATTCTCACCCTTACTTGCATGGTCAAATGAGTCATTTGTATTCCAAATGGGTGAAAATGATATAATATGTGCTCGCTAGTTGCTAAAAATAATTATCTACGATGTTGAAAATCAGCCCAATCGCCATGTTATCATTGGAATTTTACTAGGTATACTTCACCAAGAGTAGCTAGGAGAAAGAATCGCGCAACACTGCAACACATGGTGTCAGCTTATAGCAATGTTATTTTTTTATTTATTTAATTACAAGAGTAATAATTATTACTATTAGTATTAGTATTATTACAATGGTTATATTTTTCAACCCCGGGACGCTCCCGGGAAGAATTGATAGTTGCTGGCGTGGCGTTCAATGGTGGCCTCAACCATCTCTTGATTATGCCACGTGGCATAATGAGATGCAATGGTTACAACTTCCAACTTAAGTGTTTGTTTAGTTGATTAGGTTAGGAATTATAAGAGCCATTAGAATGTGAGGAATTAGAAAGATGTGATGAGTTTTTGAATAGTTGCAGCTTACATAAGTGATTCTTTAGATGATTACTGATTAAGTTTTAGATTAGGGAATATGAGTTATTACTGATTAGAATACTATGAACATGCAATGATTGAGAGATTTTGTGGTTAGTTAACTTGAGCCATTTGCAATAGGTTATCACGTAAAATTAGATTTTTCAACCCCGGGACCCTCCCGGGGTAATCAGCTAGTATATATATATTAATTTACAATGCAATGAGGAACAACGAAAGTTTGATATTTTTATTTTTGTCACTAAAGATATCTATTTTTACACTGCTACTTTTTACAATTTTTTTTGTTTTTATATTTTTATTTTTGTAACCAAAGATATCTATTTTTACATTGCTACTTTTTACAATTTTTTTTTTAATATGGATTCCAATTTTTGTACTTATAACATTAAGTTCCAAATTTGCACCCCCAATCTCTTAACTTTAATCATTATTAAATATTAACAAAGGTTTTCTTTTTTAAAATTCACAACTAAACAAAGCATTTTGGGAGCGTTTTACCTACGCGTTTAACTGGTCATACTATTTTAATTTGCTTCATAGCCTTTTTTATTTTATTGTTTTAACTCATGTTTTAATATGTGACTTAATTGTGTCCATTATAATCAACTATTCGATTAAAGTACTATATAATTGACTTTTTTATTGTCATAAACCAAACAATGTGTTTTTTTGGTAGCGTAAGCTATATTGAGTGTTGGTACCGTAACGAACCGATACCAATCGAACAACAACGATACCAGTATAAGTATAGGTATAGTGTCAGTATCGTTTTGGTACTGTATTGACCGAACCGATCACTGCGAAGCGTGATAAAATCCCACTAGTTTATATGAATCTTAAAAATTGTTACAGATAAATATGTCTTAGTAAAATATTCAACTCAATATATATTTCTATACTAAACAAAATCAAACGTGTGAATAGTATTAATTTCCTATTGCTTCATATATTTTTGTATTAAGGTTTTATTATTATTATTATTATTATTATTATTATTATTATTATTATTATTATTATTTTATTAGACATATATATTATTTTTAATGTTAAAACCTCCTGTGTTACGAAATATAATTAATTCCTTGCTTGTTTATATTGGTATTTGGGTGTGAATTTTTTCGCGTGGTTGCTACCAGGTGTATGATCACGACGATTTGTTTAAATTACTGTGTGTTTTTGTGTCATTACATTTCGATATTCTGAGTTGAGTCGCAACTACAACTAACCGAACACATGTAGATATTATTCTAGTTGATGTTACGGCTTTTTTGTTGGTTTTCTTTATCCTTTATCTTGATGTGTGATACTAATTGAACTCTCACTACGTCCCCGCAACAACACCATTTAAATTAAGCATGGTCTATATTAACCCTTCAATACACCATGTATCAAATATAATTCTCTTTTTTCATTCAACCTATTAAAGTTAAAGTCAACTTTTACTCTACACATGTTTATTTAACCGAGTTTCTTGTTTATATTTATGGTCGTTTAGATTAAAGCTTAAATGGGTCTAATATTAATCCATCGATATGACAGATAACAAATACATCCTTGCTGGCGTTCACCTACGACCCGCTGCGAAACGCGGACACAAATGCTAGTTACAAATAAAACAAGGTAATTAGGATTCATACACCCTCCATTTAGGATTTATACACCCTGGCCTACATCACGTACCTATAAGAGGCTGTCACATACCCCAAAATGTGATGTCACACCCCCAGAATGTGACGTTACATGGTGTATGAATCCTAGAACCCATAAAAAAAATGGACACATGGGCATGGGGTGCACGTGAGTGAGGGAGACGCCTTGTTTAGTTATTTCGTATTCAGTGATCAGTATTTTACCATCTTCTGTATAGGGATTGGGGCCGGGAACAACAACACTTCACGTGCTATATGTATGTACACGTGTCGACGTGTCTAAGACGAGTGAAAATAAGGTTGGTAAAACGGTAAAACCGTCAAGTTTGAAAGTTTGGATTTTCTCTTTTTTATTCTTTTAAGCAAGCATTTTTTTATTTGTAATGGTTGTGACTTTTGTTTTGATGTTGAAATGAGAAGGATAGATAATGCTTGTAATTAATAAATTAAATTTAATCTAATATTTTTAATAATACAATAATTACCATGTAACACCTCCCTCGTATCGTGCTTCCACTTAGAGAAAATTAAAAAAAGTTTAGTCGGATTTGGCAGCTTTAATAATTGAATCTTGTCCTTATTAAATAATGCTCCAGCTTAACAACATATAATTGAGTAAGTATATGTTAATGCCAATGATGTTGTAGCCTAGTGGTTGCAATAGAGGTGGGAAAGTTTACCTACTTTGTGAGGTTCCTGTCTTGGGAGGTCACAGGTTTGAATCCCACTCAGAGTAGGGTTATTCTGAAATGAGAGACTGAACCTTAGAGGGGGCCCGAGGACCGGACCTGAAGGGTGCGGGGTTTCGTTATGGGTGGTACCGTTGGCCGTTCAAAAAAAAAAGTATATGTTAATGCAAGTGGCATCTTTATTAAAGCAACATCAAATATCTCATAAATAAATAAATAAATATATTTTGATCTTTGTAAATAATTTGGTTATAATATACAAACCAAATAACTAGGACAGGATCAACGGCTTTGATTCCCTATCAAAGATCATCAATTTAGAAATGCAACGTTACAACGCCTAAATTAAAATTAGCAATGATAGAGTCAAATTGTAGAGGAACAACATATATAACTAATCCAACACTCATTTCATGTTAGGCCATATGGTGTGGTAACACCCCACTTCACCATCACCACCTGGTCGCATCATTCCATCCTTCATTACCAACTTATGGCTTTGGTGATGGTCCTCACCCTCCAATCAGCCTCCACACATTTGGACCGTGACAACCGTGAGCTCCCTCAAGGTCATCACGCCGTGAGAGAGAGGGGGATGGTGTTAGCGTGAGGTCACGAGGTCACGACTCTCTCACGCACCCAACACCGTTAGGCCTTATTAGCAATGAAGATATATAATAATAAGATTGTGACAAGATAACCTAAGTCACAGTAACATATATTAAACAACACCAAATTTGTTGATACTTTCGATCCAAATGCTTGCATGATATATTTACACATATACCCACGCAACAACAAATACAGGAGTACACACACAAATCCATTTTGTTTCCTATACATATACACATAATATATTATATACCAATGTCCTTTACCTTATATCATTACTTTATATTATGCAGTATGTACTCAATATATACTTATATCATATACTCGTATACCCAATGATCAATACCCTTCAATAAATATAGTAATGACAATAGACAATATATTGTAATATACTCTATACCCGTGCCTCATATCATATAAGTTACAAATGTGAGGTTTCCAAGAACACGTTCAATTATTCAAGAATAATAAATATAATAAAAATTGATAAGTATCCTGTGGCCTAGTGGTAAAAGGGCCGGTTCTTTCTTTGGGGGAGCCGGGTTCGATTCTCACGGGAGGCATGTGATGGATACCCCCACCCTTGTGGTGGGGTAGGTGGTTGGGAAGTGATAGAGAGACCCTTGACCCTTGTGGTCATGGGTTCGACTCCTGATCCCTCCAGGTTTTACCGATTCACTACCGTCGTGCCTTCGGGCGGGTTTGTGGGCCGGGTTTTCCCTGGAACAGGAGACGGGTGGGCTGAAGGGCTCTGTCCGTACGGACTAGAGGCCGTCTGAGACCCCTTTCGGCCATTGGAGACCGCGTACAGAGTACCCGGCAATACTTTAGTTGACCGTTCAAAAAAAAATAAAAATTGATAAGTGACTGATACTAATAAATGTGAAACAAAACCAAATATCTAATGGTAAATAAAGATGTATTTGAGTTTAAATATTTATAAAACTGTGTAGCTTAAAATATTTATAATAGTCTTGATACTTTTACATCTTTTACGATTCAATCCCAACACTTATTCACTTTCAACCCCCCCCCCCCCCCCCTATATTTTTCATCTTCTCCAACTTTTTCGTGTTTCGATCTAAATTTCACGAGTTTACATGCCAAAACATGCGTGTATGGTTCAATGTTTTTACACATGTTTTTCCTGTTTAACGGCCACGTCGCAATGCACGGTTTTTAGATCGACTTGGTTATTGTTTTCAATGTTTTAAGTTTCGTGTGCCTAGTTCAACGTATTTATATATGTCTACTTTTGGTTCGGTTTAACTTTTTTCGTTTTTTCTTTATACAATCCTTTTCGATTTGATGGTCACTGGTAGCGATGTGGCATTGGTACTACTTGACACGGTTTTACGCCCTTGCAGCAACGCTCGAGCGCTTAATATTAGTTTATTACACTAATAAAACAATATACTCCGTATTAAAATGAAGTAAAGACAAATATGTTTACCCTCATTTGTCGCCAGAGAAAAGTCCAAAAGGTTACATACTGGAGTCAACACGTATACACATTTCACGTGAGACCTTAGCCATTGTTCCCTTGTCCATACACAAGGAAGCTAGGTAACCGCCAAAGTAATAGTAAGTTAAAAATCTTTAAAGTATAAAATTATTCATATAAAACCCCTCTCAACATAATTGAATTAAACTATTTCCATATAGAAAAAGATGTTTAGTTTCCTAGTTAAGCTTTTGAAAATTGAGAAGAGAAATGCATAATCTCAATGGATAATTACCAAAATACTTGACCAATCAAATTTGTCATAATAAACATCTGATGCGTCTAAACATTAGAGACCAGCCACTCCTTTGCGTCTACCAATCAGATGACTACACGTATAAAATTTTCAGACGCTTTAATTTTTAAGGTCCATGCGTCTAAACTTTAAACGCGAGGCTGTTATTTAAATGCAAAGGGGCTAACCTTTTCTTTAGACGCGGAGAACTTTGTTTAGACGCATCCTTCCACAGCCACGCATCTAAAGTTTAGACGCATGGACATTAAAAATAAAAGTGTCTGAAGACTTTACATGTGTAATTATCTGATTGGTAGGCGCAAAAGAGTGGTTGGTCCATAATGTTTAGACACATCAAGTGTATTTTGGTAAATTTGGTTGGTCAATTGTCTATTTTGGTAATTATCCCATCTCATAAACATGAATTGTTGAAAAAACACCCTACTATAACCGGAAAGCGATAAAATCATCTAAACTTACACGATACAAGCTAGGGTTTAAGATTGATATGATTCTGCTTTCATGGTTTAACGGTGATAGTTTGGAAAGGTATAAGTGTGTGATGTCTAGTAGAAGTGTAAAGTCAAGTTCGGTTGGTTTTGGAAATGAAACTGGACCCAACCGCTAAACCAACCGACTGTGGTGGTTGGGTCAGACAATTTTTGCAGTTTGATGATTCAAAACTGATTTTTTTTTTTTTTTTTGTGTATGTGGGTATGATGTTGCTAGCCCTCTAAACTAAACTATTAACCAACTCTTCATCACTCACTAGTGAAGTTGAAAACCAAACTTAACTTCACCTTCATGTTATTCATGGCCACCGCAAAGGCAATATCCAAATCCATCATCGTGAGTTCGTGACAACAAATCTGACACTTTTAAGAGTCCAGATCTAGCATTTTTCACAGATCTGGTCAGAGTCGGCTCTGGGCGAGCCACACCCCGGGCGAGACACGTTTTCCAAGGGGCCAAAATTTTTAAACAAAAAATGTATCTTGCCTTAGTAGCGGAGCTTAATTAGGGCGAGATGGGTCTGAGTCATCCTAATTTTAGGTTTAGAGGCAATGTCTTGACAAACTATTCTACGATCGAAATTTGTGAATTGATGCAAGAGTGCTACGACCATGATGGTGGATTTGAACCAGATCCATGGCCGGCCCTTGGGTGGGCCGGGAGGCCAACCGGCCAGGGTTCGGAAATATCGGGGGCACATTAAAAAAAACCAATATATATGTATATGTATATGTTTTTTTAAACACATCTTTATACATTTAAACTCGGGCCTATTAAACACACCTTTTAAATTATAAAATAACTCAAATACTAGTAACCAATAACAAGTTTAAAAGCCCATTACTCATTTAATTTAACTAAATAAAAAAAAGCAAAAAAAAAAAAATAGAATAAACCTGCGACACACAGAAATAAACAAAATTTTCCCCCAACCTAATTCAAAAGCTTTGGGCTAAAAAGAATGTTTAAGAAGCTTCACTCATCCTCAGTTACCTATTCGCTTAATACGGTATGCCATTAACTCATTGTAATACTTTAATCGTCGTTTAAAGAAAAATAGTTTACGTTATTTATTTCGTTAAGGCTTAAGGGTAAGAGGCACATTTTTCGTGGCTTGGCCCAGACACCTGAATTCTCAGGGACGGCTCTGAAAGCAGAAGCCAATAAAATATAACCTGTGTTCAGTTTGTTAGTAAATTGTTAAGAAAACACAAATTTATATTGTTTGAGCAAAATATCACGATATATATAGGAAAAATTACAGAAATCGTCCTTTATATTTATAGCGTTTTTCAGTGGTTGTCCTTTCACTTCAAAATTGATGAGAATCGTCCTTTATGTTTTAAAATCTTGCAGCTCTCGTTCTTTAGCACTACTTCGTTAATTTCTAACGTTAAAAAGGGTCATGTGAACCCCACATGAGGGTAACTTCATCAATTTGTTCATTTATTTAAGATATACTTAATAAATAATGCTATATTAATTTTTTAAAACATCTCCCAACTTTCTTCTCTTTCTATAGATCTATATAGAGCCCCATCAAACACAAGCACCTAACACAACCACTAATACCGCCGACTACCACCTCCACAGTACAAAAAAACCTCCTCCACAGTACCAAAAACATAACCACCACCACCGAGAGCCCCAATAACTCTTTATCTCTCTCCCTCTCTCGTTCAACATCTAGGATACCCATTACGACCCTCTACCATTACACCACCACATCCATGTCTTCATCTTCTCTCACACCATCGTCAACCATTACACCACCACAACCATCCCATCCTCCTGTCACCACACCCGAAACGTCATCCATTACCGCCCCCAAAACACCCATTAGCATTCCAACAATGACAATAGGGTCGGAATCAAAGATGCAGATACGAGATCAGAAAGAAAGTAAGTAAGTAAGAACCTGAATATAAAGAATCAAGGATGCATATAATAACCTAAATGCAAATCTATTGCCACTAGATTTATGGATAGCGACGGTTTCACCCTAAATCGGTTTGGGGTAAGGGTTTGTTGAAGATTTGGGACTTAGGGCTACTCTTTAGTTTAGAATCCAATTTTAAGATTATGATCCCCTTCATGTTCAAAACAACCAAACCTTTGCTGAATTGTTAAACCTGAAGTCTCTGACGTTAAACCCTGAAGCCTGAGCAAGATTGTTAAACACCAAAGCATCTACTTTAACTGAAAACGATGATGATGATGGTGGTGGGTTCAGGTAGGAGTGGTGTGGTAGTTGTCAGATTTGGTGGGTTCAGTATAATTTGGTGGTTATAGGTGGTGGTGGTGGTTACTGTGGTGGGGTTTTTTTGTTCTAGATAATTTGGTATGCTGTAATCGGTGGAGTGGCGGTCATTGATTTGAGGGCTCGCTCTTTGTGTTAATGAAAGTTAAAGTTTAAAAAAAAAAGATAGAAGTGGTAATGAGTGTGTGTATGTAATTAAGTTTTAAAATTTTGTTTTTGTTATATTTATTAAATATTTATAAAATAGATTGATAAAATGACTAAACTACTCTTATATTATTAGATTTAACTGAAATTTTTAACAATGTTAGTGCTAAAGGACGGGAGCTGAACGATTTTACAACATGAAGGACGATTCTCATCAATTTTGAAGTTAAATGACAACTACTGAAAAACGCTGTAAACATAAAGGACGATTTCTGTAATTTTTCCATATATATATATTAGGCCATAAGATGTGATTACTTTCTTAATCATCATCACCACCCTCCACGTCATTGCCACATCATTCCACCTACCATCACCAACCTAGGGTGTGGTCAGTGCCCCTTCAATTAATTAGGACAAAATAACTAAAACCAAAAATAACCGTGACCATCATGAGAATCTTCACGTCACTAACGCGTGATGGGGGTGGGGACGATGTCCTTGTAATGTCCCTGCCCTCTCACTAGGGGTGAGCATTTCGTGGTTCGGACCCACGGGAACCTTGGACCCGACCCGCGAGAACCTTGTACCCAAACCTTTTTAAATATATGGGTCGGTTTTCGGTTCTAGATTTATATGAATTATCGGTTCCGGGTCAGGTCGGTTCCAAACCCACGGTTCTAATATAAGAACCACAAGAACCGTTTGTATTTTAATTAAGAAAATAAAAAATAATCTTTTTTTAGTTTTTTCACTATTTGTTTTTACGTTTTATTGTAATCGATTTCATGTAATGTTAATACAATATTAAAAATATTATTTATTAGAATAACAATAGATGTGATATATTATATAATATATATTATATCTAAATTTGAAGTAAATATTTGTGTATGTCGTTCTAATGTGTGTTTGTGTATGTGTGTATGAATTTATGATGTATACATAACCTATTCACATAATGTTTCGAGTAATGATAATGGCAAAATTGTTACGAAAACATAAGCCGAGAAACGAAAAGTAACTTAAAAAAGAAATTCATGGGCTATTGCTAGAACCATACAGAGGAATTCTTTTACGAGCATGGTAAAAGAATAGGAATATGTAATCATTTAAAAGTGGCTATAACATTAAAAGGTTCTAGAGGGTCAGACCTTTTACCCGACCCATCAGAACCTTTAACATCTGAAACCACGCAGTCTTTTTAAGGTTCGGTTTGTGGTTCCTAGTTTTAACAATAAAAGTGTATACGATTCTAGTGGGTCCAGGTCAAGTCGGGTCGGTTTTGGACCCTTTGCAGTCAGCCCTACCTCTCACACGAGCATTACACCATATGGCCTTACAGGTGAGGTGATGTGTCAAACTTATCCTGAAAAAAAAAAACCATGAGTCATCGGATAGTAACTACTAGTTAGCCAACAGGTTTGTTACCACTATTTGGGCCCACCATTTATGGTCCCTTACGTTGGACCACTTGAGAGTTGAGACTGGTTTTTTTCGTAAATTTACAAATCTCAACCTGTCTAGGTACTCCTCATTTCATGTTTGGATACAAAAATTTGGTTACTTTTTTTTCTTAAAGGATGGTTTCATTAACACTACGATGTGGGTGGTTGATGCTTTATGAGCTTCATGTTATCACTTTCCTCCTCATTTTCGTGAACCAATTTCGAAACCGATTTTTATTTTTAAAAATTAAACCATTTAATTTAAAACAAATACAAATAACTAAAAATACTTCTATATTATTACATAAAATCTTTTAAAAATACAAACAGCTAAAAAAAATCATATTTGTTAATATTTAAAAACTTAGATAAATATTAAGAAAATAATTAGAATTTACGTCCACAAAAAGTTTCAAAGTCCTAATGTAGTAAACGGTCTTCCACTAATTTGTGTATATTTGGCACATGATTCTTCAACAAGAGTCTCATTGTTCTTGTCATCTCCTAAATTATACATCCATCTATAGTAGATTTGTTAAATCTTTCGAGCATTGACGATATCCTCGTCATCTTTGACATTATTTGACCTCTTGTACGCTCGATGTGAAGCCCATTTCTTCGTCAAATCTATAATTGAAATGGGATTGATCCATTGATCATATAACCAAACATGATATTGAAAGATTGAAGGTTGTCGGCTACATCAAAGGTTGAACCAGGTCCAACCACCCAGTTCAACTTGAACTCATCAAAACTGGTCAGGCCAAAACTGAGCAATCCATAGGTACCGGACCAAACAGGTAGCATGTGTAGATTCTGAGAATGAAATCGTTTATAGTAGAGCGTATACCAACACCCTTTTCAGAGACCCCGTAATCATTCTTAGAGTGACCTCATGGGTTATAATATACGCCTTTTGGGCATGGTTCCTTTTACCCAATATTAACTTAAATAAAAGTTGTTTATTTCTATCAACCCTAATTCATTCTCGCTAGTCAGACGCAACAGCCCCACGTCCCAACCCGCCTGCCCTTTGGTTTCTTGTTTTAAAAAATAAGTTGTGAAATAAAATAAAAATGGAAAACAAAACGTGGTCAAGTAAACTCATTTATATAAGTTCACAACACAAGTTGTTTCTCTTACAACACTCATACTTCAGCATCAGCCAAGTTATATGATAACTCCTAGAAAGCAAAAAACTGTGTTTTTAAAATGAATCAGCAGACAAAGACAATGCTGCTAGATTCTGCTTGAGTCCCTTCCAAAAATATATCTTCTTCCCCAGTCACCAATGACTAAGAACCTTGTACGCCAACTCACTAGCTTGCTGCATATATTAATCATAAACATTTTTTTATAGTCATGATACTAATTAAAACAAAGTTAAACAAACAACAAAAACTAAACCAGAATGTACCTTGCATATACGGAGTACCAAAGCCACTGTGTACTTTGACCGATCGAAACCCAATCGCCAGGAAGTTGAGCTGCAGCTTGATCACTACCTAGTGGAGCAAATTGGCCAAGATGCTTGTACCTTCATTGGTTTTATTAAAAATGATTAGGTACAGTTAGTTAAAAAATAACAATTGTTTATTAAAAATGATTAGGCGGTTAAAGAAACGCTCTCACGACTCTTTTCCTTTTTTATAAATCAATCCACACAAAATTACAAGACTCTAAATATAACCAAAATAAACATTTAAATAATAAATTCTAAACTAACTCTATCAAGATTCAACCCAACAATGATAATAATAATAATAATAACCTGAAGGGTTTGAATCGGTGTCGACCGGAATCTCTGAATCGAAGTGGACCTTCAGGATTCTCACCACACTCCTTCATCCGGTTGAAGCATTTGGCTAGATACTCACCTTGTTGAGCTGCTACCTAATTGAGACCGCGCGACATATGGTGACAACATTAGATCTACTGAAATACTATATTAAACATCTCCTGAGATTAAGTTAACCTGTGCAGTTGGAGGGAGACTCTTCATTTTACTATCCACTTCAGAAAGTGCTGACTTGAATTTCTCTATATCCAGTAGAGTTGACTTCTTTGCAGCACCATCTTGTTTACTTTGCAGCAACTGCACAAAATTCTTTAGCTTTTGACTCTTTAAATGAAGCTCCACTTGAGGATACCGTTCGATAATATCGTTGATTACTTCGCTAAAATCTTCCACATTCAGCTTTCCGGTTTTGTTCTTGTCTGCCTTGCTGAATATAGCTGAGATATCTTCCTGTAAACCAATTCGGAATTTGAATATAGCATGACTAATAGTGGCAGAACCATAACTCTTTTTTTTTTTTTTTGGGGGGGGGGGGGGGGGGGGGGTCATCATAAGATTTTCTTCTCTATCGGTTACAACTACTGGGTCCAACTCATGTTTTTTCATAAATAAAAAAAACTCAGATTTTATAAATAAAGATCCAACATATTATGGTGACTGAGAGCATACCATTACGCTACGCTGATTTATAGTGGCACAATCGCCAAGAGCATACACATTCGGCAATCCTTCCACCCTAAGCCATTCATCGGTCGCCATAACTTTTCTGTGTCCCTATGATCCAAGAAACGATAGCTTGACCGACTAAGATTGGCAAAAAACTAGAAATTAAGATGTGATTAATGAAATAAGCATGCAATTAACCTGGCCAATTTGCTTCATGAAATCCATGATAACCGGGCGGGTTCCAATGCCGGTAGACCACACCACCATTCCAAATGGTAAAGTTTTAGTTTCACCAGTTGATCTTTCTTTCAGAGAGATTGCCTTATCAGTCACTTTGACCACCATTGACCCTGTTTTTACATGAATACCATCTCTTTTGAACTTTGCTTCAGCAAAATCAGTTATTCTTTTGTCAAACCTGCAAACCAACCACATGATTCTACATGTTCATAAATAAACATAATGCGTTTTCATCTCGAGTTTTGAATTCATAAACCTTCCTTACATGTTCAGTATGTGATCACTGGCCTCTAGCAGCGTCACCGTGATATATTTCTGGAGATCAGGATACAAATTTGTTAAATCTTCATGAAGAAAATCATGAAGCTCAGCTGCAAATTCCACTCCTGTTGGCCCGCCGCCCACAACCACAAAATGCAACACTCTTTTCTTGTCTTCCTCACTTAAATTTGGAAGACTCGCCCTTTCAAAACAGTCGATGATACTCCTGCGGATTCTAAGAGCGTCTTCTACTTCCTGCATGAATCATTCCATTTAAGCACGCGTGTTAATAAACCAAAACAAAACTCGAATAGATCTCACCTTTAAGAAATGAGCATTTTCAACAACACCAGGGGTATTGAAAGTATTTGCGCGTGCTCCCATAGCAATCACCAAGTAATCATAATCGACCGTGAACTCTTCAGCGTTCCCTTTAATATTAGTATTTTGGGTGGACTTGCAGTGCACTTTCTGGTTGGCTGTATCAATCTTGAAACATTCTGCTTCCTTGAAACTAACATCCAAGTTTTTCTACAAAACAATAATAACATTTTTCACATGTGAAATACGCAGTATTAGAAAATCAAAATCAAGGGTCATGAAGCGAACCTTGTTGACAATGTTGCGGATAGGCTCAACCACACTGCGAGCTTCGACAGTGCCAACTGTAACACTAGGTAACAATGGGGTAAATGCAAAGTAGTTACAAGGGGACACAATCTGAACATCCAATGACGGATCTTTCAAGTTCTTGAGGAAGCTCGTGCCTGCCCAACCGGTACCTAGAACCACCACTTTCGTTTTCTTGATGGTTGGTTGAGCTGCATCCGCATAAGCACTCCCAAACGGCCTCACATCAGAATATGCCACCAGTCCGCCACCACTGGCTTAACGAAATAATATTATTATCATTTTCAAACTATATGTAATTACAGGGCAAGGATCAAATACACACTGAAAGAAAAATAGGAAGTCGTAGGAAGGGTATCAAACGGACTCTGATTGAACTCATTCAAGCGACATTGGAACCGTCTCATCGAACCCTACGATGTTAGTTTTTAGGTCTTTGTTTTTTGGGATTTTAGCTTGTAGTTTTTAGAATATACGTTATATCATTATGTCTTTTATGTAGCATTGTGTCTTTTTCTTATTTTCGTTATTGTGTCATTTTTTTCAACTAATTGTGTCTTTTTTCTTCAGCACTGTGTTATATTTTTCGACACTGTGTTATATTTTGTGGCTCATTGTGTCATATTTCATGATCTATAATTACAAACGATATGTATGGTAAATACTATTACAATAAATCCTAAATGATCTATGCTCTAATATATATTCATTAGTTAGATAGCATAACAAACTACATTTCATGGGCATATCTAATACAAACAATGGAAGCCGAAAAGAGACCTGATAGTGCATACAGCAAGAAGTTTATGATGATCACGAAAGGCGGAAGACGCTTTTTGGTAAAACGTATAGTAAGATCCTCTCATTGTTATTCAAGTTGTTTTCGTTCCATCGAGAAGCTTGTTGCCATGTATGTGTGTGTGTAAATAAGGAGTATGTATGGTATAGGAGTAGTTTTCTGCACTTTTTTAGAGAGTGTACGTACGTGTGTTTCAACATAACAAGCGGTATAGAGAGGTGACCAAATAATAACTGGAATTTACTATTTTATACTTATACCCTTCCGCTTAAGTTGGAGGACGATCCTGTCCCATTCGTCTCCTCAATGCTTATTGTTAACTATATTATTTTAGTTCTTGTATCATAGATTAACCCTAGCTTTATACATTAAGAAGCAATACAAAGGTTAACTTTCCAAAACCGATTTTACCATGGTTAAGACCAAAGGAAAGATATTTTGCCTTCCAACATTGAGCTTTGCATTAAATCAACAGACAGCCTTTTTAATTCTTGATCATTAACACTAATTCCAAATGGCCTAAGGCTAGAAACAAACAATTGAATTAAATCAGTCGTTTAGACTAAAATAAGTGACTTAGGCATTTTTGTAAATAACCTTTTTCATTCTAATTAGCCACTTTTAACTATTTGTAAATATTTTAATGTAGCTTGAAAATTAAAAATTAGCATAACCTTTCAAGACAGAATTAGGGTTATAGTTTTAGAGAGGGCCACTATTACCATGTAGATATGTCTATCATAAGGGTACGGGGCGCTATCGGGGAAATGGTACGAGTACCCCACCACCTCCGATAACACCGTTGTCGGTGGCATGGTTAGTGGGGTCATGAACGAAACACGGGGGGACTGACCACGATAAACAAACGGTCTCAAACCCAAATCCAACAGTAAAAAAAATTAAATAAAAACAAAAAATAAACATTAATATTAAACAAAATACAAATAATAAACTACATAAACACAAAATAGGAAAAAACATAATTATTTAATCTAAAGCAACAATTGTCTTGCAAAACATGATCAAAACAATTGCGGTACCTATCCGCATGTACTCCTCCATGGTGGTTTCAAAGAAGGTATGCCATCGGGTATACTGTTGAGATTTGTCCACTTTCGTTCAAGTGAATCAATGGTGTTGTTATTTACACCGACTAGCCGGTTGAAGTCCACCAACACAAAGTATTCCCTCGATAGCGGTGGTTTCAGACATCTTTGTACGCCAGGACTATCACAATCTCCTCCATTTCATTACAAGGAGTCATTTTTTAGAATTAGTGAAGTGCCACTTAAAAATTAATAATAAAATTTTTTTTATAATTATAAAGTCTTTAAGTAACAAAAAAAAAAACAATATATACATAAAAAATTATATACCGGCTTGTCGATCTTCGGAAACTTCATCCCACGCACGACACAGCGCTATTTTCTCATCTTTCGTCTACGGCGTCGCTTTCCGTTTTGGACGTGTGTCTTGTTCGGACGTTTGGCTTGTGCCACCTCTCCTACCACCTCTCCTCGCGCCACTTCTCCCGACATTTTGTCCCCGCTTTTTTGGGCCTACATCTTGTAGTAGCGTATCCGGAATAAAAAAAAAATCCGAAGATGGGGGTGGCATTTGGCTAAGGTTTTGTTCAATTTGCGTTTTCGTACCAAACCCGTTATTTGCCATGAACTCTAGAGCCGGCGAGCAACAATCTTCCCACGACGTGTTTTTCACTTCGCTTTGTAGTTTGAAGATTTGAATATTTTGTGATTTTGTAATTGATTTAGGTGGTAAAGCGGCCAACAACTAGTTTTTCAACCAACGTTCAAATTTGGTTCGCTACCCACACGAGCATGGTAGCGTGGACTCGCTCGCACCTACTCACACGGATCAATGTTGTTGTATATCTACATATATTTTACTATATTCTTCTATCATCATATCTTTTCGGTATATTTCTAAAAATATTTTTGTCTACTTGTATGTTCGATGTTTAATTTGGAGTCAGGAGTAGGGATGAGCTCGAGCCGGTATCAGTATCGTAACAATACCGATCTCAATAATACCGAAACCGAATTCGTCCAAAATCCAATACAGATAATATTGTATCGATCTTGATAACACTTTTGGTATTCAGTATAAAGTTGGAATCATTTTCAGTATTACCGAAAAAATCCCGTCCCGATAGCGTCTAGACCAATCCCGAAAAGCCAAAAACGTTGATACCGATACCGATCCCGATACCTCTCCTACCACCTCTCGTCGCGCCACTTCTCCCGACCTTTTGTCCCCGCTTTTTTGGGCCTACATCTTGTGGTAGCGTATCCGGAATAAAAAAAATCCGAAGATGGGGGTGGCATTTGGCTAAGGTTTTGTTCAATTTTCGTTTTCGTTCCAAACCCGTTATTTGCCATGAACGCTAGAGCTGGCGAGCAACAACCTTCCCACAACGTGTTTTTCACTTCACTTTGTAGTTTGAAGATTTGAATATTTTGTGATTTTGTAATTGATTTAGGTGGTAAAGCGGCCAACGACTAGTTTTTCAACCAACGTTCAAATTTGGTTCGCTACCCACACGAGCATGGTAGCGTGGACTCGCTCGCACCTACTCACACGGATCAATGTTGTTGTATATCTACATATATTTTACTATATTCTTCTATCATCATATCTGTTCGGTATATTTCTAAAAATATTTTTGTCTACTTGTATGTCCGATGTTTAATTTGGAGTCAGGAGTAGGGATGAGCTCGAGCCGGTATCAGTATCGTAACAATACCGATCTCAATAATACCGAAACCGAATTCGTCCAAAATCCAATACAGATAATATTGTACCGATCCTGATAACACTTTTGGTATTCAGTATAAAGTTGGAATCATTTTCAGTATTACCGAAAAAATCCCGTCCCGATAGCGTCTAGACCAATCCCGAAAAGCCAAAAACGTTGATACCGATACCGATCCCGATACCTCTCCTACCACCTCTCGTCGCGCCACTTCTCCCGACCTTTTGTCCCCGACTTTTTTGGGCCTACATCTTGTGGTAGCGTATCCGGAATAAAAAAAAATCCGAAGATGGGGGTGGCATTTGGCTAAGGTTTTGTTCAATTTTCGTTTTCATACCAAACCCGTTATTTGCCATGAACTCTAGAGCCGACGAGCAACAATCTTCCCACAACGTGTTTTTCACTTCACTTTGTAGTTTGAAGATTTGAATATTTTGTGATTTTGTGATTGATTTAGGTAGTAAAGCCGCCAACGACTAGTTTTTCAACCAATGTTCAAATTTGGTTCGCTACCCACACGGGCATGGTAGCGTGGACTCGCTCGCACCTACTCACACGGATCAATGTTGTTGTATATCTACATATATTTTACTATATTCTTCTATCATCATATCTGTTCGGTATATTTCTAAAAATATTTTTGTCTACTTGTATGTCCGATGTTTAATTTGGAGTCAGGAGTAGGGATGAGCTCGAGCCGGTATCAGTATCGTAACAATACCGATCTCAATAATACCGAAACCGAATTCGTCCAAAATCCAATACAGATAATATTGTACCGATCCTGATAACACTTTTGGTATTCAGTATAAAGTTGGAATCATTTTCAGTATTACCGAAAAAATCCCGTCCCGATAGCATCTAGACCAATCCCGAAAAGCCAAAAACGTTGATACCGATACCGATCCCAAAAACCCTCGGCTAAGTATCGGCACAATACGAGATCAGTTCGGGACAGAATCGGTATTCAGGACAATCTGCTCATTCCTTGCAAGGAGTCTCTCAAATCGCCAATGGCATCACAAAAATAGAAATCATTCACTACTAGTTCAACAAAACATGTTTTCAATTGTAATATGCAATATGCAAATTGGTGTACATCATAATCTTAAAATGGATTTTACAATTTCCTTTCATTTATCTGAGTTTTTTTTTTTGTCAAAATGGTAGTTTTTTCAAGTTTTTTTGTGTTAAAGGTAGATGTCAGAAAATAATTTGCAAAAATGGTACACCCGCAATCTAAGATTGCGGGAGAGGTACACAATGCTGCTGACTGGACGCTACTGCTGACTGTGGACACAAAAGGATAATATCGAAGGCAGACGTGGACGATGCTGCTGGACTCTTGATAACTGTACAGTCCCGTAATCTGAGATTGCGGGAGTCAGAGGATACTTTTCAGAGTGTTTTGGCTCTATTTTGCTGCATGTGTAATTTAATATTAGTCTCGCAATTTGAGATTGCATGAGAGCAGGTTGGAATAGTGTTCTTGCAGGCACACTTGTGATATTGATTGAATGCATGGGTTTTAATTGTAGTGACTTGTGTGAGTAGAAGAGAATCAATTCTCTGATTACAAATAGTGTCATACTCCAACCAAGCTAACATCAAATCAAAGTTACAATCTGCATGCATTTGCTTGCAATATATATGAGCATAATGTTTAGTGAAACTATAACAATCTTGAACATACACAAAGCAATAAAATTCACAAGCACAAGTATCTTCTTAAAAAAAAAACTATGGCACATTTACACCCGGGTCCAAGAAACAATGAGCTTCTATGGCTGCAGCCACAACATCGTTCGGCTTATCTGTTCAAAGATGATGTTGGCCATGCCACAGAGCTTGATATTAGGCGGGGCGACCAGGCATTATTTTCTGCCATTAAAAAAATCTGTTAAACCCCAATGTGGAAGATATGGTTAGAATGGCAGGCTTTGGTGGGGTTCTTGATGTTGGATACCTGCTTTATGACCGTGGTTTGATAACCGCGTTGGTAGAAAGATGGCGTCCAGAAACTCATACGTTTCACCTATCGTTTGGTGAAACGACGGTGACTTTAGAGGACGTGAACGTGCTCTTGGGATTGCGAGTCAACGGTCCCCCATTGGGAGGACCAGAGGAAAAATGGTCATCCCAAGATAGAATACAGCTAGTTAGGGGTTTGTTGGGCATAGAGGCGGAGGCGGGAATGTTGAGTGGAAATTCTATTAAAATAAAATACCTTTTAAACAAAGTAAAAGAAGTTCTGCCTGAAGGGTCAGATATGAATCAGATTACACAACATATTACACAACAAGCACGTTGTGTGGTCTTGGTTATTGTGGGTAACACATTGTTTGCTGACTCTTCTAACGGTTTCACATCATTGTCATTTTTAGGGCACCTTGAATCGTTAGAAAGATGTGGTCAATATAGTTGGGGGAGTGTTGCATTGGCTTGTTTGTACAGAAATATGTGTAAAGCCGTAGTCTCCACTGATAAAACAATTGGAGGACCTATGATTATACTCCAGTTGTGGGCTTAGACACGAATCAGTGTACTATCCCCCAAGTGTTCAACCCGGTTGATGCCTGGAAAACCTTATGGTGCTATGTATGTATTTTATCCATTACCCTTATATTATATAAAATAATTATTTGTTAAATAAACTAAGTCGTTTTTTTTATTATTTTTTACAGCTGGAAAGGTAAGCACGAATTAAAGGAGGTTGCCTCGCGATCGTTAAGACAGATACGATCACAACTACAAAATTTACATGCTGAACAGGTATGAGACCGTTGATGTTGTGTTACAAGTAAAATACATTATGAGACTAATAGTGTTTCTTATTAAATTTTTTTGCAACAGTTTATTTGGAGACCCTATGCACAATACATAGGGATATTGCCTCAAAGTTGCACAGAGAGGAGTGATTGTTGGCGTTCGGATTGCTTTCTTGTGTGGTTTCAGGTGGTGGAATACCACCAAGCTAGTAGGGTCATGAGACAATTTGGATTACGTCAATGGTGTAACCTCACGAATTTTCCCATTTATTTTGCATTAAAGTATTTCCCGATCCATGATATAAAGTCTAATTTATTTCTAAGTATTCTTATCTTTATCCGTGCACTCTATTTTTCTATGTCCTATCCTAATTCTATTTATAAAATCGTCATTTTATAAGACGGTGTTTTTATTTTCTAATTCAAACTAATGATTTTTTTTTATTTCTTATTTAAAGCTAATCATTTTTCCAATTACATTTATAATCTCAAACAAGGAAGATATAAATTCGTTTCAAAATAAATATATATATATATATATATTTATTTTGAAACGAATATATATATATATATACACACACATCAAAGCCTTGAGTCAAGAGTCAAAGTCTTGACAACATAATTCTTGGAGTCAAAGTCTTGAGTCAAAGAATTATGTGTAATTATTGAGTCAAAGTATAATTATTGAGTCAAAGTCTAGAGGAGCTTTTATCTCCATCTTTGTTGTGTTTGTATGTATATATATAGTCTTGTATAGAAATGAAACAAACAAGTTGAACCATAAAGTTTATATCAACCATTTCCTGACCCAACTCTCTATCGATCTCTTGTGGGTTGGCGTGTGCTGGATAAATCTGTCTTCAAACCCGTATTGAACTAGCGGTTTCGAAACATCCACCACCGTCGTGAACCACATTCCATACCTTCTTGGTCTCCTCCCTTCTGCTTGTGTCAAACGGACGCCGCTCCATCCTCCCGACAAGCCACCGGTAACCGACAACCGTCAAATCCAGACCACCGTCCCTTAATGGTCTTAATCTCTGGCGCTCGCCATCACCGCCTCTTCCTCCGGCACTGTGAGTCTTATATTCTTTTTTCTCGATCTCGAGCTTCCTGCCAAACACACATATGAAGATGTGTTTGAGGTGCCCTTTGTTCCTAATTTGGTCAAGTTTGGGAAGTTGTTGTTTAAGAAACTAATAATTGGGGCACATGGACTATCATATCTTTTATACTAAATAAACTTCATATCTCAACTTTTCTTTTGCATCTTATTTGAAGTTTAAAACATTTTCTTTTTCTAATAATTATTTAAAATGATAAACCCATATCAAATTATTTAATGTTTGTCATCCAATTAGCTTTTTTTTTTTTAGTACTAGTTTAATACTTATAAGTTTTTGTTCAAACTAATTATTTTAATCTATGAAATAAAAAAACATACCGTTATAAATGGGTCATTGCAATTTACGTAGCATGTAAATCTCTTAATATGAAACTCATTTTAGATAATCATTGTAATTGAAATAATTATCCTAAGCCCTTAAAGGATTAAAATCTAATTATTATTATTTTTTTTATAAACGTATACAATTGATTATATATTTTGAACAATTTCCATTAGAACTTGTTTTATCAAACAATTAACTAAAACTTTTTATGATTAGTTTTTTTTTTTATGATTTATGTTACACTCCTTTTATTACGTTTCAAGTAAATTAGGAACCCTAGAAATACTTGTAGACTAGAAAGACTTATTTATTGCCTTAAACATAGGGTAATACTTGGCAACGTTGGACTACACTTATTCTATTTCACAAGACTTAACACTTTGCAAAGGTGAGTTTACGTAACCTTGTTTATACAATTCTTTATACTTGAAACTTTATACTTAAGCAATTCTACATACATGTCTAGTTGTAAACTTTAATGCCTCATGACTTAGACAAAGACTATTAGACTTAAACTTCAACTTACATAATCATTAGCTATGGCTAAGCCGGCGATATACAATGATAGATCTATTGGATTGACAACCCCACCTAGATTCGTTGACTATTTCTATGGGGAGCGCGGGTGATTGTTATCGTTCCAAACTTTATAAGGAGAACCGTGAATGCGGGATGGACCTAAACTTTATAAGGAGAACCGTGAATGCGGGATGGACCTAAACTTTATAAGGAGAACCGTGAATGCGGGATGGACCTAAACTTTATAAGGAGAACCGTGAATGCGGGATGGACCTAAACTTTATAAGGAGAACCGTGAATGCGAGATGGACCTAAACTTTATAAGGAGAACCGTGGATGCGGGATGGACCTAAACTTTGTCGGAGGATTGATTATGTGCATAATATACTTCTTGTTTATTCATGTAGACTTAAACTTACAATAGACATATGAATTGCTAAACTTTTATAAAACTTAATTGCTTGACTTGGCTTATGTATTCTCACCAACTTCTAGTTGACCCCCCCCCCCCCATATTTTCCAAACTCAACAGGAAATACTGATGCTTGAAGTCTAGAGCTAGCATGAGAAGACATTTGAAGTTTTAAGCTTTGTTAAATTATTGGATGTATTAGATTTCATTCAAGACATTTAATGTAATTCAATACTGTAATGAAATAAAGAATTATTTAAACTTATGTATTACAATGAGCTACTGAACAATCATTCATACGTGACACCTCGATGTTTCCGCCATCGGTTGGGGTGTTACAAATGGATTCCTGAGGGACCACCCTGTACCCCCCAAGTCCACACCGAACTGCACAAATTAACCCGTTCTGGCAGACCATACGAATCTTGGTTTGCAAACTTTCATAGCGAGTATGTGCAGTCGTGGAATGACCGCAAAAATAGAATAGTGGGCGGGGAAGAAACGCCATTTCCTTCCGTGTATCCCGGTTATATGGAATGGTACTTAGAAAGAACCGTGGGATACATGACGAATCCAATGTCCATCCCGGTATCGCAATCGGGTTTCAGAAATGACGCTGGCATTGCCCAAGTGATGGTATATATATGATTTTTTTTCAAATATATATAAGTGTATATTTTAATGATAACTTTTTTAATATATAACTATTTGAACTTTATAGATGGAAGGATACACGCAGATTCACCGGGAAGTGTCCCAAATCATGGCGACTGTCCCTGCCGACTTTAGCTCCAATCTTGGGGTTATTCAAAGCACTGCCGAAACAGTGATGTCACAGTTTGGTGTCGGTGATCGTTATGAACTACCCTTCACGGCTTCACGGTAGACCTGCTGCCTCGGTTGCAGACAGAAGCCGTCCTCAACGAGCGCCTAGGCGTAGGCGGAATCAAAGCAATGTGGAGGTTCAAACAGAAGAAGTGGCAACGGATAGTCAGAATACACCAATTAATGAATTCTTTGATGATGAAATGGGAATTGATGTTGACTCCTTTATTGCTCAGTTCGGTACCGCCCAAGATACATCACATCTCCAACCGGGGGCTTCCTTTTCTGGTCAGTTCGGTACCCCCCCAAGGTAAATCACATGTCCAACCGGGGCCTTCCCAGATGAACACCGAGCAACAAAACATCATGGAATCCCTTTTAAACAGTCCATTCAACCCATTTGATGATGCAAGTTTCGTGACACCGAATGAACCCACCCATCAACACTGGGCAATCATCAATTAACTATTGGGCCCCAAATCAAGGTGACGAAGGAACATCGTCACCTTCATACTACACACAAGTACCTCTTGATTTCCCCAATGAGCCGCGTCGGAATCCAGACCGCACTTGACGTCCTCCTCCATGTGGTACTAGAGGACGATTATGTAACCATCCTAAATAGTTTAGCTATTAGAAAAATCAAATGTAATAAATGTAAAAAAAAAATTTAATATAATTATTGGCAACAAAGGTAAATACACAAAATGAGGTCCGGGGCTTTTTGTGAGGCCCGGGATCGTGCCACGGACAGTCTCGTAACGCCCGAACCAGCGACGGTGCCGTTATGTCTCCCAAGGACGCCACGTTCGACGGTCCGGTGCCGGTAAAGGCCGGCCCGGGAGACGGATACGGGCACCCCAAAAGGGCCCCCCGGGCCAGTTTCTACACTACGATTTTTTATATTTTCATCCGGAAATTTTTTTAACATATTTATTGGCAACAAAGGTAGATACACAAAATGAGGTTCGGGGCTTTTTGTGATTTCCGGGATCGTGCCACGGACAGTCTCGTAACGCCCGAACCAGCGACGGTGCCGTTATGTCTCCTAAGGACGCCACGTTCGACAGTCCGGTGCCGGTAAAGGCCGGTCAGGGAGACGGATACGGGCGCCCCAAAAGGGCCCCTGGGTGTAAAACCCCAACCGATGGCGGAAACATCGGGATGTCACGTATTGATGATTGTTCAGTAGCTCATGGTAAATAATAAATTTCATTAATTGATTACATAAATTACATACAATTGTTCTAAAAGAATTTGTACATCAAAATGAAAAATACTAGATACGCATCTTCAAGCATTAACTCTAATCTTCAAGCAAGCTATATCCTGAAACATGTTAAGTTTGAAAATATTTTGGGTCAACAAAAGTTGGTGAGAATTACATAGGTTTGAATGTTGAATAAAATTTGTACAATTCGAGTGTCATGGCAAGTCTAGTCCATATGTGAAAACAATACTACCCGGTAAATCATGTGCATAATCAAACCTTGTGACTAGAATATTGTGGTCCATCCCATACGCATATGGTTCACTCGTTTTTTTTGCGATAACAATCACCCACGCTACCTATGTAGGAGGTAACGTATCCGGGTGGGGTTGTCAGTCCAATAGATCTATTATTGTGTATCGTTGGCTTGTACGGAGTTAATGATTATGCTAGAATAATTGTGCTTACCATAGTAATGTTTAAGACATAATGCAACATAGAATAACACATAGACACTTATGTTGAATTGTAAATTGATGTTGTAACATGTTTCACCCCAAAATAGTGAAATGGTAAAATGGGCTATGTAAACTCACCTTAGGTGCTTAATGAGTTCGTGAGTTTTCTTGAGCGTGCAAACACTTAGTAATAATGCCTTGGAAAACTCGGAACTAGCTAAAGGAGATAATGATGGATGAAAACTTTAGTATGTGAGAGATGGGATAATAATGTTTTTTTTATTGAATGTTATAAAGAGTTAAATGGTAGGCTATTGTATTTATAGTGTAGAAATTGTAGTTGTAATTAGGGACTACTTTGACTAGGCTAGAATTTAGGAACAACTTTGACTTGACTAGAAGACCATATTTACTAACACTTTGACTTGACTAGGAGACCATATTTACTAACACTTTGACTTGACTTGACTAAGAAACTACGTTTGACTTTTCAGGTTTGACTAAGGGACCTTGAAAGGGTTTAAGTTTAATTGGTTTTAATTAACATCACAAAACACCAAATGGTGTAGTGGTTTGTGTGGTGTGGTTAAGGTTTAGCCCGCCAGGGACTCGGGTTCGAATCCTGGCTCAGGAAAACATTTTTTTTAACGTTTTTAAATCAGAATTTTTAATAAAATCCAATTTAATATTGATTATAAGTCATTATCTAAACAAAAAACTTAATAAAATGGATGGGAAAGATAATGTAAACATGAATCGGATGAATAAACGAGGGAGTTCTATATATATATATATATATATATATATATATATATATATATATATATATATAAAAATTGTGTGATGTTACAGTCTCCCCTACTTTTAGGATCTTCGTCTCGAAGTTTATTAAAAACACAGGGGTGAGGATGATTAGGTAGAAATTAAGTCAACTGGGGTTTGGAAAATTTGGGTTAAGGCACGACATGAATTTATAGGTAATAGAATAATCTGTTTCGAATAATTTGGATAAAAGGTTTGATATGTGTGAGTTTTAAGGGTTGGATTAGGTTCGTCTGAAATAGCAAGGAGAATAAGAATCTAGCAAAACACTAAACTTAAGTGTTAGGAAAGAAATGCATGAGTTGATTGACTATAGAAAGACTAAATGAACTACCAGGTAACTAGAGTTTATAATTGATTATCTACCGAAAACCTTGATAGAATTCCACACTACCTTAACGTACCTGTAAATTCATGATTACGTTTCGGACCGCAATCACCAATTTACCTTACATTAGGGTTTTGTGTCCTTCTATGACTCTAAACACATATATAAGTAATGCAAAATAACCTTGTGATTGAATCTTTGTATCAATGAGTCTAATAAATCTTTGTATCAAATTACATGTATGATGTATCCAAAAATGAGTCCAACTGTTGAGCAGGAAAAGACCTCTACCAGTCAGTGATTAGGAACCTCTACCGATTGTTGAGCAGGTGCGATAGCCTCTACCAGTCGTTGAGCAGGTTATTAGAACCTCTACCGACTGTTGAGCAGACATGATGACCTCTACCAATCGTTGAGCAGGTTGTTAGGTACTCTACTAACTGTTGAGCAAGTACTTCATCCTCTACCAGTTGTTTAATTAAGTGTAACGATTGTTTTTTATTTAACACATAAGTTGCAAGTTCGTAATATATACATGTAAGTAAGTTTGTAAATGCATCAAGTATAGCATGCGAGTTGTAATAGAGTTGTCCTAGACAAGATTAATGACTCTAGGTGTGTTTATAGCAAATAGTTTATATTCCATGCTTTCAAGTATCATGAATAATCAAATGTTCAAGTAGATAATCAAATCCTCATGTATAACTAAGAATCAAGTTTGATGCAACGAACAATCAAGTTTTCAATAGTCTGATTATCATAGGGATCAAGTTCATGTTCCAGAAGGTGAAGAATATGAATTTAGTTCTTGAGAGGATGATGAAGAACTCAAAGCATCATCAAGGTTATGAAAGATAGTGAACGTGAAAATAGTTAATAAAGGGTTTATTTTATAGTAAGGAGATTATGTAGCAGTGTAAATCGTGGGGTTTGGATCAAAGGTTAGAATCTAGCGTATGAGAAAACATGATTGTGATAAATACCAAAAATTGTAAAAGTTTGAACAAGTAGAAAATAATTAGGTGGCAATGGAGATTAAATTTTGTTCATGAGGATGGAAAGATCTTATCATTTTTCTTTTTAAAACTGGTTACTTATATAAAACAAAAGTTGCTAAATAGTACAAACTAAGTGGCTTTAGATCAGAATATTTTAGTTTAGTCGAAGATTTAAACACGACGTTAGGTTTTATAGATCAAGGTGACATTATATCAAAAATCCTTTGTTATGCTAATGAATAAACATTTGGATTTAGAAATTAAGTTTGAGGATATCTTATAACAAAAATATGTATTTTCCATGGTTTATAGGTGATGAAAATTTTGACAATATTAAGAAATCTTTAGTGTTGGGCTAGGGTCTACCCAAGTTATGAGGTTACAGTTTAGAAATATGTAACATGTTGAAAATGAAATAATATGATTTGGGGAGGGTGTTGAAAATAATCAAACATGTGGCTAAGATGGTAAGATGAAATGTGATTATGAAATCCATATATGATTAGGAAATGGGATTAATTTAAGCTGTAAAATTTTGAGATTTTAGAGCTTAGTTTTAAGCAAAGTGAGTGTAATCATTTATTCATTAATTAAAACGAATAATGACTTATCAAAGCTTCTAGATTCTAATAACATAGTGAAGACATGCTTTAGCCTATAAGTGAACACTCATCCCGAGAATTCCCAGGTAGGCATCCGAGTCTCTCGTCTGATTGGGATTTATGCGCAATTCCAATCCTAGACAGAAAACTCAGAATACAGGCGTTCACCCTTCCAGATTGCACGTGTTCGTTATTAGAATATAGAGCTTCGACGAGATTTATAAGGTATTCCAGGTTAGGATCTGAGAATTTTGTTCCAGTTATGGAGAGCAAACATCTTGTAGGGACTAAAGTAGGATAAGAAGTAGGATAGAGGTAGAGAATAGAAACGAGTAGAGTTGCAAGTAAAAGGAGCAAGTACTGGTTATAATCCTATGGTTATAGACTAGATTATTTTTCTAATAACCTAATTCCCTATAACCTGGCTCTGATACCAATCTGTAACACCCCAACCGATGGCGGAAACATCGGGATGTCACGTATTGATGATTGTTCAGTAGTTTTCTTTGGTTTTTAAATCGATGTAAACAGGGCATGGTGGGTTGGAGAGAGTGGCAGTCTTTCTGTTTTGATGTGATGTAACTTGGTTTGGGGGTCTCCGTCTTGGAGGTTCCCCTTCGGTGTTCTGTTGTGTTTTAATAAAATTCGCCTTTCAAAAAAAAAAAAGTAGCTCATGGTAAATAATAAATTTCATTAATTGATTACATAAATTACATACAATTGTTCTAAAAGAATTTGTACATCAAAATGAAAAATACTAGATACGCATATTCAAGCATTAACTCTAATCTTCAAGCAAGCTATATCCTAAAACATGTTAAGTTTGAAAAAATTTTGGGTCAACAAAAGTTGGTGAGAATTACATAGGTTTGAATGTTGAATAAAATTTGTACAATTCGAGTGTCATGGCAAGTCTAGTCCATATGTGAAAACAATACTACCCGGTAAATCGTGTGCATAATCAAACCTTGTGACTAGAATATTGTGGTCCATCCCATACGCATATGGTTCACTCGTTTTTGTTGCGATAACAATCACCCACGCTACCTATGTAGGAGGTAACGTATCCGGGTGGGGTTGTCAGTCCAATAGATCTATTATTGTGTATCGTTGGCTTGTGCGGAGTTAATGATTATGCTAGAATAATTGTGCTTACCATAGTAATGTTTAAGACATAATGCAACATAGAATAACACATAGACACTTATGTTGAATTGTAAATTGATGTTGTAACATGTTTCACCCCAAAATAGTGAAATGGTAAAATGGGCTATGTAAACTCACCTTAGGTGCTTAATGAGTTCGTGAGTTTTCTTGAGCGTGCAAACACTTAGTAATAATGCCTTGGAAAACTCGGAACTAGCTAGAGGAGATAATGATGGATGAAAACTTTAGTATGTGGGAGATGGGATAATAATGCTTTTTTTATTGAATGTTATAAAGAGTTGAATGGTAGGCTATTGTATTTATAGTGTAGAAATTGTAGTTGTAATTAGGGACTACTTTGAATAGGCTAGAATTTAGGAACAACTTTGACTTGACTAGAAGACCATATTTACTAACACTTTGACTTGACTAGGAGACTATATTTACTAACACTTTGACTTGACTTGACTAAGAGACTACGTTTGACTTTTCAGGTTTGACTAAGGGACCTTGAAAGGGTTTAAGTTTAATTGGTTTTAATTAACATCACAAAACACCAAATGGTGTAGTGGTTTGTGTGGTGTGGTTAAGGTTTAGCCCGCCAGGGACTCAGGTTCGAATCCTGGCTTAGGCAAACATTTTTTTTAACGTTTTTAAATCAGAATTTTTAATAAAATCTAATTTAATATTGATTATAAGTCATTATTTAAACAAAAAAATTAATAAAATGGATGGGAAAGATAATGTAAACATGAATCGGATGAATAAACGAGGGAGTTCTATATATATATATAAATTGTGTGATGTTACACTGGGCCAGTTTATACACTACGATTTTTTATATTTTCATCCGGAATTTTTTTAACATATTTATTGGCAAACTACATAAAACACCGTACATAAAACAACACACCACATAACCAAGGAAACGTAAGCAAGGAACAAGAATTATTAAGCGCCAACGTCATCAGCCTCTGAAGTGTACTCTTCAGGTTCCGAAACTTGATCATTCTCAGTGTGTCGAAGGTGATGGTAGGGTGCGTGGTTTAAAGGGGGCTCCCTTGCCTGTTGGGTATTTGGCCGCACATTTGAGTTATTGGGAAACTGGAAGTTTGGCCGCACATTTGAGTTATTGGGAAACCGAAAGTGTGGTTGCAAATTGCTTTGGTGGGTAAACTGGGGGCGAGGTTGATCATCATTAAGGTGGTAATGTATGTGTAGATGTTGTAGTTGTTCGGTGATGGAATTCAATGGAGTAGCTCTCAATTGTTCAACCATTGGTGGCTCCACCCAACATACAAAGCCACAACTTCTTGGTCTCCGATTGCAACAATAATACCTACGGCCAGGGTTTCTTGTGCTCCTTGACACTCGAATAATAGTGCTGGAACCACAATTGCAATAGACCATTGTTTGTCACGGATATTTTACTGAGTGAGTGCTATGGACGTTATTTGTAGAGTTTGTGGAGTAGAGAAATCTGCAAGCTGAAGTTGCAGGTTTAGAGAAATCCGCAAGTTGAAGTTGCAGATTTAGATAAATGTTTGTCTACTTCCGCAATCTCAGATTGCGTGGATTTGTCTACTTCCGCAATCTCAGATTGTGTGGATTTGTCTACTTCCGCAATCTCAGATTGCATGGATTTGTCTACTTCCGCAATCTCAGATTGTGTGGATTTGTCTACTTCCGCAACCTCAGATTGCGGATTCTCTAGTCCACGAACTCTACAAATATCGTTAACGGATCTCAGTAATAACCATTCCACAGTCAAACCTCACTCTACTTTTCCTTCGTAATGGACACCTTTACCCCTTTCATTGTTAAACTTTATTGGGGTGGTGACATTACTTACAAAAACCAAACAAACATTACACTTCACAACAATACAGAGTCAACTACGTTTATTATGAACCATAGAATGTCATACACGGAATTTCTCAATCACGTTTGTCTTGTTACTCAAATAGACAAGTGTTCATACAATGTTAGATTAACAATGTATTACACTTTCGAGGGGTGTTCTGAGGCTACATACATCACAGGAAATGAGGGTATGGAAATGATGTTCTATCTAGCATTAAACGTAAACCGCTACGCAGCAGTGATCCACATTCATTACACGCCATTAGTTCCATTAGAAGAAAGTAGTGCTATGGATCTCTTAAGGCGGTTCACGGTGTCGTACGGTGAAGAAACATTTCATACTCCAACACAGCAGCAGATGCAGTCTATCAATTTGGAACTCGGTTCTTCAATGTACAGTGGCCACACCGCAAGCTCAAGTAGACAACCTGTTCCAGATTATCACTATACTGATTATCACTTTAATGAACAGTATGTTGCTAATTTAGATGCCAATGATAACGATGAGGATAATGCTGATGAAGGTAAAAAACCTGCGTTGTACTGTGTATCTTAATTTTTCAATACAAATAGTTGAGCTTATCTAATAAATCTGTCGGTTTTTGATGTACCTTCAGATGACATTCAGCAAGGGCAACATGAACCAGTTGCCAATGACGAAACCGGTGATGATGACAACGATGAGAACGACAACTATGTACCTTCAGATGACTCTCAAGGTTTTATGTCAGATACAAGTAGAGAGAGTGAGGTTCAACCAAATGACGACGTTGATTCAGAAGTAAACGCCGAAGAAAAAGAAGAAGGTTGGGCAGTACAAGCCCCAACAGGTGCTGAATTCCATGAAGGGATCAATCGTTCATTCCCTATAGACAAACCTGTCGACGAGCAAGACGAAGGCTTGGAAGCATATCGCCTACCCGATTTCGACGATGAAGATACGATGGAGATGTGGAATGGAAACGTAAACAGTATCCACGTCGGTATCTACTTCGAAAGTAAAGACAAAGTAGTAAAAGCCATTCGGTATTGGAACGTAGAACGTAACAGGGAGTTACGTGTGATAGAAAGCATACCGGGTACATTTAGAGTCAAATGCAAGAACGAAAACTCTTCATGCATGTGGGCTGCTGCTGCATCACGTCCACATAAAGGAGTCTTCTGGCGTTTGCACAAATGGAGTCAAACACACACATGCTACTCAACGGTAGAAAGAAATAACAACAGCACACTACGGTCCAGAGATATTGCATCACATATCCATGCATAGGTCAAGCCTGATTTAACTTTCCCGGTTAAACAGATTATCACCCACATAAAGGAGGCGTTGAAGGTCGATGTCACCTACTCTAAGGCATGGACTGCACGTAGAAAAGCAATTGAGAATGTCTACGGTACTTGGGAGAGCAACTTCAAGGAGTTGCCTACCTACATTGACAGGTTACTGGCAACAAATCCGGGTACCGTTGTGAAGTGGCGTCATCATGAGAGGAGCACTTCCGAATGCATGGTCTTCAAATATGTTTTCTGGGCATTCGGCCCTCTAATTGAGGCCTTTAGAAATTCAGCGCCTGTCATATCAATTAACGGCACTCATCTGAAGGGGACGTATAAGGGTAAGATGTTGATTGCGGTGACGAAAAACGCAAATAACTACGTTCTTCCGGTGGCGTATGCAATTGTGGATGAAGAGACAATTGAGAGCTGGTCTTGGTTCTTAGAGCAGTTTAGGGAGCATGTATCACATCACAATGCCAGCCGTCCCCTTTGTGTTATTTCAGACCGACATGTGGGAATCATACGGGCAATGGAGGAATTGGAAGGATGGAGGGAGCCACATGCTTACCATCGTTATTGTCTTCGTCACATAAGAAGCAATCTCGGGTCAAAGTTCAAAAGCAACACGTTGAAGAAGCTTTGCTGGACAATCGGAAGCACATCCCAGCGTGCTAAGTATCGTTATGCCATCAGACAGATGAAGTACATTAAGATGGAGGCGTGGAGATACTTGAGAGATATTGGCCTCCATAAGTGGACGCTGGTGCGAGACCACGAAAATCGCCGCTGGGGTAACCTAACAACAAACATGTCTGAGTGTTTTAACCATGTGTTGTCGAAAGCAAGGATGATGCCTATAAAGGCAGCCATACACTTTACATTTATAAGGGATGTTGATCAATTCAACATACATTATCGAATTGCCAGACGGTGCGAAACAATGTTGCCCCCCCCGGATATGGACGGTCATTTCCGAACGTGATGCTAAGTCCCAAGAACACTATGTACGTTTGTATGATGCTTCCCAGAAGCGGTACCACGTGGTGTCTCGTCTGCAACCCAATGATGACGGAGGGAACGATTATATGGTTGAGTACGGTAACAGAACTTGCTCGTGTGCAAAGTGGCAAATAGAACGTAAGCCATGTTCGCATGCTATAGCGGTTTGCCATTTACGCCGTAAGAATATTCATGACCTTGTTGATCCTCGATACCACACATATATTTATCGGTTGCAGCGGGCATTTTTACCCCCTCGGTCATAAAAGAGATTGGGAGCAGGCAACATGGAGAATTCGTGGTAACCCGTCACAAGTTACCGTCAAACGTGGGAGGTTGAAGAAAAGGAGGATACATAATGAGATGGATGTTACGCATGAAGACCAACCAAGAGCACGCCCTAAATGTAGCATTTGTAAGGTGACCGGGCACAACAAAAAGAGCTGCCAATTTCGTCAACAGTGATTTCTTATGATCTGTTTTATCTATGCTAGTTTGTAGTAGTAGTAGTAGTAGTAGTAGTATTTTGTGTTGCTTTGATATTGTATGTTATCGGTTAACCTTAGTACTCGTTTGTTACATTTGCGTGTTCCATTTCATAAGTTTGCAACTCAACATAATACAATTTCATGCATGATTAATACAAAAACCAGGACCACCACAACTAGGTAGATTACAATATCTACCACCGGCACCACATAGGGGTCGACCCACATTCTGATGTGGTTGTTCACTTTGAACAACTCGAGTGGACGAAGCTTCCTGAGTGTTATAAGGGGGTGGGGGGTACACGTAATAGACTCGTCGGGAGTAGGTATGACCCCCCCAGATTGTTGTGGAATGACCCCCCCCCCTAACAGGGATGTGAATGAAATAGCCCCTAAAAAACTAACACTCTCATCATCATCATCATCATCATCATCATCATCATCATCATAAAGCAGCCTTGATAACTCAGCAAAGTCCACATCTTCATTCAAGGGAGTATCTGGAAGTGTTGACGGCCCTGCTTCGTCATAATTATCACGTGTGGACGGCCCTGCTTCGTCATAATCAACACGTCTCCGCTTCGTGAATTGAAGACATGAAGGATAATTCACGCGATCTCCTTCGCGAATTGAAGACAACACTATGCTGGCAGTGTTTTGAATGTCTCTGAGTTCTTCAGGAGCGCTTGCCATATACCGAGCCGCTAGACGATGTATCTCGGTATACCCTTCCAGCTGCAATAATATTAAAAAAACAAATATTAAAATATTTTTTTGCATTATAAGCTAATTCATAATTATTAAAGTGATATACAAACCAGTAGTGCGGTAATCGACCCATGATCTCAGGATCCGGTTTGTGGTACCGGATTATTCATCGGGTTGGTGACGTATCCAACCGTGTTTTCCAAATACCAAGTCATGTAATCTGGAGACACGGAAGGAACTATTGTCCGTTCCCCGTCCACCCTATTGGCTCTGCGATTATCCTAGGAAGTATAGTCGGCATGTTCATGTGTCCAGTTTGTGAGTCTTTTCCCGGTACGCTTCATTTCATGCAATTTTTGGTGGACTTCAGGGGTAAGGGGAGGATCCTGAGGTCTCAATTGACAGAACCCGAACTGTCTAAGGACCCTCGATGGTGAGTGGTATTCAACTATATGCATCCACACAATGTATGACTCACAGCACCATGAATCTGTGACACCCGGCAAATTCTGATTAACAACGTTGTCTAGATTAAAGTCTACCTTAGCGAGTCACGCGTATATTATACTTAACTGGGATAGTTGAGTCGTGTTACGGTTCGGGAACTGTTAGTTTGGTATAGAGGATCATTAGATGTTAGTCTAGAGGCTCATTAGATGTCGGTCCTTAACCAAGTGTACAAAGGGTGACGATTCGTAGAATCGTCAGAACACAGGGAATATACAAGTCTCGAGTCCCGGGAATTGGTGAACGAGTGTGAATATGTTTGTTTGCAAGTATTATGTGTTTACAATCATTATGTGACTTGTCGGTATGTGAAAAGGTGTTAACATATGTTAAAACGAGGTTTAACGCGCAAAATACACGGAACCAACCCCTATAGGCGAATAGGGAGTCCTAATCGCCTATAGGGGGCGAATAGGAGGATCAGTGGGGCGAATAGGCCCTATTCGCCTATATTGATAATGCTGCGTATTCGCCTATAACGTGCTGGACGACTAAAAACGCCTATAAATACAATACTTGACCTCCTAAACTTCATTATATCAACCCTAGTCGTCCCACAACTCGTCCCAACACACACACAACCTCTGGAACACGATTTTGGATCAAAACATACGATTTCAAGCCTATCCCACCAATCTATTACAAATCTAAGGTGTGGTTTTCATTCATGCAACCTTTATTAACGTTTTTATTGAATCCCTAATGGTCCAGACCTGTTTTAAAACAAATAAGTCTTCTGAAAATCGTTTATAAACATTGTTAATCGGATTCTAACTATCATGCATGTTGTATGTTTGATTATGATTAAAAGATAGGGTTTTTATGATTCAAGAAGGATGATTAACATGTTATTAAGGTAGTTACAGATTTTAATGATAGCATGGTGATGAAATCTGAGTAATTGTTCATTAGGGTTAGGGTTATGCATGTTAATGTGATGATTCAGGCTATATGTGTTGTTTTTGGGATACATGGTTGCATGCAGGGCTGATAGAACAAGGTTAAACGAAGGATTTTGATTTAAATATGTTTGATATAGTTGTTTGATTGATATTTGATGTTTACACACGTTCTGGATTGGATTTGGAGTGTTAAACGCGCGAAAAACCAGAACAGCTGTGCTATAGGCGAATAGGAATCCTAATCCCCTATACTATAGGCGATTAGGAGCCCATTCGCCTGGAGGGGAGCCCTAATCGCCTATAGTATAGGCGAATATGATCCTATTCCCCTTTACTTCATGCATTTACGATCCTAAATGCTAGTTAAGTCCTGAATTGCATGCTTTACGATGTAATCGCCTATAAACTCAAAAATTACATATGAGATAGCCCTAATCGCCTATAGTATAGGCGATTAGCATTCCTAAATGCCTGTTGACCCACATAATCACTAGTTGACTTTTCCTAATCGCCTGTACTGCTGCTGTAAGTGTAATTTAGCATTTCGGGGCCCGATTTGACACCTAGGAACATGCTAGGAACCCCGTAACATATCTAATAACTTGGTAACATGTGTTCGGACTTATTTGTGAGATACTTGAACTACGTGCTTTAACTTGTTGGACTTTAACGTATGTTAAGTGTGTATTGCATGATTATATGTTTGTGAGTACAAGTATAACACGGGGAGTCTCGGGTCACCAATGGGATGTCAAGTCTTGTACTTTGGGATAATTTAACAGTCACGGTGTTTTCAAACGAACTTGGTTATGGTCTGGACATCTAGGGACTAACTAACCTACGGGTTATTAGTCTAAGTACTTGTAACTGTCATATGTTAGGTCGCCGCTTTACGGGGCTAGCATAGCTTGTTGATATTATTCGTGTTTCGAAGTAACGCAACCTAAGGTGAGTTTACGGCCCCTCTTTTAACTGGTTTCACTTTTCGGGGGAGAAAACATGTGTTAAAACTTATGTTTGGTAACTACTGTCATACTATGGGTTTCTATGGTATACTATACGATCTTTGGAAGTCCCGGGGGGAACCATGAATGTGCGGGTTAGCACAACGGGGAAATGTGAATAGCGCTATTGGGAGTGACCAACCCCGCTCGTCGGCTTGGAGGGTCGGCGAGTGCATATTGTCTCAAACAGGAACAACAGGCTTACTATTCGGGCACGACATCTGGTTTGCGAGTTAGTAATGGTTTTCCAATCGTGGTAGTAACAAACATACGCCTAGCTAGCGTACATTGGTTTGCAAATTGTTATAGTATGGACAGGTTGAACTTGGTACTGTGATTATAAAACATGTAAACTCACCAGCATTTTTGTGCTGACGTAAACTTTACATGTTTTCTCAGGTCGCTAAGGTAGCACAATGGAACTGGGGCGCACGCGTCTGCACGGCGTCTAGTTAGGATTGCATGGGTTTCAAACATTGAACAATTTGGTTTACGTTTGGATTATGTTTAATAATAAGCTTCCGCTGTAACTGGAGATTTAAACTATGTTTTTGAAATTGCATATGTTAATTTAGACTTGTTTATTGTGATCGTTGGTTTGGATCCTGGTTTGTCATGCGCCTCGCGGTAAAACTCCGCAAGTGGATTTTGAGGTTGTGACAGATTGGTATCAGATCCAATGGTTATAGTGAACTAGGACTGCATGTAGAGTCTAGTCTATAGCCGAGTCGCACACACTAGATGATCAAATAGTACTAAACATTATGGTGGATTACGTATGGGCTTGTCGGGGTGTCTCTAAATCATCTGACCTTCCTATGTTACATCATCCGTTCTATCTTAAGTCGGGTTACTTATTTTCCAGGCAGTGTGGTATATTGGGGTAAATCGTGTACTCTTGAGATTTGTCCAAGGCTCGGACATCTCCCTTTCATACTCCAATAGAAACACTTGCTATAAACTACCGTAGCATTGCGGTGTATAGCTAAGAGTCTATGTTCGGTGATTTGAACTTTGAACTAGGAGAACACTTGGAGGACCATGTAGAACGGTTTATCATTTTGGGTGCACACAAAATCATAAACCGAAATGCATGAAAGCCCTAGTGAACTCTGGGTTTGAATGGATAGTCCTGAGTTGGATCTAGCTTTGATCTTGTGAATGCTAGTGATTATCATTAGCTGTGAAACTAAATTTTCTCGTTCTTTCTGTCAGAATCATGTCTGGAGTACGAGGAGGACGTGGAGGTGGTCGCAATGGTGGGCGTGGTGGTGGTCGCGGTGTGTAACACCCCAACCGATGACGGAAACATCGGGATGTCACGTATTGATGATTGTTCAGTAGCTCATGGTGAATAATAAATTCCATTAAATAATTTAAATGAATTACATACAATTGTTCTAAAATTTGTACATCAAATTGAATAAAACTATACACATATCTTCAAGCATCAATTCAAATCTTCAAGCAAATAGAACCTGAAACATGTTAAGTTGAAAATGTTTTGGGTCAACAAAAGTTGGTGAGAATTACATAGGTTTTTGATAATTGAATAAAAATGTTGTGCAATTCATGTGTCATGTCAATCTAGTCCATATGTGAGAACATACTAGAAATAAATCGAGTGCATAATCAACCCTGGTGACTGTTATAATATGATACAACCCATACGCTCATGGTTCACTTGAATATGTTATACGATAACAAACACCCACGCTACCTTTGTAGGAGGCACGTATCCGGGTGGGATTGTCAGTCCAATAGATCTATCAATGTATACCGTCGGCTTGTACGGAGTTAATGATTATGCTAGAATGGTGCTTACTCTAATCATGCTCAAGACATAATGCAACATAGAAAACACATAGACACATTGATGATTGAATTGCATAAATGATGTTGTAACATGTTTCACCCCAAAAACGGTGATAAATAGAAAAGGGGCTATGTAAAACTCACCTTGGTAAAATGTTATATCTGTTGGAAAATTTGGATAATTGTGTTGCCCAAATGTATCAAGTATCACCCTATAATGAGGTAATAAATATATCTAAGTCTATCAAATCTACAAACGTATAAGTTTCTAGGGCTTCGAATTGGGGATAATTGCTCGTTTGATTATTATTAAAAATATTCGACAATTGAGAGAAATTTAGTAAATAAATAACCAAAAATCTTTTTATGAAATTTAAATTTAAGATGGTCACAATAATATGTTTAAGTATAAAAATAATTTTTATAAAATTATTTTCTTTAAAATAGATTATTAAATCTATTTATTACAAATTGTCAACTTTAACTTTAATAATTTAAAAATACTAAAATTAAAGAATTATTAGTTTAAAATTTATATTTCTGTTCTAAATGGTCAGAAATAATTTCTATAAAATTTTGGTGCAAAAATATTAAAAATTGGATTTATTATGATTTAATTATGATTAAAACTAACAAAAATTGATTAAAAATATTAAATAAATGATTTTTCAGAAATAAAAATCATTTCTGAAAAGCTTAATGTTATAAAAACTTAACATAATTTTTGTGGAAATTAATAAGATCGTTTTGATATTTTTATAGATTTTTATAAATAAAATAGAATAAACTTGATTTACTTATTATATATATTAAATAAATAAATTTTTGAAAACTAAAAATTATGAGTGAAACTTTTTCATCAGATTTACCTAAGATAATTTTTGTAGAATAAATAAAAGAGTTCTGATAATTTAAAATGAATTTATAAGACTATATGTATAATATATACTTATTTGTAAAAAAAAAAAAAAAAAGGAAACAAAAAAGAATCCACCGCTGGGACTCGAACCCGCGTGGATTGGGGAGAGGGCACCAGACACAACCATCTGGTCCAAGCCAGTGGTTGTGTTTGGATATTGTTGATTTAAAATAAATATAAACAGACCGATGTGTTCTTCCCCAAAATTAATCCAATCGAGCCCTAGCTTATCAATTGATTCAATCACACAACGTTAACCCAATTAAACTTAGGGTTTCTGTTGTGTATAAGCCGATGAACAAAACCCATAAAAAAAATTCAACTTACAAACGCGTTTTGAGCTTGCACGATTCAGTCAAATAAAAAGTCAACGCACGATCAAATAACACAAACAGAGGATAATTGAGAATAATTGGGGATTGAGAAAGAGATAATGGCGAGTTGGGATGGCTCGCAGATGGTGAATTTATAGTGTGATGGCTCGCACGTTCGAAATGGAAATCTTTGACTCGGTTTTAATGTTACACGCGTTTAGGTGCAAATTTGGTATGAATTGATGTTGTTAATACGCTTTTAAGGCTTGTGACTGGCCGATAATCACGTCTCCGAGTCAACCCTTGATTATTACGCGTTAAATAGCTGAATTGATTTGGTCAAAGGTGCAGTCTTTATGCCATGTTTGCTGCTGCTGAACGCGAAGGAGGAAAAGGAAAAAGGAAGGAGGGTTATATGTGTATTTATATAAAATGAACCGGTTTAAAAACAAAGTACAAGTGTGGCTCGGGTGGTTGGTGCGTGTGGGTGTGGATGAAAGGTCTCCGGTTCGAACCCGGCTGGGACCTTTTCTTTTTTTTTTTTTTTTTAAACGGAAAAAGGGGAGGGATAGTTGGGCCTGCATCACGGGCTTTTGGCTGGGCTCGGGTTTTAATGGGGTCTGGGCTGGGCTACATGGGCTCGAAATTTCAGGATTTCTAAAGTGGGTTTGGATTTTGTTTCAAGGATTGTAACATAACTCTAAAAATCTGATTTTAGTGTCTTAATATTATTATTATTATTATTATTATTATTATTATTATTATTATTATTATAAACCTTTATATGTATGTATATATATATTAGTTGTGTGGTAGTACAGTGAAGACTTAGGCACATTATAAAAATAATGTACGTATTATAATTTGAAAATTTGGCAAGGTTACAGTCTCCCCGACTTTTAGGAACTTCGTCCCGAAGTTAAAAGAAAACCAGGGTTACAATTGGTCAACCACCGGAAACCTTGATAAAATTTCACACTACCTTAACATACCTGTAAATACGTGATTACGTTCCGGACCGTAATTACCAATTTACCTTACATTAGGGTTTTGCGTCCTTTTATGACTCTACCGATTGTTGAGCAGGTTCGATAGTCTCCACCAGTCGTTGAGCAGGTGGTAGGGCCTCTCCCGACTGTTGGAAGACATGATAACCTCTACCAATCGTTGAGTAGATTGTTTGGTAGTCAACTAATTGTTGTACAAGTAAGCACGTATGATTATAGACATAGCAATTAGTTCACATTCAAACAAGCATGCACACAAATGTTATGATAATACTTGGATTTATTATTTGAATCAAAAGGTGTTGATACATAGAATTAAAAGCAAACAACATTCAAATGGTGGGACTTGCTGTTATGTAGCTGAAGGGTCTCAAGCGGGGTTGTTTGGAGTATCAAGAGCGTTTGTAGCGGGGATTCAGCAAGCATCCGCAAGATGTCCATACCTTTGACAATTGGTACACTGTCGGCAGGGTACTTGAGTTGGGTGGTGATACTGGCAGGTGTCACACTTAGGTAGGTTTCCATTGTATTGTTTCTTGGTGGGTGGGGCAGTGGTGTCTATTGCAAAATTCCTGACCTTGTTCTTCCCGTTGGTTGAGGCCTCAGTTTTGATATCAACGGCAGGTTGGGGAGTATCCTTTTTCTTTTCCCCTTTACGAGTCAGGGTTCCTGCCTTCACATGGTTATCTGTTAGGGTGGCAGCCAAACGCTTTGCTTCTTCCAAAGTAGCAGGGTTCCTTCCCCACACCGTGTCTTGGATCTGCATTGGTAATCCACCAATGTATTTTTCGATAGCAATGGGCAAAGGGGTGACTTTGTGGGGTAGCAGTAAGCTGAGTTCGTGAAAACGAGTGTTGTAAGCGAGGTTTTCCCCACTGTCTTGAGCAAGATCATGAAATTCATCTTCCAGCTTCTTAATTTCATTACGAGGACAGGACTCTGCCTTCAAAATGTCTTTAGCTTGATCCCAGGTCAAGGCTAGTGCAGCTTCGGCTCCGTGAGTGCGTTTTTCTTCATTCCACCAAGTGAGTGCTCGCTTATGAAGAACACTCATGGCATAACGGACCTTAAAGTTGTCGGGGCATTCACTGTTAATGAAGGTATTTTCAATACCCTCAAACCATTGTAGGAGTCCTGTAGCTCCTTCTTCACCACTGAATTTTGGGGGATTGCAAGAATTAAAGTGCTTAAGGGTACAGGCTGGAAGTCCATTCCCGTTGTGGTGTCCATTTCCATTCCCGTTGCCGTTCCCATTGCCGTTCAACTGGATGACTTGAGCTAGTAAGTTGGGAACCAGAGTTGCGATTTGCTGCGCCATTTGTTGAGAAATGATCGCAGCCAGTTGGGCATCGACACCATTGTTGTTGTGGTTAGGACCGTGGTTATGGTTATGGTTGTCACCACCTTCATCGTGGTTCTCACCATTGCTGTTGCGAGTGTTGCGACGTGGAGGCATGATCTGTAATAGACACAATGAAATGAATGAGATTATATAAGGAATGTAATCATTTATTCATTAATTAAAACGAATAAACGAAAACGTTGACTTATCAAATATTCTAAATTCTAATAACATATGAAGACATGCTTTAGCCTATAAGTGAACACTCATCCCGAGAATTCCCAGGTAGGCATCCGGGTCCCTCGTCTGATTGGGATATATGCGCAATGCCAGCCTAGACAGAAGACTCAGAATACAGGCGTTCACCCTTCCAGATTGCACGTGTTCGTTATTAAAATCTAGAACTTCGACGAGATCTCAAGGTGGTTCAGGTTAAACCTGAGGATTTTTGTCCTATTAGTCTAGGAGTGGATTCAGTGATGGAGAGCAACCTTCTTGTAGGGATGAAAGTAGGGATATGAAGTAGGAGGGAGATAGAGTATAGCAAGTAAAAGGAGCAAGTACTGATTAAATCCTATGGTTATAGACTAGATTATTTTTCTAATAACCTAATTCCCTATAACCATGGCTCTGATACCAATCTGTAACATCCCAACCGATGGCGGAAACATCGGGATGTCACGTATTGATGATTGTTCAGTAGCTCATGGTGAATAATAAATTCCATTAAATAATTTAAATGAATTACATACAATTGTTCTAAAATTTGTACATCAAATTGAATAAAACTATACACATATCTTCAAGCATCAATTCAAATCTTCAAGCAAATAGAACCTGAAACATGTTAAGTTGAAAATGTTTTGGGTCAACAAAAGTTGGTGAGAATTACATAGGTTTTTGATAATTGAATAAAAATGTTGTGCAATTCATGTGTCATGTCAATCTAGTCCATATGTGAGAACATACTAGAAATAAATCGAGTGCATAATCAACCCTGGTGACTGTTATAATATGATACAACCCATACGCTCATGGTTCACTTGAATATGTTATACGATAACAAACACCCACGCTACCTTTGTAGGAGGCACGTATCCGGGTGGGATTGTCAGTCCAATAGATCTATCAATGTATACCGTCGGCTTGTACGGAGTTAATGATTATGCTAGAATGGTGCTTACTCTAATCATGCTCAAGACATAATGCAACATAGAAAACACATAGACACATTGATGATTGAATTGCATAAATGATGTTGTAACATGTTTCACCCCAAAAACGGTGATAAATAGAAAAGGGGCTATGTAAAACTCACCTTGGTAAAATGTTATATCTGTTGGAAAATTTGGATAATTGTGTTGCCCAAATGTATCAAGTATCACCCTATAATGAGGTAATAAATATATCTAAGTCTATCAAATCTACAAACGTATAAGTTTCTAGGGCTTCGAATTGGGGATAATTGCTCGTTTGATTATTATTAAAAATATTCGACAATTGAGAGAAATTTAGTAAATAAATAACCAAAAATCTTTTTATGAAATTTAAATTTAGAATGGTCACAATAATATGTTTAAAGTATAAAAATAATTTTTATAAAATTATTTTCTTTAAAATAGATTATTAAATCTATTTATTACAAATTGTCAACTTTAACTTTAATAATTTAAAAATACTAAAATTAAAGAATTATTAGTTTAAAATTTATATTTCTGTTCTAAATGGTCAGAAATAATTTCTATAAAATTTTGGTGCAAAAATATTAAAAATTGGATTTATTATGATTTAATTATGATTAAAACTAACAAAAATTGATTAAAAATATTAAATAAATGATTTTTCAGAAATAAAAATCATTTCTGAAAACTTAATGTTATAAAAACTTAACATAATTTTTGTGGAAATTAATAAGATCATTTTGATATTTTTATAGATTTTTATAAATAAAATAGAATAAACTTGATTTATTTATTATATATATTAAATAAATAAATTTTTGAAAACTAAAAATTATGAGTGAAACTTTTTCATCAGATTTACCTAAGATAATTTTTGTAGAATAAATAAAAGAGTTTTGATAATTTAAAATGAATTTATAAGACTATATGTATAATATATACTTATTTGTAAAAAAAAAAAAAGGAAACAAAAAAGAATCCACCGCTGGGACTCGAACCCGCGTGGATTGGGGAGAGGGCACCAGACACAACCATCTGGTCCAAGCCAGTGGTTGTGTTTGGATATTGTTGATTTAAAATAAATATAAACAGACCGATGTGTTCTTCCCCAAAATTAATCCAATCGAGCCCTAGCTTATCAATTGATTCAATCACACAACGTTAACCCAATTAAACATAGGGTTTCTGTTGTGTATAAGCCGATGAACAAAACCCATAAAAAAAAAATTCAACTTACAAACGCGTTTTGAGCTTGCACGATTCAGTCAAATAAAAAGTCAACGCACGATCAAATAACACAAACAGAGGATAATTGAGAATAATTGGGGATTGAGAAAGAGATAATGGCGAGTTGGGATGGCTCGCAGATGGTGAATTTATAGTGTGATGGCTCGCACGTTCGAAATGGAAATCTTTGACTCGGTTTTAATGTTACACGCGTTTAGGTGCAAATTTGGTATGAATTGATGTTGTTAATACGTGTTTAAGGCTTGTGACTGGCCGATAATCACGTCTCCGAGTCAACCCTTGATTATTACGCGTTAAATAGCTGAATTGATTTGGTCAAAGGTGCAGTCTTTATGCCATGTTTGCTGCTACTGAACGCGAAGGAGGAAAAGGAAAAAGGAAGGAGGGTTATATGTGTATTTATATAAAATGAACCGGTTTAAAAACAAAGTACAAGTGTGGCTCGGGTGGTTGGTGCGTGTGGGTGTGGATGAAAGGTCTCCGGTTCGAACCCGGCTGGGACCTTTTCTTTTTTTTTTTTAACGGAAAAAGGGGAGGGATAGTTGGGCCTGCATCACGGGCTTTTGGCTGGGCTCGGGTTTTAATGGGGTCTGGGCTGGGCTACATGGGCTCGAAATTTCAGGATTTCTAAAGTGGGTTTGGATTTTGTTTCAAGGATTGTAACATAACTCTAAAAATCTGATTTTAGTGTCTTATTATTATTATTATTATTATTATTATTATTATTATTATTATTATTATTATTATTATTATAAACCTTTATATGTATGTATATATATATTAGTTGTGTGGTAGTAAAGTGAAGACTTAGGCACATTATAAAAATAATGTACGTATTATAATTTGAAAATTTGGCAAGGTTACACGGTGGTGGTGGTCGTGGAGGTGTGAACCTAACGCAAGACGATCTGAACAACTTGCTGCAAGCTGCCTTTCAGCTAGGGCACAATGGTGGCGGTAAGTTGACTTATCCACTTTTGCCTTATTAACGAACTTCGTTTACATCCTTCGTGGTTTCTCATGCATTTCATTTCAGGTGGTCCTATTAACCCACCCCCACCCATGTGTACCTACAAGATGTTTCGGGACTGTAAGCCCCAGGAATTCTCTGGCACTGAGGGTGCGGTGAGCTTGCTCAGGTGGTTAGAAAAGGTGGAGTCAGTGTTTCTGATGTGCAACTGTCTCCCAGAGGATCGAGTCAAGTATGCTGCTGCGTTATTCCAGGATGTTGCTTTGACCTGGTGGAATAACATCACCCAGAATATGGGTATAGGGGAGGCGTATGCTATGCCTTGGGAAAATTTTGTGCAACTGCTGAAGCGAGAGTACTGTCCAAGGGAAGAAGTGCAGAAGTTAGAGCACGAGGTGTGGAACCTCAAGATGACTGGGTCCGAAATTGAAAAATATACGGTAAGACGTAATGAGTTGGCAGTGCTGTGTCCTGATCTGCATGTGCCAGAGTACAGGAGGATCGAACACTATATCTCGGGGCTAGTACCAGAGATCGCAGGGTTAGTGGCTGCGGGAAATCATCCTACATACTCAGAGGTGATCCGATCGGCTCACAGGATGACAAACTTGAAGGTGAATGAGGGTATTTTGCCTGCTAAGGGTTCGACTGTTAAGGCCCCGGAGAATAACAAGCGTAAGTGGGAAAATGAGGGGAAAGGATCTGTGCCAGCACAACAGAGTAAGAGATTCGATAACGGGGGTTCATCTTCTTCTGGTAACAAACAGGGTGGTTATGCGGGGAAATTGCCTAAATGCAACAAGTGTGGGCGTCATCATCAGGGAGACTGCGACCGTAATCGTTGCCATCGTTGTCAGCGACTGGGGCATTTTGCTAAGGACTGTCGGGCGACACTTCCATCGACCCAGGCCCCAACTACTAACTCGGCTCCTGCTACTCAAGGAACTACGGGAAGACAGGGATGTTACAACTGTGGGGAGACTGGGCATTACAAGAAGGATTGCCCGAAACTGAAGCAGGGCGGGAACAACGGTAACGGGAACAACGGGGGCGGCGGCAGGAATGCACGTGCCTTCGTCATTGGAGCCGCTGAGGCTAGACAGGATCCTGACACAGTTACCGGTACGTTCCTTCTCAATAATCGCTCTGTTAGTGTTTTATTTGATTCCGGTGCCGATAAAAGTTTTATATCCATGGAAGTTAGTCGACTGCTAGATGTAGTACCCGTACCACTAGAGGCTAAGTATATAATTGAGTTGGCTGACGGTAAAAAGATTGAAGCTACTTGTATCCTTCGGGAATGTCAACTAGAGTTGTTGGGTTTGTCGTTTCCCATCGACCTTATGCCGGTACCTTTGGGTAGTTTTGACGTTGTGGTAGGCATGGATTGGTTGTCTTTGTATCGCGCGGAGATCGTTTGTTACGACAAGATTATTCGGATTCCTCTCCCTGATGGAGAATTTCTTTCTGTGTACGGTATCAAGGGCGGTGTTCCGCTAAATATCATCTCTAGCATGAAAGCCCTTAAGTATCTTCGAAAGGGTTATTCGGCCGTTTTGGCACTTTTATCTGTTTCCTCTAGCGATGAGAAGATGATCGACGATATTCCTGTTGTACGCGAGTTTCCTGATGTATTTCCCGATGATTTATCTGGTCTTCCTCCCCACCGTCAGGTTGAGTTCGGTATTGATCTTGTACCAGGGGCTGCTCCTATTGCTCGGGCCCCCTACCGTCTTTCACCTCCCGAGATGCAGGAATTGTCTAGCCAGTTACAGGAACTCTTGGACAAGGGTTTCATCAGACCAAGTTCTTCCCCTTGGGGAGCCCCGATTCTGTTCGTTAAGAAGAAGGATGGAAGTTTTCGATTGTGCGTGGATTATAGAGAATTGAACAAATTGACATCAAGAACCGTTATCCTCTTCCACGTATTGATGATCTATTCGACCAACTCCAGGGTTCTAGCTACTACTCCAAGATTGATTTGAGGTCCGGTTATCACCAGTTGCGCGTAAGAGAAGCTGACGTTGCAAAGACTGCCTTTCGTACACGTTATGGCCATTTCGAATTCTTGGTCATGCCTTTCGGTCTCACGAACGCGCCGGCGGTTTTCATGGATTTGATGAACCGCGTTTGCAAACCTTATCTTGACAAGTTCGTCATTGTGTTTATTGATGACATCCTGATTTACTCCAAGAACAAGACCGAACACGAGGAACACCTGCGTTTGGTTTTGGAACTTTTGCGACGGGAACAACTTTACGCTAAGTTCTCAAAGTGTGACTTTTGGTTACGCGAAGTTCAGTTCCTAGGACATGTGGTTAATGAACTAGGAATTCATGTCGATCCAGCTAAGATCGAAGCGATCAAGGACTGGGAGCACCAAAGACGCCAACTGAGGTGCGGAAATTTCTAGGCCTTGCGGGCTACTATCGTCGTTTCATTATGGGGTTCTCGAAGATCGCTCAACCCCTGACCACTCTTACTCAGAAGGATAGAAAATTCGACTGGGGTGAACCACAAGAGTCGGCATTTCAAGAACTGAAGTCTAAACTGTGTTCTGCTCCTATTTTGTCCTTACCTGAAGGCCCTGATGATTTCGTTGTTTACTGTGATGCTTCCATTCATGGTCTCGGTTGCGTGTTGATGCAACGCGAGAAAGTGATTGCGTATGCTTCTCGTCAACTCAAGGTGCACGAGAAGAACTACACCACCCATGACTTGGAGTTGGGTGCAGTGGTGTTCGCGTTGAAAATTTGGAGACATTACTTGTACGGTACCAAATGTACCATCTACACCGATCACAAGAGTCTTCAACATATTTTCGACCAACAACATTTGAACACACGACAAAGTCGTTGGATTGAACTTCTGAACGACTATGATTGCGCTATTAAGTACCATCCTGGCAAGGCGAATGTAGTAGCAGACGCCTTGAGCAGGAAGGAAACAATTAAACCTCGTCGCGTTCGGGCGTTGCAACTCACCATTCATTCCTCTCTACCTGACCAACTCCGTTCTGCCCAGTTAGAAGCTTTGAAGGAGGAAAACCTTAAAGCTGAGACTATGCACGGTGCCGACAAGCACCTCGAGCGAAGGCCTGATGGCCTGCACTACTTCGCAGAACGCATATGGGTTCCTTTATTCGGGGGACTTCGGGAGCTTGTCTTAGATGAGGCTCACAAGTCCCGGTATTCTATTCATCCTGGTTCGGATAAGATGTACCAAGATCTGAAGGTGCTTTACTGGTGACCAATCATGAGGTCGGATATAGCCTCATACGTGAGCAAATGCTTGACCTGTGCTAAGGTCAAGGTGGAATACCAGAAACCGTCAGGTCTCTTACAACAACCTGAAATTCCGGAGTGGAAGTGGGAAAGGATTACAATGGATTTTGTCACGCAACTCCCTAAGTCACCCAGCGGGAATGATAAGATATGGGTGATTGTTGATCGGTTGACGAAATCAGCCCATTTTCTCGCCATTAAAGAGACCGACACCATGGATCGTTTGGCTCGTCTTTATCTGAAGGAAGTTGTTTCTAAGCACGGGGTGCCGGTTTCTATTATTTCGGATCGTGACTCCCACTTTACTTCTCACTTCTGGAAATCCTTGCACAAAGCTTTGGGTACCCAGCTGGACATGAGTACAGCTTATCACCCACAGACTGACGGTCAGAGTGAACGCACGATTCAAACTTTAGAAGACATGCTGCGGGCATGTGTGATCGATTTTGGCAAAGGTTGGGAAGCTCATTTACCGTTAGTAGAATTCTCTTACAACAACAGTTACCACACGAGCATCAAGGCAGCTCCGTTCGAGGCACTGTACGGGCGGAAATGCCGGTCTCCTCTTTGTTGGGCTGAGGTGGGTGAGAGTCAACTCACTGGGCCTGAGCTAGCCATTGGAATTCCAAGTTGATGACAAGGTACTTCTGAAAGTTTCACCGTGGAAGGGCGTCACACGCTTTGGGAAGCGTGGCAAACTCAACCCTCGATATGTCGGTCCATTTACGATCCTGGAACGGATTGGACCGGTGGCGTATCGTCTTGATTTACCGACGGAGCTCGGCAACGTACATAACGTCTTCCATGTGTCCAACTTAAAGAAGTGTCTGGCTGACGAGTCTCTTATTGTTCCACTGGAGGAGATCAAGGTTGATGATCGTCTTCGGATTGTGGAGGAACCTGTTGAGATTCTTGATTACAAGATTCGTAGCCTACGTCATAGCAAGATTCGCATTGTTAAGGTTCGCTGGAACTCGAACCGAGGACCAGAGTACACTTGGGAACGGGAGGATCAGATGAAGTCTAAGTATCATCATCTCTTTCCTAAGGAAGCGTTCGAATCGAGATATGTTACCACTGCTGCTGAATGAATCTCGCGGCGAGATTCCTTTTAACGTGGGGATGATGTGACAACTCTCGGGTAAATCTCTCTTTTGGTTTCTATCTTTTATCTGTTCTTTTGTTATTCCTTTTGGTACTTGAGCAATTTTCGGGACGAAAATTCTTTTAACGTGGGGATGATGTGACACCCGACAAATTCTGATTAACAACGTTGTCTAGATTAAAGTCTACCTTAGCGAGTCACGCGTATATTATACTTAACTGGGATAGTTGAGTCGTGTTACGGTTCGGGAACTGTTAGTTTGGTATAGAGGATCATTAGATGTTAGTCTAGAGGCTCATTAAATGTCGGTCCTTAACCAAGTGTACAAAGGGTGACGATTCGTAGAATCGTCAGAACACAGGGAATATACAAGTCTCGAGTCCCGGGAATTGGTGAACGAGTGTGAATATGTTTGTTTGCAAGTATTATGTGTTTACAATCATTATGTGACTTGTCGGTATGTGAAAAGTTGTTAACATATGTTAAAACGAGGTTTAACGCGCAAAATACACGGAACCAACCCCTATAGGCGAATAGGGAGTCCTAATCGCCTATAGGGGCGAATAGGAGGATCAGTGGGGCGAATAGGCCCTATTCGCCTATACTGGGGGCGAATAGGATCCCTATTCGCCTGATAATGCTGCGTATTCGCCTATAACGTGCTGGACGACTAAAAACGCCTATAAATACAATACTTGACCTCCTAAACTTCATTATATCAACCCTAGTCGTCCCACAACTCGTCCCAACACACACACAACCTCTGGAACACGATTTTGGATCAAAACATACGATTTCAAGCCTATCCCATCAATCTATTACAAATCTAAGGTGTGGTTTTCATTCATGCAACCTTTATTAACGTTTTTATTGAATCCCTAATGGTCCAGACCTGTTTTAAAACAAATAAGTCTTCTGAAAATCGTTTATAAACATTGTTAATCGGATTCTAACTATCATGCATGTTGTATGTTTGATTATGATTAAAAGATAGGGTTTTTATGATTCAAGAAAGATGATTAACATGTTATTAAGGTAGTTACAGATTTGTAATGATAGCATGATGATGAAATCTGAGTAATTGTTCATTAGGGTTAGGGTTATGCATGTTAATGTGATGATTCAGGCTATATGTGTTGTTTTTGGGATACATGGTTGCATGCAGGGCTGATAGAACAAGGTTAAACGAAGGATTTTGATTTAAATATGTTTGATATAGTTGTTTGATTGATATTTGATGTTTACACACGTTCTGGATTGGATTCGGAGTGTTAAACGCGCGAAAAACCGGAACAGCTGTGCTATAGGCGAATAGGAATCCTAATCCCCTATACTATAGGCGATTAGGAGCCCATTCGCCTGGAGGGGAGCCCTAATCGCCTATAGTATAGGCGAATATGATCCTATTCCCCTTTACTTCATGCATTTACGATCCTAAATGCTAGTTAAGTCCTGAATTGCATGCTTTACGACGTAATCGCCTATAAACTCAAAAATTACATATGAGATAGCCCTAATCGCCTATAGTATAGGCGATTAGCATTCCTAAATGCCTGTTGACCCACGTAATCACTAGTTGACTTTTCCTAATCGCCTGTACTGCTGCTGTAAGTGTAATTTAGCATTTCGGGACCCGATTTGACACCTAGGAACATGCTAGGAACCCCGTAACATATCTAATAACTTGGTAACATGTGTTCGGACTTATTTGTGTGATACTTGAACTACGTGCTATAACTTGTTGGACTTTAACGTATGTTAAGTGTGTATTGCATGATTGTATGTTTGTGAGTACAAGTATAACACGGGGAGTCTCGGGTCACCAATGGGATGTCAAGTCTTGTACTTTGGGATAATTTAACAGTCACGGTGTTTTCAAACGAACTTGGTTATGGTCTGGACATCTAGGGACTAACTAACCTACGGGTTATTAGTCTAAGTACTTGTAACTGTCATATGTTAGGTCGCCGCTTTACGGGGCTAGCATAGCTTGTTGATATTATTCGTGTTTCGAAGTAACGCAACCTAAGGTGAGTTTACGGCCCCTCTTTTAACTGGTTTCACTTTTCGGGGGAGAAAACATGTGTTAAAACTTATGTTTGGTAACTACTGTCATACTATGGGTTTCTATGGTTTACTATACGATCTTTGGAAGTCCCGGGGGGAACCATGAATGTGCGGGTTAGCACAACGGGGAAATGTGAATAGCGCAATTGGGAGTGACCAACCCCGCTCGTCGGCTTGGAGGGTCGGCGAGTGCATATTTTCTCAAACAGGAACAACAGGCTTACTATTCGGGCACGACATCTGGTTTGCGAGTTATAAATGGTTTTCCAATCGTGGTAGTAACAAACATACGCCTAGCTAGCGTACATTGGTTTGCAAATTGTTATAGTATGGACAGGTTGAACTTGGTACTGTGATTATAAAACCTGTAAACTCACCAGCATTTTTGTGCTGACGTAAACTTTTACATGTTTTCTCAGGTCGCTAAGGTAGCACAATGGAACTAGGGTGCACGCGTCTACACGGCGTCTAGTTAGGATTGCATGGGTTTCAAACATTGAACAATTTGGTTTACGTTTGGATTATGTTTAATAATAAGCTTCCGCTGTAACTGGAGATTTAAACTATGTTTTTGAAATTGCATATGTTAATTTAGACTTGTTTATTGTGATCGTTGGTTTGGATCCTGGTTTGTCATGCGCCTCGCGGTAAAAGTCCGCAAGTGGATTTTGAGGTTGTGACAGAATCCTCCCCGTCTTTGCAGTAATCCGGTAAAGACGCAAACGCTTCTACATATGGTCGCCAAATAAACTTGTTCACAAAAAAATATTATTATTAACACATGGTACCAATTTAACCAGTAACACAATGTAGATTAACTCTTACCGACTCCTCATGAAGATTTTGTAACACTGAACGAATTTGGCGTAAGGAGTGTGACGCGGTCTCCCTAAAGTCATGTTTCACACGCCAACTATAAATATAATTATAAAAACAATAATTAGTTAAATTAACAAGTTTTACTAAATATGCATCCACACAGAATACTTACAGGACACCAAATGGAACTCCAGCTGAGAACTGGGGTTTAATTCTGGGGGATAATACCCGAATTCTGGTCCAGGCCCACAGTTGTAACAAATAATAGGACCTGCCACCGTGGTTGTGGTCCTTACTGCTGCTTTGCATAAGTTGCGATACAACCATGCTAACACACCACTCCCCCAACTCAACCTGCCACATTGATGAAGATTCAACAAATGTGGTAAAAATGACAACGACACAAAACTTTGGCTTGTGTCGTGAAACAGACAAAATGACAAAATAATTAAGATCACACATCGTGCGCGTCGTGTGATCTCGCCCTCATCGGCGTCAGCGGGTAACGGAGCCTTTATTTTTTCTACAATTATGCTGGATTGCAAAGTGTTTCCGCGGAAATTGCGGGGCTCACTTTCTACACCCAACATTTCTTCGACATACTCTACCTGTTCCGCATCATTTCTCATGCTGAATTGGGGTCCTGAGACCGCTGCACCATTAACCCGCAGACCCATTAGGACGTTAACGTCTTGTATCGTCACCGTGGCCTTACCAATTCTTAGGTGAAACGTGTAGGTCTTAGGATGCCATCTTTCAACAAGGGCAGATATTAGCCCCCGGTCATCTTTACGGTATCCGCACTCAAGAACTCCACTAAAACCAGCGATCCGCACCAATTCTTGAATGCGTGAATCTAACGGATGCTCGCTAATGGCATGCCAAAATGGTTGGTCACCCCGTCTGAAATCCAATAAACCATCTTCGCCATTTCCTTCAAACAGCTTCGCAGTACAATGTTGTGGTTGAGCCCAAAGAAATTGATTATTGCAAGGACCGGGGTTTAGAGATGCTATATTTAACTAATAGGGTAAATGATTTAAAGTGGTAATGTATGTGTAGATGTTGGATTCCTAAACGATTGAATTTTCACGTTCTATTTTTAATATCAACACTTCACTTCTCTACATTTTAGTAAACTAACTTCTATATATATTAACATTTTAAGACTTCCGCAATCTTAGATTGCGGAAGTGCCCAGTCATCAAGTGCCACCAAACACCTCCTCAACCCAAAGTGTGTCATTTTGTCCACGTCTGCCAAGTCTGCCAAGTCACACAGCCACATCACCACACCTGCAATCTAAGATTGCGGGTCTCCCACTTTCACAAATTTCATCTTGACAACTACCAGTGACTACAAACTTTCTCAAAAAACCTACTATTTTGGCAAAAAAAAAAAAAAAACTCCATTTATCTTGCAGCTTTCTAATAATAAACACTACAAACTTTCCTCTAGTGAAAGATACCATAAATCTAACCACAAATCACAAACTACAAATTCCACCATCATGAATCAAATTCAAATTCAACCACCGTGTTGCAAAACGTGTTTACCGTTGCATCAATTTGATATTAACTATATAAATATTCCCAATTTGATAGCATTGAACAAACAAAAAAAAAGGCTAAAAGCTCAGGATAAATAACAGCTCTATCAATCAAGAATTTTCAGAAGCAGAACTGGCTTAAAGCTGTGTATTCAATCATCACTGCAATTTAATCCAATAAAAAAATCGGCTCATATTAAGAAATTCAACCATTTTAAATCCTTTACTTCATTGATCGCTCTCAGAAGCGCGGATAAATCAATCAAATCATTGCCGATTAAATATCATATAATCAAATCAAATTATAAATTATATATAGCGGATGTTTTTAGAGGAAAAACAATTTTAAAAATTTAACCTCCACGTTAACACCGCCTAGGGTTTACTATATGCCTCTATGACTAGACCTCTTTCCAATTAATTGATTTAGGAAAAAAGCTAAAGGTGTGGTGAGGCAGAAATTAATAATAATATTTATACAAAAAAATTGATGATGTGTCCGTCAATTTGACACAGAAACGGCCATAAAAAAGGTACAAAAGGCTGAACTGCAACACTTGACGGCGCTAAATCTAATTTAGCACGAGCATTGGGGCTTTTTCCATCATCCAATTAACAGTTTCAGGGAAGCCCGGGGTGCTACATGCAGATTAATTAAGACTCTAGATACTAACATAAAGTTTGAATAGAAAACATGAAAATAAAAAGTTCTGTGATGAAGATGATGATATAGATCTGCGAGGCTGTGATTGATATTGAGACTGGCACAGATGATTGATTATATAGGCAGTTTTGCTTGATTTTGAAACCCTAGAACTACAACGTTCGTTTTCTCTGAGGTTCTACGGGTTGCATTTTGGGCCGGCCCATTATCTAACAATTATATTTGACTATTTGAGCACTTTTGATATTAAAGTCTTCACGTATCTAGTCAAAATAAGGGAAAAATACTTGGATGCAGGATAGATGGTATCATGAGAATTATGTTTAGGTAATCTAAAATAAGGTTTTGGTCTAGAGGCTAAAGGATATTGGTTGGGATGATAAGTTATGTGTTATAAATGTTATCTGATTATTAGTCGCTCTTGTGCGGTGTCGTTTCTAATGGTGAGGCAAATATCAAGAACGGTGGATTCCATAATGGGTTAGATGTTACAAATGGTACTGCACTCAATTGTTTTTCGTTCAGGGTGTGATGCAAACATCATCATCGACGAGGAGTTTAAAAGAGGGGTGATTGTGAAACCTTAGGTAAAACTAGCATGGAAAATGGATAAAAAATGTTATAAGTATTTGTAAATGATGCAACATCATATATGACAATGCATTTTAAACGCTTTGATGATGCATGAGAGAACTTTATAGTTGAATGTTATTGATCAAAGAAATTTTGAGACTAGCAACCTCTAAAACCTCGTTCTTGAATAATAAAAACAACGTGTAAGGTTCCGATGAAGAAATAACAATATTAAGCAAGAAGAAGGGTCAAATATTACACAAATCCATTAAATTTTTCAAGTTAATAGCTAGGTTATCAAATCTTATAAACTTTACAAAGGCATCTTTTAATTTTAACCACTTTTCATTGAATCATTTCCAAACTACAAAATAGTAACAAAAGTGAAATCTCTAAACTGGTGTGTTACACAGTAACAAATTCAATCTCATTACCACAAAAGGCACAAAATCACTTTCTGATTAAACAAATTCAAAGCATTAACTCATACATTTATATCTAACAGGTAAAACTGATCTAAACCGCCGGAAGACCTGACCTTTCAGACCACCATCCATGTCAAATGCCGATATCCAGCCCATCTAGCAGCAATCCGGACACCAATAGCTAATGCTGCACATAATAACGGAACAGGAACCCTTCGCCCCCCTGTTGTTGTAGCAGAAACCTCATCTTTCTCTTCTTGCGGCTGGCTCTTGGAGTACTGAAAGACAGACAAGGCCAAGAACCCACCCATGGATACAACCCTGACCCAAGGCTCGCCAACACCTACCAGCACTGCGGCAACAGGCAAAACAGAGGACACGTAATCTCTCTTTTTTATAAAACGTGAAAAGGAAAATAACCCGAAAAGAAGGGTCCAAAACAGAAGGTCTCCAATCATTCCCTTGACAGCAAAATATCCGGTGAGACCAGAAACTGTTAACAGATGCCATTGGTTATCTACTGAATTCGGAGATGCTGCTTCACTAATGGCAAGTATAGCGGATGTCAGCATGATGATTGTTGAAAGCTCGGGGATGGGAGTGTATGCTACTATCTGCGAGTAAAATGCTCGAATGCTATAAAAGATTGTTTCAATGGCTCTAATAGTGGCTGTGATCGGATCACCTAGGAAATGGAATATTAGGGCTAACACTAGTTTCGAAAGGTATCCCAGGAATTGAAGTATTGCTGTTGCGGCCTTTTTCCAGTTGTAAAGTTCCCATAAGACTGTTCTCCAGGCATACAAGAGGAAACCCAATGCTGATTTAAAAAAAAAAAAAAAAAAAAAAAAAAAAAAAAAAAAAAAAAAACAACAGAAACGTCAGACGCTTAACAATTATGATAGTGTCAATATACATTATATAATAATGAGAGATATCATATACAATTACACACATAGTTCATATGCTAAACTTGTAATGGAGCATCAAGTATGAGATGTGACCACATGCACTTCAGACTTAAAAAAAATCAGTAAGACCGATAGAGCTTGGACCGGTTTAGGTCCCAAGTTCGACTCTTGACACAAGCATGCCAATGAAGAGGAGAGCCTGTAAGCCAATGGATGCGCATGTTCGAATCTGAGGCGACCCGGTTTTCATCCGGCTGTTACTCCCGCGAGGTTTACTCGTGTGGAGGCAGTACGGTTTCCGGGCGAACGCCGCAGCCCCCACCATACCAGCGTGGACCCGGTTCAGACAACATAGTTTGGACGCGTGGGTGGTCAGGGCCTGCCGATTAGGCGGGTGTGATGATCTCTGCCACACCAGTTAAGAAAGTCACCGTTCAAAAAAAAAAATACAAATACACATACATATAGTAGTTGGATCTCACTCTTTCAATGCTAAAAAAAATGATTTTTTTTTTTTATTTCGGGCTAACCGATGAGCTTAGTTGAACATATTTCATTTAGCTCCTTGATGCCTGCCATAACTAGTTATTTAGGTTTTTTTTCCAATGGCCTTAACTATAATCTCAGCTCTATTTATTGGTCTGAGTAAGATAAACTTATTTGGCTGCACAGTTCAATCGTTGAGCGAATTCTAGTGTCACTCACCAATACTTGGTCACTAAGACTCATGATTATTCAGATTAATACTAAGGTTTTTCTCCTTTCAAACAAACTGAAACAATTAAAGTTTTTCTATTCGGACCCAACTTAATCAACTTAAATGTAAATTCAGTACAAATGTTGTCTACCTTGCTCAGTTTAGACTCAGAAACATGTATAATGAGCACTATTTGAGGCTTTGAGCTCAATTCAAGATCCATAAAAAAAATTAATAAAAAATAATAATAAAAAAAAAGTACCGATAAAATAAGGCCATCTGACGGGAGGCTCAGGGACTTCTTTGGTCAAGTATCTAAACCTTTCAGGCATCGTACTCTCGCCTCGTGCTTGCGTTTCAGCATCATCAATAATAACATCTTTTGACGATGAGTTATTAAATTCTTGTCCTTCGCCACTGCTGGATAATGATTTTACAACAAACCCTATACTTTTTCTATGGTATGAAAAAAGCCCCAATTTGCTCGGTCGAGAGGTCGCTGCTGTTGAGAAATTGGAGCATTGGATCGGGTTTAATGTTGTAGTATGAAATGGTATGGAGTTTGAAGGAAGTCTGTGGGAAGGGTAAGTAGAGGCGAGTGTTGAAACCGTCGTCATCGCCAGTTTCTAGGGTTTACACAGAGGCTTTACCCATGCTTTATCCTCTGTCTAAGAAATAACCCCCAAAGAAATGAAAAGGTTGTAACCAATGTTTTAAAAACGGGTTCAAACCGTCCGGTGTTACCAATTGAACAGGAAATTAGGTGTTTGTTTGTTTTTTCTATAGAAAAATGTCTGTAGTATCCGGATCACATCTGTAGACATCTGCAGGAGAAGAGGTGGACTAAAGTTCTGCAGTCTGCAAAAAGAAGACTGTTTGTTTGTTAACGTCTGCAGGCTGCTGAAATAAACTGAAATTTAAATACAATGATTTTTTACAGCAGTCTGGTGGTGGTGGTGGTGGACAATGGTGGGTGGTGGTGGTGTGTGAGGAGAAGAGAAGTGGGCCGATTTTGAGGGTAACAGATCAACTTTTGGGCTGAAACCATGTGTTTGAGTCAATTTGAAACTGAATTCCTTAGGCCAATTGGCTTTGATTTCAGCGAATTGGGCCGATTTACCCCAACTTGGTCCGGCTTGGACCGATTTCGAACTAATTGAGTGATTAATGAAAAATTAATCACTACACCTTCGATTGCTGATTAATTGTGACTGGTTGGTGACTAGTCCCGATTTTTACAACCTTGATCAACACCATTCATGTACATCATATTAATAATTAAACCAAATGAAAATTATTGAGCAAATTAAATGGAGTAAATTAGTAGCATTAATGGGATTATTTAATAGCATTTTTTATATTGTAATTTCTTGTAATCTTATAATATCATGTTGATTATATCGTATTGTGTTAAAACACATTATAGTACAATATAATATATTATTCTATTATATTCTGCATGTTATATCATTATATGATGTAAACTAGAAGGGAAGTGAGGTTTCACCTAACAAAAAAAAAATAAAAAAAGACAACACATACTGTTTCGTAACATGTTGATAATTAATATATAAAGTAATAACTTGAATTAAGGCTCAAAAATCAAAATTTTATTATTACCATTATAAATATACGTTTGATAAAAATTTATTATAACTATTATCATTCTATTACAACTAATATTTATCTTATAACTATTTTGTCTATTTGACAAAAAAAGCATCTAGGTACAATTGATACAGTCATATAGAGGCTGGTTTTTTTATTTTATTTTTTGTGATTAACCAAATCAACTAATAGTAATCATGTTGCAATCAAAAGTTGACAGCTGATATCACTTTCAAGTTGGTTTTCATTTTCAAACCTTGTATAAATCCTCATCCACCCCATCATTCCAGACCATACTACAAAATGGCTAATTCCATTGATGGAGTTCCACTTAAAATCATCACATCTTTGTTTTTGTGTGGTGTGCTCTTCTTATCGGCCGGTTGTTTGTGCCAATCAGTCCCAGGCATTTATATATTTGGAGACTCATTGGTGGACGTTGGCAACAACAATCACCTCCCTCTTTCCCTTCTCAAAGCTAATTTCCCTCACAACGGTATAGATTTTCCTACAGGAAAAGCTACTGGCCGGTTCAGTAACGGAAAAAATGCTGCTGATTTTCTTGGTATGTTTTACTTTATTTAAGCCTTGAAATTAATTAAAAAATCAGAAGAATAAAAAGACATTATAAATTAATAGATGGGGACAGATTAGCTTAAAATCATTGAGAAATCAATTAAATTCATTATTTTATAATGAAAACTATTTTTTTTGGACGTAATGAAAACTAAATAAATGTAGGTTTAAGCGATTTATCTTTTAAATTAGTTAATTCATGTTTCCTCTCCCCTCTTTAAGTTACTCTTAACAACTTTGTAAATAACTTTGTAAATGCTTTTCAGTTAAAATAACTTGTGCTATTTGGCAGCTGAAAAGGTGGGATTACCTACCGCGCCACCATATCTATCACTGGGGTCAGAAATTCCGATTACCGGAGTCAATTTTGCATCAGGGGGCGCCGGACTCTTTAACCGAACTGATGATCGCTATGTAAGAAGAATGCATCTCAAAACCAATGTGGTTTGAGGATCTTGCTTTCTGAAAATAAATAAATAAATAAAACCATCATGCATGCATAGGTCATTAAGTTCAGATCCTTAATCTGATTGTTGATTATGTTATAACTGTAGAGACAAGCAATTTCAATGACACAACAAGTTGAGTACTTCTCTTTGGTGCATGATCACCTGGTTCAACAACTGGGCTTGGATGGCGCCCGAGCCCACTTGGCTAAATCCCTATTTGTGATTGTGATCGGAAGCAATGATCTTTTTGCCTACTTCCGCAACAACTCTAAAGTCTCAAAGCAGTACACCCCTCAACAATATGTGGATCTCATGGCCTCCACCTTCAAAGAACTTATGAAGGTAATAAACCTTTTGTATTCTATACGACATTGTAGAATTGGATTTACAGCATGCACAAAATGAATCGTATTCTTTGAGTGGAAAACAATATTATTTGTTGAATACTTGGGTCTTACATCATATTTTCTATAGGATGATTCTAAATCTAAAGGGTAATGTCATATTTTTTTTTATAGTATAAGGACCTGCCCATTAGGGGTGCAAGGAGGACCTGTGGCCCGAGCCTAATTTATAGGAGGGGACATTCTTTTCCAAATCATTTTATATATGTTAAGCCCATTAGACAATAGCCCGAGATATAATTACTCATGATGTCATTTAGGTTAAAAAAACAAGAACAACCTTGCCGACATGAACCAGTCACTCCCTGACCCCACTCCGACCACCGTGACTACCACCAGTCTACCACTGTGACCCTAGCTTCTGTTGGGCATTTGGCTAATGTTTATCTAAGTGCTTTTATAATATGCAACACACTTACACACCAAATCAATTATGTATCGATTTAATTGCTAAACTTTTTGATCGAACTTCACAATGGAAGTTGGTTTGCTTGTTATAAATTAAGGCTTCTCCGCTTTATGATGCACCATTTTAATTTTTATATTGGTTGTTGCTTTTATTAGTTTATAATATTAAAGAAAATAGTTTACGTTATTTAATTTTCTTAAGGCCTAAGCTAAGGGGCATATTTTTTACTACTCGGCTTGGGCACCTGAATTCTTAGGGACGGCTCTATATAGGATGATTCAAAATCTGAAGGGTAATCCTTCTCACCGTTACTAGAAAAAGTGTCTAGATCATAACCCTAATGTAGAAATCTATTATATTTCGACACTTATGTGGTTCAAACTTCAAGTTATTTCATATTGCAAACCATATTTCTCGACATTTTTGCTAAAACAATTTTGCAAATGAGACACAAAAAGATTTAGAGAAAAGATTGGGTTTTCGGAATTATGGCATTTACCAATTGACTTGACGTGGTTTATACTTTATAGAGGTTGTATGGTATGGACGCACGTAAATTTGCGGTGACCGGAGTTGGAGTTATTGGCTGTTGTCCTGCACGGAGAAAGCAAACCGCCACCAACGAATGCAATTTGGAAGCAAATGTGTGGTCGATAAACTACAACTATGGTCTAAAATCGTTACTACATGATTTGAAGTCGGAATTATCAAATATCAACTATTCTTACTTTGATACTTATGGTGTCGAGAATAACATCATCCAAAATCCTCAAAGTCATGGTACTTAATAGTTAGTAGTTTTATTGGTCTATTTAAGAGATTTAAATGTGTCCTTAAACTTATATAGTATTGATTCTCTTAATTATAGGGATTACAGAGATTAAAGAAGCATGTTGTGGGCTTGGCAACATGAAAGCCGCTATCCCTTGTGTCCCAATTGCGACCTATTGCTCCAACAGAAGGGACCATCTTTTCTGGGATCGCGTTCATCCCTCGGAAACCGTGTCAAGTTTATTTGCTGACCTTTTCTATACTGGACCACAACGTGTTACGTTTCCAATAAATATAGAACAACTTGTTCAGTTGTAGATGGTGAACATGAAGACGGACATCCTATTGTGACAATGATTCTCAAGTAAACAAAGAGTTGTTTGAAATATTATTTGAAAGAAAATATACATTTTTGTTTGTATTTTGTTTTAATATCGAGGGTCCTTGAAGGTTACTCGAACCTTTATGCGTTTTAAATGACTAGTAGGAAACTCGCGCGATGCGGCGGGAGTGACACTTTTTATTTCGGTACTTATTTCAAATTTGTATAGTATTTGTTGTAGCATTATTGCGGTGGATATATGTCATAAGCGTTTTACATGTCTAGTAACTAAAAAGATTTAACATTTAAATTGTAAAGTACTTTTAAGAAACATTTGAAAAAATAAAGTAACATATGAAAGGAAAAATAAGTATTAATAAACATAAAAGTTGAGAAAAATAAAAGCTAGTGAACTACTTGAATCGTGATATCAATTTAGTCATACACGTTCGAAGTCTGCATGATCTCATCTATATTGTCTGCCCACCATTTGTCATAAAGAACGATCACTGAAATTTCTTGCATATCTCCATGTTTGATTATTACATCTTTTGGTGAGGTTGAGGATCAGATTTGTAAGGACTAAACATTGCACCATACCAAATAATCTCAACACTATTATCACCATTATCATGCAATAAAACACATACAATATACCACGTAAAATAACAACCATGTTAATATTAAAATATTAAACATTAATAAATACAACCTTAGACGCTACTGTAGACGCTTGTATGGCTATTGGTTTGTTCATCTCCGTATGTTTTTCATATAAATGAATATGCAAAACCAAGAAGTTAACACTTAAATGATTAAGATATGTATAAAAAGGTATAATTAGTAAAATGGGACGATGAAAACCATAAACTAACAAATAACCAACATTAGAAGCTTCAACTTTTGAATTCAGTATCCATGCTTACATATTTTAGCAAGTGAAATAGGTGTGCATTAGTATGTATTTATAGAATAAACTTTAGTAGGTTAGCACATGGTTTAATTTCCAAATTCATGATTTTCCCACCCTTTTAAATTATGAAATTTTGTTAAACTTTAGTAGGTTAGCACATTGTTTAAATTTTGAAATTGATGATTTTCCCACCCCTTTGAATTAGGAAATTTTGTTTATCTTTGACTAGTGTTTTCTGTGAATACCGAATTCAGTGCATTTATCTTTTTTTTTTTTTTAACTTTGTTAAAAGGAACCCCTTCAAATTAGAGAGTTTTGTTGGTATTAATATAGATGTTCATATCACATGGATATATAATATGCATCATGTGTTTTATACCAAATTGATGCAGCTGAAGTTTTCAAAAGAAATTTACCTACAATTAATATCTAATGCATTTTTATATTTTTTTTTCTAAACTTAATTATTTCAAAGTTTTATATATTTAGCTAATTATGTATATTTAAAAGTTTAATGAGATTTCTTTTAGTTAATTATATTTATGTGTATACCCATTAATATATGTGTAACATCGCGTTATTTTTATTTTTCATGTATTTTAAATTCTATACTTAACAAATTCCAAATTCGCCTTTACTCGCTTCTTTTATGTTACTCGTACCAATTCTTGACGAGTCGTCATTATAAGTTATTCTAATCAATTTAGGCGTTTTAACAAAAACTTATTTGGTTAAGATCTTAATATTATTAATAAAAACATATATATATATATATATATATATATATAATACTAAAAAAAACATAATATGAAAAAAAAATGCCATTTGACCTTGTGTAACAAGAATACCCAATTCAAATAATTCCATACGTTTTTTTTATTTATTTATGATTTTATTATTTTTTTTTCTTTTAAAGATATAATTACCACTAATTAACTTCTAACCACCCTAATTAATTCATTAAATACCCAACCCCTTCACCCCAACTATAAATACACCACTCCTACCCATTCTAACACTTGCTCATTTCTAAATCCTCTCTAAAATCTCCAAATCTCTCAAGAATTCTCTCAAGAATAAGTGAGTTTCTCACTTCACCCCAACTATAAATAACTATTATTTATTTCACCAAAAAGCCGTTTTCAAATGGTCCAATTTCTCGTTTATTTAATCGCTTCTAAAAGTTTTCTTTTTCAAATAAAATTTTCGTCCTTGTGCAAACCAAATATCTTTTACTAAAAACTACTCATTCCAACATCTAGTCACTTATTATGCTCAGATATTTACTATTCGACCCAATTATCCAAGGACATCTCTTTTACAAGCCAAAAATTTCTACTATTTCATATACGTTATGTCGTATAATTACTTATTTTTCCCCAAAATTTCTATAGACAATATAATATACTTAACTACCTTCAATTTTCACTATTTCATACCACATAATTACTTATCCTTCCAAATTTCGATGCATTAACTCAATATGCGTACTCTCTTCCTTCACTATTTACAAAAATGCTTTAGTCGGTCAAACTCTCAAATTTCTACGTACGACCTTGGGTTAAAATTTTAAAAAGTACTTCTCTTACGAGCATAATTATCACACAGTACCTAGATACCGTATTTGACTTAAACATAATAAACCAACAAGTTCGTGTTCTTATTAAACCCATATCAAACCACTTACATATTTTTCAAAATGTTGACTCTTAATTAAATTTCGAGACGAAATTTCCTAAAGTAGGGGAGACTGTAACATCGCGTTATTTTTACTTTTCATGTATTTTAAATTCTATACTTAAAAAATTTCAAATTCGCCTTTACTCGCTTCTTTTATGTTACTCGTACCAATTCTTGACGAGTCGTCATTATAAGTTATTCTAATCAATTTAGGCGTTTTAACAAGAAACTTATTTGGTTAAGATCTTAATATTATTAATAGAAACATATATATATATATAATACTAAAAAAAAACATAATATGAAAAAAAATGCCATTTGACCTTGTGTAACAAGAATACCCAATTCAAATAATTCCATACGTTTTTTTTATTTATTTATGATTTTATTATTTTTTTTTCTTTTAAAGATATAATTACCACTAATTAACTTCTAACCACCCTAATTAATTTATTAAATACCCAACCCCTTCACCCCAACTATAAATACACCACTCCTACCCATTCTAACATTTGCTCATTTCTATATCCTCTCTAAAATCTCCAAATCTCTCAAGAAGTCTCTCAAGAATAAGTGAGTTTCTCACTTCACCTTCAACCTCTCTTCTACTTTCTTCACTCTCCTCTTCTTCAAACCCTTTGAGGAAACCTCTAGGACCTCTCTCCTATTTGCCATGGCAAATAAACATGAGTAGGGCACCAATTTGAGGCCTCAAATGTGGTCATCTTCTATTATCTTTTATGCACTAGGTTGTTAATAATACCAACCAAGTTCACCAACAACTCAATGATGGAGGGACTTGTGTTATTGTTCATGGTTGACAAAAGGAAGGCCAAGGCTCATCCAAACTAAGTCACCATACCCTACTTCTTAAGTTATATTATATAAATACTAAATTATATAAACTCTACTAATTTAATAACTCGGAAAGGTTTGTGGATACATCCCTACCTTACCAATGCTTGACTCTCATAACCATCCGAATCACCTCTATGGTGGTTTGTGTTTTGGTTCGCCTAAAAGGCTTGCTTGACTCTTATGACCATCTGAATCACCTTCATGGTGGTTTGTGTTTTGGTTCGCCTAAAAGGCTTGCTTGACTCTCTTGAATCTATAACCTAAACTCGAATCTAAGACCCTTTATTTTTTTATTCTAGTTAACCAAGGCTAAGGAACTAATCCCCCAAGACTCATTCTTTTGGAACCTTACTAAACGCACCCAAAGGTGAGTCATACTTGTCCCCTTTTTACTCTTTATCACTTTTGGGGTGTAAACATGTATCGTATGCAAAACACACTAATGCTTTCATAAATACACATGCTCAATCTATTAAACATACTTATATGCTACTTGCCATGCTTATGATTCTTAGATACTTAGACATAAATCATTAACTAATCAGCCCACTTAACATGTATAGCGCTATAGGACTAGCACACCGCCCCCTTTATGGGTCATTGTTAAGATTTAAACGGCCTAACATGAATATGTTAGGTATACGCTGTGGTACTCGCGGGTTTGAGTTATGTCTTTTGTATGATAGGTATGTGCAATGCTATAGTATGAGATTTGAGTAAACCATTCTAAAATACTATGTATGTAAACTAAAACTAGTATGCTCACCAATGCTTTATGTGTTGACGGATATTTTATACATGTTGCAGGAAATGTTTGATGCAAGATATTCAAGAAATCTACTTAGGATTGGACTAGAAACTCACGCTAGTTTAAGTTCTATATTTTGATGTCGTATTTCTCTTTTCATGAAAACAATTTGTATTCTGTTATCTTTTTAGACGATAATTATGCTATGAATGAAATTTTATCTTTAAATCATATTGTCACGAATTCTAGTGTCATGAAGTCTTTGAACAATACCCAAGTCTCGCCCTGATGTATTCCGCCATCGGTTGGGGTGTGACAATATGCATGCATACCCATATACATATGCACATATTGCTAATGTTGATTATTTAAATAGGGTATTACAATTGAAGCTATCAGGAACAAATGTGATAAAGCATTCTTAGAGCCCAATCTAATGGTGCAGTTTGTTACCGTGTGACAAATTATTTGTTTGTCAAAGCAAGGATGAACCATAATGTTTAACAACATTATCATATTTTAAGAACCACCAAAGCTGAGATGTAGATTTCGAGTGCCCTGTTTGGTTTTTTAAATCGCTGCATTTGATTTATGTGAATTTTTCATTATTGGACGGAACAGTATTTAACACCAAATGCAATTTTACAATTTTGAGTTTTACTTGATCATGAAATGGTGTTATGATTCAACATCCATACTAACAATAAATCCATATTATATTTCATCTAGTTAGTATTTAAAACATAAAATGTAATAATCACTTGTACATAAGGCATTCTTTCTTGTACATTTCAATCCACACATCGGTATTGACTACGACAAACACCGACACGTCGACAAAAATGAACCGGTCGTCATTGTGTATATTCGAATGTTTTTAAAATATAATAGTTTTAAAGTTATGATAGAATTAAATAAAAGAAATTATAATTTTGTAGGGGATGGGAGGAAAATGTAATTACTAACTAAAATTAGGGAATTAAAGTGTAAATAAGATAGGGTATTAAAGTGTAAATAATGTATGAATGACTATTTTACCCTATTTTAGGGTTGTTAATGAAAAATTAGTTATTAATTTTTGGGTATCTTAAAATACCCCTCCCTCATGCATTATTGCGTTTTAAATGATAATTCAAATCTTCAAATGAGTTCTTCAAAGGATTCAATATTTACCATCATTAAACACAATTGATGATCAGGTGTCAACCAATAAATTTAAACCAAAACCAAAACCCAAATACGAAACAAAAGAATACTGAAAGTCTGAAATGGGGAAGAGTGTCATATATTCATCCTCTAAACATCAAACAAACGTAAAAGACACAAATCCAAAAAAATTAAACCCATATATACAAACATGCAACAAAAACTTAAAATACTTCAAATTGTTTTTATTAAAATTAGAATAAAGTCTCCTTTTCATTTGTTATTTTTAGACATACATACAGTTAAACCTTGGTCTTCAAAAAAACTGAAATGTATGGGATTATGTTATGAACACTATTGGTCCAAGCCCAATTGATATCTATAACACAACATGGATCCAACCAAGCAGCCTGGTTCATGACTTAGTACTGGCCCAACAAGTTAAACGCATGTTATAAGCAAGGATAGAAATAGAAGGTTAGGAGGCATGATTTGGCTTGAGTAATTGTTCTAGTTTATCATCCCAATTTCTCTCTGTACTTTCTCGTCTACTTCTTTCTTGGTTAGTAGAAATTTGTACCAACATAACCCTAGGGGTCTGTTTGGTATGGAAATGGAATGAGAGAGGGAATGAAATGAAAGAGGTAATGGAATGAATCATTACCATTCCTTGTTTGGTTATCATGTGGGAATGGAATGAATTCTTACTTTGTGTTATTTGGTATGTAAAAAAAAGAAAATATAAAATCGATGGTGAGTGGTGGGTGGCAGCAGTGACGGTGGTGGTGGGTGGCGGCGGCGGCAACGGTGGTGGCGGCAGTGGACGATGGTGGTGACGATGGTGGGTGGGCGACGACGGCAGTGGTGGGTTGCAGCAATGACGGTGGGTGGTGGTGGCGATGACAGTGGTGGAGGCAGTGGGTGGCAGTGACGCAATTGGTGGTGGTGGTTGACGGTGGTGACAATGATGGGTTACGACGATGGTAGCAATGGTTGTGGGTGGCGACAATAGGCGTTGGTGGTTGGGTGATGACAACGATGGTGGGTTGTAGTAATAATAATAATAATAATAATAATAATAATAATAATAATAATAATAATAATAATAATAATAATAATAATAATAATAATAATATATTTGTTTCCTTTCCTTGAATGAATGAAAAAAAAAACACGACCTTACCAAGGAATGAAAATTCTTAAAATGGAAGGAATCACAATCCTTATAGAATGATCCATTCCATTACTACATGGTAACCAAACATGTTTAATTTCATTTCATGGGAATGATCTATTCCATTCCACCTTTGATTCCTTCATACCAAACTCTACCTAGTTCTTATATTTGATTGCTTTAATTTAATTGAGTCACGACATTGGTGCTTTCATTGATTCGTCTGCATCGATGATGGATGAAAAGCAAATGGCCAATGATCCGGTATCATGGAACGCATTCAAAAACTTGTTCGCGCTGTGAAGTATGGCCTTCGCCCTGTTAGGAACCCCCAACCCCAAATTGATAATCTCCCAGATAACCAGCCATCTCTTTCCCAACTCTACGCATAGTAACTTTAGATACTAACCGCCTCCAAATAGCCCTGACTGCAATAGGCTTTACATCAGGCTTAAGTAATCAGGTCAGAGTAGCAGAGGCAATGAACTCTGCGAGTACTTTGGGGCAAAACCCCCCTAATCAAAGGTTAACCACCTCGGTAATAGCTACAATCAAACCAGAAGCTGTCGAAGATCCTGGTTCAATTTCTCTACGCATGGGCTCAGTTTCTCTACGCCCAACCCGCAAGATTGTACGTTGGGGATACTTACATTGGTTCCACCACCAGATTTGAGCAGGGGGGACGCCTCGCCCCCTTCTTTTAGAAAGCAGGGGCCGAAAGTCACGAGACCCAAAACATTTTCAAACCGGCGGGGGCCAAACAAAATATATACAAAATTTTCAGTCAAAAACAAGAAATTTACACTACTGAGCTAAAAATCGGTTGGGGTCAGGGCACTTTCTTGCCGACTTATGCTTCGCCCATGTTCTTAAACATTGTGCAAGTCCACAATTTTCTAATAGAAAAAAAAATTACTTAGTCGAATGGTTCATCAATGATCTTCAAAACAATAAAGATAAAGATTTCCCCTTAGACTAAAAAATCACTATAAAGGCTGTCACTCAATGTGAGAGGACACAATTTTCACCACCACATCATAATACTATGGACCTAACTGACTAATATGCTAAATAGGTTAACATGATGATGTTGTTATTTGTGACATCCGTCACTTTTTCATTATATTTTTTTTATACAATAATAATAATAATAATAATAAATAATAATAATATCCCTTTTATCCATTTTCTAGACTAAACCACTCTTAAACCCAACACAACCCAATCCATATCCCTTTTATCCATTTCCCGAGCCCAAACATTTCAGCCCAAGGGTTCGGCCCAACAGCAAGCTTGGCCCATCCCCTTCCCCTTAAATCTGTTAAAAAAAATAAATAAATAAACTCTCCTGCCGGGACTCGAACCCGGGCAGGAACCGGTTCAAGCCTTAACACAACAACACATTACCACTGCTCCAAGATGCTCCTTGTGTTGGAATCTAGGGACATTAACTATATAATCCTAAATTATACTAAGTCTGCTTCTCTTGCTGACTTGCTGTTCGCTGCACAACAGCAACCCACAACAATAATTGGATGTTGAAGCTTAAAGATGGCAAATAACCATTGATTGACTCGTGTATTGGAAGGGACAGTGTATCACGCGTATTATACTCATTAACCCGGTCAAAAACATTCCATTTTTTCATAACTATCGCGTCATTACAATCATTGAGGTCAAAACCTTCCATCCACAATCCGAGCCTTCCCCTATAAATTGGACCTCCCTACACCATCCCTAATCGCCGAACATCCTCCCTTCACCCTCAATTTTCTGTTTAAACGATCTGCATTCCAAAGCCTTGTCGCGTTTGACTTTTTCTTTGACCGAGGCTCTATCACGATTGCATCATTGTAAGTCCTGTTTTTTGGTTGGGTTATGTTATTCGGCACATGTAGAACAATAGCCCCAAGAATCCAGGGGCTATTGGTCTCTAATTGTTTGGTTTTGGAAATTAGGGCTCGAATGGATATGTAATTGGGGAAGAACATATGAAACTGATAGTGTATATAATTATTTTAGAACAGAGGATAAACAACCAACTGATCTAGATCAGTTGGTTTACCCACTTGTTTGTAAAGATTGAACCGGCCATTGGCCAGGGTTCGAATCCCACAAACCTTGTTTTATTTTTCTCCTTATTAAACCTATTATCAAACTAACACATTTAACATATATAATTATTTTCAATCCAATATGTTTCGTTCTCAGGGTGTGGCTCAGTTGGTGGCCACGCTTGTGATAAAACCCGAACCGGCCAGAGGCACGGGTTCGATTCCCATAACCAACAAATATTTTTTTTTGCCTTTTTATATATATATTTAATACATTAAATCTTTTAAAAATCAGTTTTAAATACTAAACGTGTTTTATAAATTCTATAAGAATTATTATATGATCTTAAAATGATAAAGTTCATCACCCAATTTTTAGTTTTTCAAAAATAATTTATTTAATATATATTATAAATATTACAAATTTATTCATTTAAAATTATAAAATTCATTAAAAATATCTAAACGATTTTATAAAATTCTACAAAAATTACACTAAACTTTTATGACAATAAACATTTCAGAAATTATTTTTAATTCAGAAAAACCGGTCATTTTATATTTTTAATGAATTTTTGTTAGTTTTAATCATAAATAAATCATAATAAATTCATTTTTCAATATTTTTGCACCAAAATTTTATATAAATTATTTTTAACTATTGAGAACTGAAATACAAATTTTAAATCAGAAATTCTTTAATTTTAATATTTTTAGATATTAAAGTCATATTTTGACAATTTGAAATAATTAGATTAAATATTCTATTTTCAAGAAAATAATTTTATAAAAATTATTTTCATACTCAAAACCTTATGTTATGACTATATTCAACTTAAAATTTTACAAAGAGACTTTTATCTATTTATTTATTAAATTTCTTATATTTAACAAACAAATTGTTTATTAATCAAATAAACGTTTATCCCCAATTCGAAACCCTAGAAAATATTTATAGACTAGATAGACTTAGACTTATTTGTTACATTATACATAGGGTGATACTTGACAAACGTTGGTTTACACTTATTCAACCCCAAGACTTACCACCGTGCTAAGGTGAGTATTACTTATCCCCTTTTTCCGCTTTTACAACTTTTGGGGTGATTCATGCACAAGTATATAAAACTTTCGTATTCATTTGCACATACATTTTATTCATTTACAATTCATATACGTGTCTTGTTTATCTTTGTGCTTATGCTTGAACATGAACGTAGCTTACATACAAAATCATACACTTAGACATAACTTATGTTATGGTGCTCTTTACTCAGACGTAACTTATGTTACGGTGCTCATTTAGACATAACTTTGTGTTATGGTGCTCTTTTAGACTCACACGTGTCGAGGTGCTCATTATCAATTACATTGTACAAACTTTACATTTGATCTTTGTCTTGTTTGGTTACTTGCGTGTTTACATAATGCCTTGGTGATGCTAGACACATGAACTGTACTACTTTTCAAAACTTATACTATACGTACAAAACTAAGTAGTACTCACCAACATCATATGTTGACAAAATTATTTTCGTGCATGTTTCAGGATAAGCTGCTTGACGCTTCACATAGTACTTTGGACTTAGATTAAATCAATCAATTATCTTTATTTTGTTGTATTGTATTGAATCTCACATGTTGTAAAACAATATTCAATAATCAAATATTTACATTTTAGTACCATGAGCTTTTGAACAATCGTCACTACGTGGCACCTCGATGATTCCGCCATCGGTTGGGGTGTTACAGATTGGTATTAGAGCCATGGTTATAGGGAACTAGGTTATTAGATAAAATGGCCTAGACTATAACCGAACCTTCATGCATAATATTTCCTAAATTACCTTACCCCTCATTTCCCTCTACTTTCCTTCTTCTCCATTTCTCCTCATTTTTTCATCATGGTGTATAGAGACATTGTCCTACAAGGAGTGGACACTCTTAGGCATAATGCCTACTCTTATTTTGCTCCTTCAAAGTTGTTGAGCTTTAATGAGTGTGATAGAACACGTGCAATCTGGAAGAGTGGACGCCTGTACCTGGGTTTTCTGGCATAGGCAAGCATAGCGCATAAATTCAATAACGGACCTGTTATGCTTACCTGGGGATTCCTGGAGTGAGTGTCCACTTATAGGCTAAAGCATGTCTTCTTTGATCACCATTGGGTTCAATTCCTTTGAAAAGTCAATGTTCTTGTTGGGCCTTACAGCTAGACAAGGGCACTCCAAGCATTTTATACAAGTTTTTCAATAATACTCTCTCGTTTCATATACAATATTTTGTATTTCATGATTTTCCTATATTGCTTACAAGTTCATACCTTCATAATCATCTGTACGATTATACACTTACATTTTCTAATCTCATGATTATTCATTGACTACCTCATAGATGTCTGCTTGCCGCATGCTCCGTGATGCCAGCCAACGCCCTGTTCGTGCTTCTGGACAACGTTCTGATCGTCGCCTCGCATCTTTAGTCGCCGAGCAAATTGCTGCAGTGATCCCAAACCTTGTCAGTGAGATATTTCGGTGCACTTTCAAACACTTTAACTCCTGCAACCCCACAAAATTCACTGGTGAGGAGGGTGCTACTAGCCTCCTCCAATGGTTTGAAAGCATGGAGAGCACCTTTGTGAACAGTGAATGCCCTGATGAACTCCGCGTTCGCTATGCTAGTAGTGTCCTTCAAAAGGGGGCGCTAACCTGGTGGAATGGCGAAAAACGCAATCGAGGAGCTGATGTTGCTTTATCTTTATCTTGGGCTGAAGTCAAGGAACTCATGATCGCCAAATTCTGCCCTAGGAACGAAATCAGGAAACTGGAGGAAGAATTCCATGGGTTGAAACAAGACAGTGGTGAGAATCTTGCGTATAATACTCGATATCACGAACTTAGCATACTGGTTCCACACATGGTCACCCGGGTCTCTCGAGCAATTGAAAAATATATCGAGGGATTACAGACCTGATTCAAGACGTTGTCACTGGAGGCAAAGCCACTACGGTAGAAGAAGCCATCCAGCTTGCAGCCACTTTAACAGACAAACACGTAAGGAAAGGAAACTTGGTTAGGAAGGGCACCAAGACGTCTACTGAGAAAACCACCAATGCCGTTGAACAATCTAAGACCATTTTAGCAAAGGTCGCCACTACTTCTTCAAACACTAAGAAACGAATGAGCGATAATCAGAACCATGTTGTTGATCCTGTGACTCAACCCCCTATCAAGAAAGCCTACACGGGAATCCATCCTCAATGCAACACTTGCAAGTATCATCACCCTGTAAATCTTCCATGCCGTCAATGCACTAGATGTGGAAGGTTTGGACACTTTGTCACCACTTGTCGAGTAATGGTTGGGACACAGGGTAATCATCAAATAGCTGCTCGGGAACCACTACAGATTACTAACGGTCGGGCATGTTATCATTGTAGAGACCCTAACCACATGCGACCTCAAATGTCCCAAATTGAACAATGTAAACCTGGTGGCACATGGACGAGCTTTCAATATCTATACCAACGAAACAACTGATCAGGATGACGTTAATCCCACTGGTTAAGCCATGGATGAAATCTTCCCAAGACTCGAGAATCCAATACTTGTGTTTTTATTTTCATGATTCTATTTTCATTTTGTACCCAAATTTTGTCGCACTCATTAGCATATAACATCTAGAAATTTCCTTGCATACTATTGTGTACGAACACAGATTGGAAATTTATCATATTCGATTATGTTTATTTTATATCGTATAAGTTTCATACTCTACCTTACATTTTATTGAAACATTTGGACTTGATTTATATGAAAATCAAACTTGATACTCGATCCTACAGAACTTTTCTGAAGGATACCATTGTTTGTTACATGAAACATGATCATTCCCTTAATTTGATCATTCATTGAACATTTAATTATTCATGATACTCGTAAACTATTTCTATGGGCCACTAACATAACACATACACTTGATGGTTGTAGTACTTACAAACTTGCTTGTGTGTATTATCCACGCAACTCAGAAAAACATTTCATTTAAAGGGCTCCTCGGACGAGTGGTAGCCCATACTTAGATACTGTTATGCTTACAAGTCGTTGCAAACCAATGCAATTGACCTCGTTATTACATGGCCTTATTACATTGATAACATCTCATTGTAACTCAACGTGCTTGTTGTGTCATCTTCTTGTGAAACTTAATTGTTTAATGTGTGTTAGATTAGGATCATAGAAGGACATAAAACCCTAATGTAAGGTAAATTGATGATTCCGGTCCGGAACGTTATCATGAATTTACAGGTACGTTAGGGTAGTGTGAAATTCTATTGGAGTTGTTGGTAGGCGTCCAGTACGTTTTCAAGGTATCAAAGGTGTGGTGGGTTAGCTGCGGTACACCCTGTATACAAACACTAATGATGCATTGAAAGTGAGACTGGAAGTCGGACCAGGAACAAACTCTAGTTACTTGGTAGTTCATTTGGTCTTTCTATAGTCAATCAACTCGTACATTTATTTTAGGATTCCCAAAACTTGCAATTTAAGTGATTTACTAGATTCTTATTCTCCTTATTATTCGAGGCGAACCTAATCCAAATCCTTAACTCACACCTATCAAACCTCATATCCAAATCATTCGAATTTTCCAAACCACAGTTATCTTAATTTTTACCCAAACATCCATAACCCTATGTTTCCAATAACTTCGGGACGAAGTTTCTAAAAGTAGGGGATGCTGTGACATCCGTCACTTTTTCATTATATTTTTTTTATACAATAATAATAATAATAATAATAATAATAATAATAATAATAAATAATAATAATATCCCTTTTATCCATTTTCTAGACTAAACCACTCTTAAACCCAACACAACCCAATCCATATCCCTTTTATCCATTTCCCGAGCCCAAACATTTCAGCCCAAGGGTTCGGCCCAACAGCAAGCTTGGCCCATCCCCTTCCCCTTAAATCTGTTAAAAAAATAAATAAATAAACTCTCCTGCCGGGACTCGAACCCGGGCAGGAACCGGTTCAAGCCTTAACACAACAACACATTACCACTGCTCCAAGATGCTCCTTGTGTTGGAATCTAGGGACATTAACTATATAATCCTAAATTATACTAAGTCTGCTTCTCTTGCTGACTTGCTGTTCGCTGCACAACAGCAACCCACAACAATAATTGGATGTTGAAGCTTAAAGATGGCAAATAACCATTGATTGACTCGTGTATTGGAAGGGACAGTGTATCACGCGTATTATACTCATTAACCCGGTCAAAAACATTCCATTTTTTCATAACTATCGCGTCATTACATTCATTGAGGTCAAAACCTTCCATCCACAATCCGAGCCTTCCCCTATAAATTGGACCTCCCTACACCATCCCTAATCGCCGAACATCCTTCCTTCACCCTCAATTTTCTGTTTAAACGATCTGCATTCCAAAGCCTTGTCGCGTTTGACTTTTTCTTTGACCGAGGCTCTATCACGATTGCATCATTGTAAGTCCTGTTTTTTGGTTGGGTTATGTTATTCGGCACATGTAGAACAATAGCCCCAAGAATCCAGGGGCTATTGGTCTCTAATTGTTTGGTTTTGGAAATTAGGGCTCGAATGGATATGTAATTGGGGAAGAACATATGAAACTGATAGTGTATATAATTATTTTAGAACAGAGGATAAACAACCAACTGATCTAGATCAGTTGGTTTACCCACTTGTTTGTAAAGATTGAACCGGCCATTGGCCAGGGTTCGAATCCCACAAACCTTGTTTTATTTTTCTCCTTATTAAACCTATTATCAAACTAACACATTTAACATATATAATTATTTTCAATCCAATATGTTTCGTTCTCAGGGTGTGGCTCAGTTGGTGGCCACGCTTGTGATAAAACCCGAACCGGCCAGAGGCACGGGTTCGATTCCCATAACCAACAAATATTTTTTTTTGCCTTTTTATATATATATTTAATACATTAAATCTTTTAAAAATCAGTTTTAAATACTAAACGTGTTTTATAAATTCTATAAGAATTATTATATGATCTTAAAATGATAAAGTTCATCACCCAATTTTTAGTTTTTCAAAAATAATTTATTTAATATATATTATAAATATTACAAATTTATTCATTTAAAATTATAAAATTCATTAAAAATATCTAAACGATTTTATAAAATTCTACAAAAATTACACTAAACTTTTATGACAGTAAGCATTTCAGAAATTATTTTTAATTCAGAAAAACCGGTCATTTTATATTTTTAATGAATTTTTGTTAGTTTTAATCATAAATAAATCATAATAAATTCATTTTTCAATATTTTTGCACCAAAATTTTATATAAATTATTTTTAACTATTGAGAACTGAAATACAAATTTTAAATCAGAAATTCTTTAATTTTAATATTTTTAGATATTAAAGTCATATTTTGACAATTTGAAATAATTAGATTAAATATTCTATTTTCAAGAAAATAATTTTATAAAAATTATTTTCATACTCAAAACCTTATGTTATGACTATATTCAACTTAAAATTTTACAAAGAGACTTTTATCTATTTATTTATTAAATTTCTTATATTTAACAAACAAATTGTTTATTAATCAAATAAACGTTTATCCCCAATTCGAAACCCTAGAAAATACTTATAGACTAGATAGACTTAGACTTATTTGTTACATTATACATAGGGTGATACTTGACAAACGTTGGTTTACACTTATTCAACCCCAAGACTTACCACCGTGCTAAGGTGAGTATTACTTATCCCCTTTTTCCGCTTTTTACAACTTTTGGGGTGATTCATGCACAAGTATATAAAACTTTCGTATTCATTTGCACATACATTTTATTCATTTACAATTCATATACGTGTCTTGTTTATCTTTGTGCTTATGCTTGAACATGAACGTAGCTTACATACAAAATCATACACTTAGACATAACTTATGTTATGGTGCTCTTTACTCAGACGTAACTTATGTTACGGTGCTCATTTAGACATAACTTTGTGTTATGGTGCTCTTTTAGACTCACACGTGTCGAGGTGCTCATTATCAATTACATTGTACAAACTTTACATTTGATCTTTGTCTTGTTTGGTTACTTGCGTGTTTACATAATGCCTTGGTGATGCTAGACACATGAACTGTACTACTTTTCAAAACTTATACTATACGTACAAAACTAAGTAGTACTCACCAACATCATATGTTGACAAAATTATTTTCGTGCATGTTTCAGGATAAGCTGCTTGACGCTTCACATAGGACTTTGGACTTAGATTAAATCAATCAATTATCTTTATTTTGTTGTATTGTATTGAATCTCACATGTTGTAAAACAATATTCAATAATCAAATATTTACATTTTAGTACCATGAGCTTTTGAACAATCGTCACTACGTGGCACCTCGATGATTCCGCCATCGGTTGGGGTGTTACAGATTGGTATCAGAGCCATGGTTATAGGGAACTAGGTTATTAGATAAAATGGCCTAGACTATAACCGAACCTTCATGCATAATATTTCCTAAATTACCTTACCCCTCATTTCCCTCTACTTTCCTTCTTCTCCATTTCTCCTCATTTTTTCATCATGGTGTATAGAGACATTGTCCTACAAGGAGTGGACACTCTTAGGCATAACGCCTACTCTTATTTTGCTCCTTCAAAGTTGTTGAGCTTTAATGAGTGTGATAGAACACGTGCAATCTGGAAGAGTGGACGCCTGTACCTGGGTTTTCTGGCATAGGCAAGCATAGCGCATAAATTCAATAACGGACCTGTTATGCTTACCTGGGGATTCCTGGAGTGAGTGTCCACTTATAGGCTAAAGCATGTCTTCTTTGATCACCATTGGGTTCAATTCCTTTGAAAAGTCAATGTTCTTGTTGGGCCTTACAGCTAGACAAGGGCACTCCAAGCATTTTATACAAGTTTTTCAATAATACTCTCTCGTTTCATATACAATATTTTGTATTTCATGATTTTCCTATATTGCTTACAAGTTCATACCTTCATAATCATCTGTACGATTATACACTTACATTTTCTAATCTCATGATTATTCATTGACTACCTCATAGATGTCTGCTTGCCGCATGCTCCGTGATGCCAGCCAACGCCCTGTTCGTGCTTCTGGACAACGTTCTGATCCTCGCCTCGCATCTTTAGTCGCCGAGCAAATTGCTACAGTGATCCCAAACCTTGTCAGTGAGATAACCCAGAATAGTAACAGTGCCAACACAGGGAGCACGACTCAATTTCGGTGCACTTTCAAACACTTTAACTCCTGTAACCCCACAAAATTCACTGGTGAGGAGGGTGCTACTAGCCTCCTCCAATGGTTTGAAAGCATGGAGAGCACCTTTGTGAACAGTGAATGCCCTGATGAACTCCGCGTTCGCTATGCTAGTAGTGTCCTTCAAAAGGGGGCGCTAACCTGGTGGAATGGCGAAAAACGCAATCGAGGAGCTGATGTTGCTTTATCTTTATCTTGGGCTGAAGTCAAGGAACTCATGATCGCCAAATTCTGCCCTAGGCATATCGTCTTGATTTACCGACGGAGCTCGGTAACGTACATAACGTCTTCCACGTGTCAAACTTGAAGAAGTGTCTGGCTGACGAGTCTCTCATCGTTCCACTGGAAGAGATCAAGGTTGATGATCGTCTTCGGATTGTGGAAGAACCTGTGGAGATTCTGGATTACAAGATTCGTAGCCTACGTCACAGCAAGATTCGTATCGTTAAGGTTCGGTGGAACTCGAACCGGGGACCAGAGTATACGTGGGAACGGGAGGATCAGATGAAGTCTAACTATCCTCACCTCTTTCCTAAGGAAGCGTTCGAGTCGAGATATGTCTCTTCTGCAGCTGAATGAATCTCGGGGCGAGATTCCTTTTAACGTGGGGATGATGTGACAACTCGGGTAAATCTCTCTTTTGGTTTCTATCTTTTGTTTATTCCCTTCGTTATTTCTTTTGTTCTTTTGGTACTTGTGCAATTTTCGGGACGAAAATTCTTTTAACGTGGGGATGATGTGACACCCGGCAAATTCTGGTTAACAACGTTGTCTAGATGAAAGTCTACCTTAGCGAGTCACGCGTATATTGTACTTAACTGGGTTAGTTAAGTCGGGTTATGGTTCGGGAACTATCGGTTTAGTCTAGAGGATCATTGGATGTTGGTCTAGAGGTTCATTAGATGTCGGTCCTTAACCAAGTGTACAAACGGTGACGATTTGTAGGATCGTCAGGGCATACGGAACATACAAGTCTCGAGTCCCGGGAATTGGTGAACGAGTGTGAATATGTGTATTTACAAGTGTTATGTGTTTACAATCATTATGTGACTTGTCGGTATGTGAATATGTGTTAACATATGTTAAAACGGGGTTTAACGCGCAAAACACACGAAACTAGCCCCTATGGGCGATTAGGGGGCTAAATGCATGACTGTTCATGCAATTAGGCCCAAATGCATGACTGTTCATGCGATTGGGGGGCCAATTGCATGACTGTTCATGCGATTAGGCCCAAATGCATTACTGTTCATGCGATTAGGATTCCTAATCGCGTGTTACGGGCTGGACGACTAAAAACGACTATAAATACCATACTTGACCTCATAAACTTCATTATACAAACCCTAGTCGTCCCATAACCTGCCCCAACACACACACAACCTCTGGAACGCGATTTTTGATCAAAACACAAGGATTCAAGCATAATCCATCGTTCTTTCATAATCCTAAGGTTTGGTTTCCATCCATGAATCTTTATAAACGTTTTTAATCAATCCCTAATGGTCCAGACCTGTTCTAAAATGAAAAAGCTTTCTGAAAATCGTTAATAAGGGTTGTTAATCGGATTCTAACTAGTATACATGTGTTATGGGTGTTTATGATTAGAAAGCTAGGGTTTTTATGATTCATAATGATGGATTAACATGTTATTAGGTTAAATCAGAAAAATATTAATGTTATGATGATAATATCTGAGAAATTGATTATTAGGGTTATTGTTATGCATGTTAAGGTGATGTTGCATGCTATGTGAATGGTGTTTGGATTACATGATTGCATGCAGGGCTGAAAATACGAGGCAAAACGAAGGGTTTTGGTTGAAACATGTTTAGGATAGTGTTTGGGATGATATTGGGTAGTTACACACGTTCTGGATCTGATTTGGAGCGTTAAACGCGCGAAAAACTGGAACAGCAAGGTTACAGGCGATTAGCTAATCGCCAGTTTTTCATGTGATTAGGGCCTAATCGCTAGTTTGTTCATGCGAGTAGCCCTAATTGCTAGTTTTTACATGTGGTATAGCCCTAAATGCTAGTTTTACATGTGGTATAGCCCTAAATGCTAGTTTTACATGTGGTATAGCCCTAAATGCTAGTTTTACATGTGGTATAGCCCTAAATGCTAGTAGTTACATGTGGTATAGCCCTAAATGCTAGTAATTCATGCGATTAGCTTTCCTAAATGCTAGTTGACCAACCTAAATGCTAGTTGACTTTTCCTAATCGCGTGTACTGCTGCTGTAAGCGTAAATTAGCATTCCGAGACCCGATTTGACATGTAGTAACATGCTAGGAACCCCGTAACATATATAATAACTTGGTAACATATGTTTGGATGTAATTCGGTGATACGTGAACTATGTGCTATAACTTGTTGTGCGTTAACGTATGTTAAGTGTGATTGCATGATTGTCTGTTTGAGAGCGTAAACATAACACGGGGAGTCTCGGGTCACCAATGGGATGTCGAGTCTTGTACTTTGGGTCAGTTAAACAGTCACGGTGTTTTCAAACGAACTTGGTTATGGTCTGGACATCTAGGGACTAATTAACCTGCGGGTTATTAGTCTAAGTACTTGTAACTGTCATATGTTAGGTCGCCGCTTTACGGGACTAGCATAGCAGCTGAGTTTACTCGGGTTAAGGAGTAACGCAACTTAAGGTGAGTTTACGGCCCCTCTTTTAAACTGGTTTCATACTTTCGGGGGAGAAAACATGTGTTAAAACGATTATTTGGTAACTACTGTCATACTATGGGTTCTATTGTGTACTACACGATCTTTGGAAGTCCCGGGGGGAACCATGAATGTGCGGGTTTGCACAACGGGGAAATGTGAATAGCGCTATTGGGAGTGACCAACCCCGCTCGTCGACTTGGAGGGTCGGCGGGTGCATATTGTCTCAAACAGGAACAACAGGAACAACAGGGTTACTACATCGGGCACAACATCTGGTATTCGAGTTAGTAATGGTTTTCCAATCGTGGTAGTAACAAAACGTACGCCTAGCTAGCGTATACTGGTTTTCGATTTGTTATAGTATGGACAGGTGGACTTGGTACTTGGATTACAAAACCTGTAAACTCACCAGCATTTTTGTGCTGACGTAAACTTTTACATGTTTTCTCAGGTCGCTAAGGTAGCACGACTGGACTAGGGCGCACGCGTCTGCACGGCGTCTAACTAGGGTTGCATGGTCTTATAAACGTTGAACTATTGTTTCACTGTTGAGATACTGTTTTGAATAAGCTTCCGCTGTAAACGGGATTTTAAACTATGTTTTGAAATTGCATTTATATTCATTTAGACTTGTTTATTGTGATCGTTGGTTTGGATCCTGGTTTGTCATGCGCCTCGCGGTAAAACTCCGCAAGTGGATTTTGAGGGTGTGACATTAGTCTTCTTTACATATTAAATTTTATTTGAGTAGTTGTCTCATTAGGTGAATGTTTATGTAAGTTCCTAGAGTGGCTGAACCTAATAAGATAGCAATTACAACCCAAGAAGTAATCAGTACTTAGAGTTTTGCTTACTAAATTGAATACTACTGGCTAGGTCTGTTAGTTCCAACTTGAAACATTTGTACATTTTATCAATTATGTTATTTTAACATTGATTCGTTGTATGTTTTTAAATTTCAGCTTTGGGTACCAAGTTTAGTTTTTCGCTTTTCACACATCTGCGTATGCAGTCCATTAGAATTTATTCAGGTTTGTTGTTTCTATGTGTAGTATGTGACCATATATATTGGACTGTGTTAGTATTATGCCAAGAACAATGATTATTCAGGTAACACATAATGTATTTGAATTTATTTTATGGTTTTTTTGGCTCTAATTGTAGGAATTATTAGCTTTCTTTTCATGAACCAACAGAGAACTCCAGAGAATGGTAACGTTCAAAATGGAGAAACAAGGGTGGCTACGCCGGTAAGGAAATCTAATCTGCTTGAAATAAACTTCCTGAAAATATGAAAATGAAAAAAAAAAGAAATTGGATTTTAATAACCCAAACTATTTAAAATTGGCCGATAGCACCCCCAACTAAAAAATTGGCTATATATAGCCTCAACTATTAACATGTTGGATTATAACACCCACTAACGGTTAAGCCACTAACGCCGTTAGTGAGTTTGCAGATGTGGCACCGGTTGCTGACGTGGCATGATGATGTGTCACTCCACGTTAGTGGGTTTGCTGACGTGGAGTGACACATCATCATGTCACGTCAGCAACCGGTGCCACGTCAGCGAACCCATTAACGGCGTTAGTGACTTAACCGTTAGTGGGTGTTAAAATCCAACATGTGAATAGTTCAGGTTATATATGGCCAATTTTTTAGTTTGGAGTGCCATCGGCCAAATTTGGATAGTTTAGGTTATTAAAATCCAATTCCCCCAAAAAAATGAATATTCTTTTTTGTTTTCTCATGTTTTTCAGGAGACAAAGCATGTTCTATCAAATTCAGAGAGCCCGAGTCCGAGGAAAAACCACAAAAGTCCCTTAATGAAAAGCAACAAGTAAGTGATTGTCATAATGAATTATTGAATTATGGTCTGTATTTTTAAAAGCCAATTAATCCGCTTTTGATGTTTTTGCATTTTCTAATGACTTGGTTACTTAATTTTCATCTTCAGGAGAACCAAGATGTACTTATCAAGTGCATTACTCAAGATGTTTTTGTATTTTCTAATAACATAATAGCCCATTTTTGTAATTTCTCGTATAGATAAAAACAGTAGATAACAAAATCCTACTGAGCAACATGGTAGTGGTGATACATTTCTGAATTCTCAGCTTTTAATGAGCAACATCTGATGACAACTTTAGAATAGAGGTAAGTATTGATTATCCTAACTACTAATGACTCAATATCTGTTGAGTCAAACCACTGACAATAGTGGCAGACCTTTTACATGGCTGTTAAACAGTTGCTGTTAAACAGCTGATGTGGAACAGTGGCTGACCGAAACTAACAGGATTCCTACAGTGGCTGTCGATCAGATCGATGCCTCTAAATCCTGAATGGTAAGTTGTTAAACTTACGATGATTTCTGTTAATAAATCAATTATTATAATATAATTGTTAGTAATTAGTAATTTGTTTTTTTAGTAATTAGTAATTAGGTTGAGTAGTATATTTAGGTTAAGATGTATTGTTACATGTTTTGTCAACTACAGGGTGTATGCAGTATGTTGATGCACATATTAATTAGGACTTAACCCAATATATTGAGCACATGTACCAAGTCTAATAGAACTACTGCTGAACCCTTAGTCACCTACCTAGAAATTCAAACTCTGATTCTTCTATTTCAGTTAGTAATTAAGTGATTTGGTTTGGATAAATAAGAGTTGGTGATAATTAAGTGTATTAGCATGTCGAGTAAGGCAAATGGGCAGGGGTTTTCAGTTCTGAATAGTTAAGTAGTATAAATAGTTGACACCAATGTAGTTGAAAAGAAAATTGAATGATAACTACTTCTTCATGATCTTAATCCTATCCTACTTCGACAACAGATCGTAAAATCACTCAACATCAACACACAAGCAACCGAAGACATGATCTTAATCCTATCCTACTTCGACAACCGTTTATCCAACATCACCGATTTAATCGACGGTGGATAACCACATCCCGATTCATGTAGCTATCTCGACTCCGTTGTTATTATTATTATGACTGAAAATTTAAATATTCAGTTCGATTGGGATAGTAATATTATGTATCAAGCAAAAGATTCTTACGACGACATCTGATGGTGACATATTTCTGTCTTTTAGGTGCTAACACAAGTTGTAATTGTTCCATGTGAAGTTTAGGTGTTATTATTTACTAAGTGCCTAATTTTTGGCAGCTTTTGTTTGGCAATTTGTTCTTAACTGATTGATATGTGTATTTGGTTGAACCTCCCTTTTAACTTCCTTCTTTTTTGTTTGTCTTTAATTATAGACCATACAATTTGTTAATATGTTTTTTTGACTATCAGATCAAGCATTTTAGCAAAAGCTCAGTTGCGTCTAGCTAAGCTGGATCAGTTGAGCAAGCCGCAAGAACTGGGGTTGAAATTCGTGTTAAGAAGGATTGTGCAGAGCTAGCTAGGGACAAAAGTGGAATCGCGCGTAAGGCAAGCAGAGACAAATATAATGAGAATCTTGAAGGCCCACAAAGACTCGATGCACGAATCATGATGCCTAATTCTGGAGATAAATGTTTGTTTGTTATCGTTTATTATGTTCGGTTAACAATGTTTGGAATTTTATTATGAATGAAAACCATCTACAATAGTCTCTTTCTACCTATTTTTTAAAAAAGGTATTTGATCATCGATTCGTGTCTATAACATCTTTTTAAGGCAATGTAAGGTCTATTAATATATATTACACATGTTAGTATATCAAAGCTTAAAATATTAACATATGTGACATCTGTTAGTACATCAAAGTTTAAAATATTAACATATGTGACATCTGTTAGTAAATCAAAGTTTAAAATATTAATATATCTAACATCTGTTAGTACATCAAAGCTTAAAATATTAATATATCTTACATTTGTTAGTACATATGTGGAACATTCAAGTACATCAAAGCTTAAAATATTAATATATCTTACATATGTTAGTACATGTGTGAGCCATTCTTTTATTGGTTTGGGGTGACGTTAATATAATAGTGTATATTATCATCACCAGTTGTTGAAAATGGAATATAATTAATGGATACATTGGATAATGTGCAGCCAAACTATCGGTTGGCCTTAAAGTAGGTTTTGGCCTTCCCGTGTTTTCACACGGGATTCCATCTAGTAACTATATATAAAAGAATTGAAGTTAGATGATGTGGCATTCAATGGTGGCCTTAACCACCATTGAATGTACCACGTGGCATCATGTGAAGCTTTTTTTTTTTTTTTTTTAATTTATTTATTTTGTTTTTTTAAATAAAATCTATATCTATATTCTCTTAAAATTTCAAATATGTTTATTAATATCTTTTCCTTATTTTCCTTTCACATTTTTAAATGTTAGTGAACTATTAATTATTATTTTGAAATTTCAAATATGTTAATTAATAATTTTATCTTTATTTTTTTCTTATTTTTTGCTCACGATTTTTAAACGTTAGTAACCTTTATGTATGACATTTTTTTGAAAAAACTTTTACACCAAATTAACGATCGCTTTATTATCTTTCCAACGAGCACCATAGTGATATACAAAAAACGAAAAAAAATGTTTTTTAGTTGTGTTTAGGTAATTTATTAATCATATATAGGCAAGTCACTAATCATGTTATGATAGTATATATGTTTTTGAACCTACTATTACATATAAGAACCCACTAACTACATATATATTTCACAGATTTCAGTTTGGTAAGAATCAGTTTGTTTGTATTTTGATTGGTGTTGCTATGAATATTAATTACAAAGGTTACTATCTCGGTTAAATGTAGCCTATGATTCTTAGACACCTTGTAAATCTCTAGCTGATAAGTGATAATTAATCAACCTATCATGCACGCTTTTTAAATCAATTATCATCATGACATATCATTTAATACCAATTTGGTTGTTTTTTTCCCATGTTCACATCAAAGCTTTAGAATGTCTTGAGGAAGTGGCAAAGATGTACAAAAACTCCACTCGAGCAAGATGTGCACACGTAAAACTAGAAGCAGGTTTTATGAGTTATTGGGTGTTGATCTTTTAAAAAAAATTGAAAAATGACATATTTTTTTTATAGTACACACATTTTGTACCTTCATATTAGATTTGTCTATCCTGAGAAGCACCCGGGATAATCTAGTATATATATCTCAAAGGGCTAAATCCTACATGGCATTCATATAGTCAATCTTCCCTCTGAGAGTGTCATGTAGGATGCCATGTGGCATTGAGATATTTTAGAAAAAAAAAATTAAAAACAATATTAAATTTATTTCTCTCATGTTTCCTCCTATAATTTTTGAACATTAATATCTTTTATATACGAGATTTTTTTAAAGAAAAAAATTACACCAAATTAACGAGCGTTTTATTATCTTTCTAACGAGTACCATAGTGTTATATAAAAAACGGAGAAAAAAAACAATCAAACTAACGAGCTTTTTATTATTTTTCCAACGAGTACCACAGTGCTATATAAAAAACAACTATTTTTTTGTAGGGTTTTGTTCATATAGGAAAAAAAACACAAAGTGTTCAAGTTATTCATTAATCATGTATAGGCAAGTCATTACTTATGTTCAAACCAGTAAATATGAATTCTATTTACCACATGTGTTAGCATTGGAGTTGTACATCGTTTTAGGTTAGGTTTTAATATTAGAGTTATACATTGTTAATTGTTTTAGGTTAGGTGCTACCCGAGGCTTTCCTGCATGCAACTTTAAAGCGCATCGATCTATTTCATATGTAAAATTGATATGCTATATTAGATTTCTTAACCCGGGATGCTCCCAGGATATAAATCTAGTAGTAATCATATTGCAATCAAAAGTTGACTGCTATCACTTCAAGCTAGTTTTCATTTTCAAACCTTATATAAATCCTCATCAACCCCCTCATTCCAGACCATACATGCACCAACAAATACTACAAAATGGCTAATTCCATTAATGAAGTTCCACTTAAAATCATCACATCTTTGTTTTTGTGTGGTGTGCTCTTCTTATCGGACTGTTGTTTGTGCCAATCAGTCCCAGGCATTTACATATTTGGAGACTCAGTGGTGGACGTTGGCAACAACAATCACCTCCCTCTTTCTCTTCTCAAAGCTAATTTGCCTCACAACGGTATAGATTTTCCGACAGGAAAAGCTACTGGCCGGTTCAGTAACGGAAAAAATATTGCTGATTTTCTTGGTATGTTATTCTTTATTTAAGCCTTGAAATTAATTAGAAAAATCAGAAGGATAAAAGGATTAAATGACTTTAATTAATAGATAGGGAGAGTCAAATAAGAACTCTAGATATTGGGAAAAATGATTAAGAAAACAATTAAAATCATTATTTTATAATGAAAACTATATAAATGTAAGTTTAAGAGATTTGACTATTAAATTAATTAGTTCATATTTCTTCTCTCATCTCTAAGTTACTCTTAACAAGTTTGTACATGTGTGTAAAACTAAGTTTTAACTTGTAGGTATATATAGCAGTTTAATTTGAATATGTTTTTCAATTAAATAACGTGTGCTATTTGGCAGCCGAAAAGATGGGATTGCCTACCGCGCCACCATATCTATCACTAGGGTCAGAAATTTCGATTACAGGAGTCAGTTTTGCATCAGGAGGCGCCGGACTCTTTAACCGGACTGATGATCACTTTGTAAGAAGAATGCATCTCAAAACCAATGCGGTTTGAGGATCTTTCTTTTTTGAAAACAAAAAATAAAACAGAACCATCATGCATGCATAGGTCATTAAGTTTAGATCCTTAATCTGATTCTTCATTATGTAATAACTGCAGAGACAAGCAATTTCAATGACACAACAAGTTGAGTACTTCTCTTTGGTTCATGATCAGCTGGTTAAACAACTGGGCTTGGATGGTGCCCGAGCCCACTTGGCAAAATCCCTATTTTTTATTGTGATAGGAGGCAATGATCTCTTTGCCTACTTCAACAACAACTCTAAAGTCTCAAAGCAGTACACCCCTCAACAATATGTTGATCTCATGGCGTCCACCTTCAAAGAACTTATGAAGGTAATTAAACCTTTTGTTTTCTAAGATATTGTAGAAGTGGATTTACAACATACACATAAAATGAAACGCTTTCTTTGAGTGGAAAATAATATTATTTGTTGAATACTTGAGTCTTACATCATATTTTTTATAGGATGATTCTAAATCTAAAGGGTAATCTTTCTCACCCTTCCTAGAAAAAGTGTCAGTTGTATTTTGATCATAAACCTAAAGTACAAATCTATTATATTTCGACACTTATGTGGTTCATGTTGGGTGTAAAGTCCTTGAGCTAGTTATTGCTATTGGGCTTGTTTTATTAGATGTTTAGGAAGCCCATTTAGGTTTTCTTGTTCACCAAGCATAAACCCTAGATTAGTCTCTATATATATCATGTCTATGTAATTGTAATAGTTGTCAGAGCTTAATAATAAATCCCTAGTTGCAGCCCGTGGACGTAGGTTCCCCACTGGAACAGAACCACGTAAAATTCTCGTGTTCGTGTGTCGTGCTTTATATTTTCTCGTTTATTATTGCGTGTTCGTTGTGAATCGGCTATTCTGTTGCGCCATTTAATCCTAACAGTTCAAACTTCAAATTGTTTCATATTGCAATCCATATTTCTGGACATTTTTGCTAAAACGATTTTGCAAATAAGACATAAAAAGGTTTAGAGAAAAGATTGGGTTTTTGGAAATACGACATTTACCAAATGACTTGACGTGGTTTATACTTTAAAGAGGTTGTATGGTATGGATGCACGTAAATTTGCGGCGAGCGGAGTTGGAGTCATTGGATGTTGTCCCGCACGGAGAAAGCAAACCACAACCAACGAATGCAATTTCGAAGCAAACGAGTGGTCAATAAACTACAACAACAATCTAAAATTGTTACTACATGATTTGAAGTCAGAATTACTAGAAATCAACTATTCTTACTTTGATAATTATGGTGTGGTGAATAACATCATCCAAAATCCTCAAAGTCACGGTACTTGCTAGTAGTTTTATTGGTCTATTAAAAGGTTTACAATTACAATTCCTTAAACTTACACAGTTTGATTCTCTTATAGGGATTACAGAGATAAAAGAAGCTTGTTGTGGGCTTGGCAACATGAAAGCCGCTATCCCTTGCGGCCCGATTGCGACCTATTGCTCCAACAGAAGGGACCATCTTTTCTGGGATAGTGTTCATCCCACAGAAACCGCGTCAAGTTTATATGCTGATCTTTTCTATAATGGACCACAACATGTTACGTTTCCAATAAATATAGAACAACTTGTTAAGTTGTAGATGGTGAACATGAAGATGGACATCCTATTGTGACAATGATTCTAAGTTGTTTGAAATATTATTTGAAATAAAGTATACATTTTTGTTTGTATTTTGTTTTAATATCGAGGGTCCTCGAAGGTTACTCAAACCTTTATGCGTGTTAAATGAGTTCTTCAAAGGATTCAGTATTCACTATCATTAAACACAAGTGAGGATCATACAACAAACAAATTTAAACCAAAACCAAATAACTCAAAACCCAAATACGACACAAAAGATTACTAAAAAAGGTAAAAGTGTCACATATTCGATCATCCTCTAAACATTAAACAAACGTAAAAGACACAAATCAACAAAATTCAAACCCATATATACAAAAACTAGGTTAGATTCCCGTGTGCTACACGGGTTAAACAATTTACATCCGATAAGAAATTAGAGATAATAAAAAAACTACAAAGAATGAAATTGCATATTCCATTTATCAATGTTACACATAGCAGCGGAGTTAGAAACATAACATAGCACACATTAAATTCAATAAGCTTACAAATTATTAATATAATTATTGTAAAACTCATATTTAAATCTTGTCAATCTCTGTTAAGGTTCATTAAAACTCCATATGAAGACTAAAGTAAAACCCGATAATATAAGTAGTCCATAAAGGACCACTTTGACCAAGAAACTTGAAAGATTTTATAAACCTTAAAATATAATATGCTATTAATCTTCACATTTTAAAGAATTAAGATTAGATAAGAATATTAATATCATATTGTTGCTTGCAGATAGGAAACATTATAAAGAAGAATATATAAACTAAGAGACTGCTACAATCAAACCGTGAAAATCTAAAGCTCTAATATCACATGAGCTGCTCATTTAAATTAGCAAAAAAAAAAAAAAAAAGAGTAATTAATGATAAAGGAAAAAAAGGTTAAGTCGTTAGGAGCCAAACTAACATACACCCCTATTCAATATGTTGACAAAAACTAAAACCTTTAACCAACTGCTAATCAAAGATTAAAAATCCATACCCAATTGCCGAAAAAATGCGTTCACCCTAAAATATATAGGCAATTGTTTACTTATTAAGAGTTGTACCCTTTTGTTCTAGTGAGTAAATTTTAATGCATACTTTCATAAGATTCTGCACAAAATTGAGCCTATAGTCAATTTATATTGTTATACACAACAAAAGTGTATATGACCCTAAAAAAAGTCGCTAAGAAAGTACGACTCACCACGAATACACAAATACAATTTCAGATTAAGTTTTCATTTTTTTTTCACGACACCGTCATACAAACTCAAGGTCTAAATTTCAATTAAAAATGCAGTAAATTCATATTATCAAAATATTCCATAAATAATGGGTAAAAAATATATAAGATGCATATGCTTGCAGTCAAGTCAATCATTTGCTTAAAAACGCACGATTTTGTTACTAAGTAGTCCACTAATTCCCTCATTGTTTGCTTGTTTTTTTTTTTTTTTTTTTTTTTTCTTGTTAAGATTTGTGAGAATAAATAGGAAAGAAGAAAAGTAGCTTATAAAGGAAAAATATGCAAATGAGCGGGAAAAAAATTCAAGAGGCTCTCAAAATGTGTCATGTGTCACACATAAGCTTTTATTTATATATATTATAGTAGATGCAACAAACACTTAAAATACTTTAAATTGTTTTTATTTCATTACAAAATTAGAATAACCTCCTACTTTTATTCTCCTTTTCATTTGTTATTTTTAGACCTTGTGCTAGTTTATTTGTTTTAAAGTTTTGTTATATGTATTTCCCTTCTGTCATATAATAATATATTGAGTAAACATTAAATACAAATACAAATCGGCTTAACTTACTAATCATAAGAAGTAAAGGGGGATTTTTTTTTTTTCCCATCTCCTTAAACATGCTTTCTAGATGAATAATATAAAAAAAATTTAAATTTTTTTTAGCGTAATTACTCTACAACGGTAATTATGTAATTACTCTACACTGAATTTTTTTTTCAGTACTAAAATATATGTTTAACAATATGAAAAAAAAATACCCTCCTTCATTTCTTACGTTAAAAGCTATTTGTAGGATAAGAACTATTTGTACAAAAACATTTCTCATAATATATTTACTTTAGAACATGTGTAGTGGTAAGGTGAAAGGGCATTTTCGCGCCCAAACATCGCCCCCTAGGCGCTAAAGGGGCAAGCGCGAAATATTTCGCGAGGTAGGGGCACTCCATCAGCCAACCAAATTCTTCCACGTTTGTTCTTAATGATTTGTTTATTATTTTCTATTTTTTAATTATATTTTAATATATTAAAATATTCAAAAAAGGCACTTTTTTGCCCCATATGGAGCCCAATTCACATAAAGGGGCCCGGTGTTTTGGGGTGAACGGGCGCGAATTTGCCCATTTAACGCCCATTTGGGGCTTCCATTACGTATAGTCTTACTTTCTCGAACTACTATTGTTTGTTTTGGTAGTTCACTAGTTATGGTAGAAGTCAGATTGATATCTATAACACAACATGGTCCAAGCCCAATTGATATCTAAATACACATACTGACATACATACATGTATGGTAATGGTATTATGTTATGAACACTATTGGTCCAAGCCCAATTGATATCTATCTATAACACAACATGGATCCAACCAAGGAGTACTACAAGTTAAACGCATGTTAAAGTTATACACTTATACGCAAGGATAGAATTAGAAGGAGGTTAGGAGGCATGGTTTATTTGGCTTATGTAATTGTTCTAGTTTCTCATCTCAATTTCTTTACTTTAATCAAGTCACGCTGCATCGATGGCGGACGAAACGCTATTCCTCATTGCCAACATCAGAACCTTGGATGAACAACAGTCCATGATTATCCAATTGAAGGATTGGAACGATAATGGGACTAAAGGTGATATCGATCTAGGGTCAGCTCCAAACAATTCAGATTCAAAGCATTCCACCATAGATTGCGACGCTAATGTCACCAAATCTAACTGTCACATTCGCTTTTCGTGACAATCTACCAAAACTGAATCCGCCCTCCAGGACGGTATTTGATGAAATGCCTGCGCGTATTGAACTTGTTAAACCTTGTCTAAATTTAGTCTTGACAGATGCTTCAAAACAGAATGTTATGGTTGAAGTCAGAAACCAACGTTTGTGATGGTGATTCTTCTATTGATTCAACAGTTATTCACTCATTTGCATGGAAACCAAGTCTGATTGTGAACCATGTTCCTGTGTCTCCTATAAAATTTGGTATCCTTGTTGTTCATGCTTTGGTTCCTAGTCTTCTTGATTTCTAAATACTGGCACTATTTGGGTAGCAACGAATGTAACTTCTGACACGGTTGCATATCAATTAAAATCCCCTAGATGTTCTCATTGTTGTGTGATTGGCCATGTCTATGATCATTGTATTTTTCGGCCATCGAATAGGGATATGCATGTTCATCTGGAACCTGATCCACACTTTGCCAAACTTCGGGCCCATGTTAGTGCAAAGACTAAAGTCCATCTATAAGCAATGTTGGTTCATTTGTTAATGAATTTTTAGTCAACACTGGTGGTTCCACTCCTACAACTTTTGGGTCCAATTCAATATTAACTATTTAACTCATCCAAACAAGAACGAATATGAAGTTATATGTGGTACCCTTGCAAACATTGATGTTCTCGGCGTCTTGGTTATATAGAGATAAACGAGCTGCTTTTGAAAAACATATATTCTCATCAAAACGTTTGTATACAAAAATACAATGCTCGTATCACTTTATCAAATTTCTATACCTCAAGATTTACGATGCTTTCTAGAAAGGCTCTTGTTGTTGTTTTCGCCACTACACAATCTTGTCTACTACTCACAAGTTTGGATGCCAAACATAGCTAATGAAAAAAAAAAAAAAAAAAAATTAGGTCTCGTTCCGTGACTGGTGATTTCTGACCCCCTGGATAAATTTTTCAAGCTTTGCCACTGATTATAGGCTTTATTATAACATATTACGTTTTACAAGGTTTATAGAGAATTGTAGTTAGTCATAATAGATTATAGCGGAAAAATAATAGATCATACATGTGTTAGTAGACTGTAATGAGCTTTAAGCCTTTAATAGTCATGATATCTTTTAGTTAGTGGACCTTGATAACTTTCTTAGGCTATGTTACGTCTTAAAGGGTTAGATCGGGTTATAGGGAGTTATAATTCATCATAATGGTTGATTAGGGGTGTTAGCGGCTCGAGAGCTACCCGGGATCGGCTTGGTAAAAAGCCCGAACGAGCCGAGCCCGAGCCTGAAATATGGCTCGTTTAGTTATCGAGCCCGAGCCCTAGAAACAAAGCTCGATTGGGCTCGCGAGCCTAAACGAGCCCAAACATAATTATAAGTTATTTATATATATCTTAAAATTTATAGCCCACATCTCCAAAGTCCAAGTCCTTATTTCATAGGCCCATTTAATAACACTCGCGAGCCGAGCTTTTGCGATCTCGAGCCGAGCTTTGAGCTCGTTTGAGATTGTTCTCAAATCACCTCGAGCCGAGCTCGAGCTTTTGATTTTGCTAGCGAACCGAGCTTGAGCTCAAGATTGTAGGCTCGAACCGAGCCGAGCTCGAGCTCGAGCTTCATAAAACCATAAAAAGCCGAGCTCGAGCTTCATAAAACCATAACGAGCGGGCTCGGCTCGGCTCGTTTACACCCCTATGGTTGATATTTGATAAGATTTCAAACATGTCTTAATATTCTCTCTCTCTCTCTCTCTCTCTCTCTCTCTCTCTCTCTTTATATATATATATATATATATATATATATATATATATATATATATATATATATATATATATTGCAAAGGGATTAATCTTACATGTCATAATATTATGCAATCTCTCCTTTGAGAGATGCCACATAGGATGTGACGTGGCAACTCTGAACCAATTAAAAAAAAGAAATAAATATGATTTAACCTAATCTATTATAATATTTAACTTAATCTATTAAATACCTAATCTACTAAACCTAAATATTAAACCTTTATTATTTTCTCTCTGGTATTTCCTCCCATAACTTTTAAACGTTAATAGCTTTTATATACGAGATTTTTTAAAGAAAAAAATTACACCAAATTAACGAGCGTTTTATTATCTTTCCAACGAGTACCATAGTGCTATATAAAAACAGGTATTGTGTCGGGTTTGGGATTAATTTTAAAAAAATTGTGGGTTTGGGTCGGGTCTGGGATTAGGTGATACCCGACCTGATTACCCGAAACAACATACCCAAATACCCGAACTACATACCCGATCATATACCCATGAATTTTTTAACGCATCACATAACCCTTAGACTAATGCGTTCGACATTTCAATAATTAACTTTTTTTTTCTTATTTCATGTTAGTTATTTTTAGAATGATCGATTACAAACTTCCGAATTCATTTGTAATGGCACTAGATTTATACCCCGGCGCAGAGATTCGTTTTTTTTTTATATTTGAATATGATATCTTATGGGAGAGATTTGTTTATAATAATAATAATAATAATAATAATAATAATATGTTATATTAGATATTTCAGCCCGGGACTTTCTCGGGATAAAAACTAGTGATGATAATAAAACGTTTATTATCAACATCTCGATAAAACGTATGGGATAACGTTAACTCATTTAGTTTGAAATTTGGTATTTATCTTCTAGAAAATAACCCTACAAAAATTTGTCCGTATTTTGATAAGAGCTCAACTATAGTGTTATTTCATATTTTGTAGTACAAACGGGGCCGGTGGACCCTTTTTTTCTCTTTTAATAACCCAAGTACAATCATTGAGAGAGCCTTCTCTTAAGGCTATTTATTTTTTTAATTTCAAAACAAAAGTTTTTGTCATAGTTTCTCACTTTCTTGCTACTTAAATAAACACCTTTACTTAGATCTTAAAACATAAATTTCAATTATCAAACGTTATCATTAAACGACATGTTAGATAGTATGTTATAACTTGGACAAGAACATCATCAAAGATGCAACATTTAACGAAGGAAAAATTACAGAAATCGTTTAACTTCAAAATTGATTAGAATCGTCCTTTATGTTATAAAATCCTGCAGCTATCGCTCTTTATGCCTAACCTGGTTTATTTTTGTAGTTAAGTTTGGTCATATGGACCCACATGAAGACAAAATGGCAGTTATGCCCTCATCTCTATCACCACCCTCACTTACAGGGTCGGCTCAAAAAATCCGAGACCCAAAGCGGATAGCAAACATTAGGCCCTTTTCGTAAAAAAAAAAAAAATTGATTTAGATCTTATGATTCATGTAATATCTTTATGTATGCATAATTATAGATCATAAATTCCAACGTCAATAAGCTAAAGCTAAAATCATTTACATATAACATGTTCATTTTTAGAATTTGGGGCTTTAAAAAAGTGGGGGCCTAAAGCCCTTGCTTTATTTCACTCCCCCTTGAGTCGGCCCTGCTCACTTACATTCTTCAATAACCACCACCACCACTGTAACCACATACCACCTCTTAACCACATACACACCACCACGTCCAACACCTCACTCCAATAATATTCTCAAACCACCTCTCCCTCTCAATTTTATAAAAAGTGTGCTATCATTTGGTACGTTTTCAAGATTCATTTACATTTACAATGCTCCCTAAGTTTTATTGCTTACATTCCAACCCATTCAACACATAAAAAATAAGTTGTCTGTCTGATTGTAACACCTAGGCATATCCCACATCTCCCGTTGACAAGAGAGATCTTGGTTCATAAGTAACGTCGTGCCTCATAAATCACCAACGCGTTTTAGGCTTAGTTGTCTGTGAAGCATATGAAAACTCCATAGTTAAGCCTGCTCAGGTGGGAGTAGTACTAGGATGGGTGACCTACTGGGAAGTTTTCACTCGGGCGACCAAAAACAAATCCATAAGCTTCTAGTGGGCAAAGCAGACAATATTGGATGATATTAGAGGCGGGGTGTTACACTGATGCTCACAATGACCAAGGGAAATAGTCCGATGATTTGAACCAAAGTTTAGAACAAGGGGAAACACCTGTCATCACCTACCACCACCGCCACCAAGTAATTTGACATTTAGATTTGGGGGTTAGGGTTTGTTGATTATGGTGGGATTGTCGGATTTGGTGTAGTTGCCGGATTTGTTCCTATTGCTATAACGAACAATCGCAAACTGAATTGATTTTGATCAATTTCAACAGGTCTCCCACTAGAAACGACAAAAGCTTTGAGCCAAGTCATAAGACCACTCGTAGTGGGGAGGTGTAGAAATTTAGGGTTTCATACACAGAAATACAGAAGATAAGCCAACACAAACTCATAAACAATATCAACACAAAGATGTAGGCGACAAAACGGTGACAAATCTCTTATTAACCCAAACCATAAAAAATACCCCCCAGTTACCCAATAGATCTCAGCAATCACTGAGATCAAATAATATGGAGTACAATACACCAGATCTGCTGACTACAAAGATCAGCAGATCACAAAGACGAAATACAAATAAGAAATAGACGAACAGACTTACAAAAAGACTAGAAACCCTAAAATACAGAGAAGACTCAGAGAAACAAGAAAGACAAATGAAGAGCTAAACTAATAACTCGTAGCAGGTGAAGCTTTAAATAGGCAGCTGAAGAGAGATCCAACGGCCACGAATGAAACCATCCAACGAACAAGAATATGCCATGTCATCAATCCGTGTGAGAAAACACACCAACAAACACAATACTGAATGACCCGGTTCAAACTACCAGCTCAAACATAATGAACCCCTGAAACACACTGATGGGCTAAAACCTGGACTGAACCTTTGAGCCCAATAAGACACAAGCTCTTAGCCCAATAACCACAAAGATATTAGCCCAATAATATTAATAGAATTTGAATATTAATAGTAATTGAATTACATAACTGGATATATTTTCAACACCCCCTCATAATTCAATTACCAAAAAGATTAGATAAACCAAGCTTAGAACACAAATACTCATGTTGATTACTAAACAGACCTTTCGTAAAAATATCAGCAACCTGCTCATTAGACTTAACCTTGACTGCTTTAACAAGACCTGAACTGATCTTCTCTCTTAAGAAATGAAGATCAAGCTCAAAATGTTTCGTCCGATCATGAAACACTGGGTTTTCTGCTATGGATATAGCAGACTTGCTATCACAAAAAACACTCATGGGCAAGCTACTTTGAACACCTAACTCACTCAACAAATTATGTATCCAAATGAGCTCGCATACAGCAGAACACATAGCTCGGTATTCAGCTTCGGCTGATGATCGAGCAACTATGTTTTGTTTTTTACTCTTCCAAGATACTAAATTATTACCCATAAAGACACAAAACCCAGTTACGGATTTTCTAGTAACTAAACACTTAGCCCAGTCTGCATCAGAAAATGCAGACAAGGTCAGATTATCATTTTTCTTAAAGACAATACCCTTGCCAGGTGAATGTTTGAGATATCTTAACAACCTCAAAGCAATGTGCAGAATAGCCTGAGTTGGTTTATGCATAAACTGACTCAGGAACTGAACTGCATAACTTATGTCAGGACGGGTCAAAGACAAATAGATAAGCTTACCTATAAGCCTTTGAAACCCAGTGATATCCTCTAAAGGTTTATCACTTTTATCTTTCCTGACACTAAGAGCATAATTCTGCTCAATAGGAACACATACAGGCTTACAACCTAAATACCCAAAATCACTAAGTAGATCTAGGCAATATTTTCTTTGATTAAGGCATATATCAGTACCTGAATATACAACCTCTATACCAAGAAAATATTTTAACTGCCCAAGATCTTTAATCTGAAAACTTTCTTTTAACAACTGTTTAACTTTACTAATTTCAGTATTATCATTACCAGTGATGACTATGTCATCGACATACACAAGTAACACAATAAAGACACCATTTTTTGACTTCACAAACATTGAGTGGTCACATACACTTTGAATGAAACCTATGGTTTTCAAGACAGTGACTAACTTTTCATTCCATTTTCTAGGGGCCTGTTTCAGCCCATACAAAGATTTAACTAACTTACACACTTTAGACTCGTTCCCTGAAGAGTAACCTTCAGGTAACTGCATATAAACATCCTCAGATATAGAACCATACAAGAAAGCATTATTTATGTCAAGTTGAAACAATGTCCAGCCATTTTGGACAGCCATACTAATAACACACCTAATTGTGACCATCTTAACTACGGGAGAAAAGGTTTCTCCAAAATCTAACCCCTCCCTTTGGTTATAACCTTTGGCAACTAACCTTGCCTTATACCTATCAACTTGACCATCAGCTTTATACTTGATTTTATATATCCATTTACACCCAATTGCCTTTCTACCAGGTGGTAGATCAGTGACAATCCAGGTGTTATTCCTGTATAGAGCCTCCATTTCACTATTCATTGCTTCAACCCACTTAGGATCTTTGGAAGCATGATAGTAAGATGCAGGTTCTATAGACTTATCTATATTAGATATAAAACACTTGCTTTCAAAGGAAAGGTTAGAGTAGTTGACAACCTTTTCAACTCCATACTTAACCTTTCCTTCTATCACATAATCAGTAAATCTCCTAGGTAACACTGACTGCCTAGTGGTCTGTCTAACAGATGACATCCTATCTCCCTCAGGAGTAAGTGTCTCATCATGTGAACCCTCTAATCCTGAGGGGCTAGACCCTCTACCTTCTGTACTACCAGGCTGCTGACCATGATCATGGTCTACCTCACTGGCAGCCCTGGGAGAGCAGCCTAACTGATCCTCAGGAGAGTGATCCTGAGTACAACTTGTTCCCCCTTCATCATCGGGAGGACTTGAACTAGGTTGACTCTCATCACTCTCAGATCCTTTGGTATCATAAGTATCAAAAAAGTTTGAATGATCCAGATTTTTAAAAACAGTCTCTTTAAACTCAGTTTTAAAAGGATATATGTTCTCATAAAACTTAACATCTCTTGAAAATGTTATCTTTTTTGACTCAAGACTTAACAACTTATAACCCTTTTTTACAAAAGAATAGCCAATAAACACACATTTATCAGCTCTACTACACAACTTATCTGGTTCATTCAAAACAGTTTCAAAACAAAGACACCCAAAGTTTCTTAAATGACTCAAGACAGGGGGGAACCCATGGACTAACTCATAGGGACTTTTACCAGCTAACACTGACGAGGGAACCCTGTTTATAAGATAAGAAGCAGTAAGTACACACTCAGACCAGTATCTAAGTGGCAAACTACTCTGGAACAGTAAAGCCCTAGCAGTGTTTAATAAATGCCTATGTTTTCTCTCCACAACACCATTTTGTTGTGGAGTGTAAGCACAGGAAGTCTGATGCAGAATACCCCTTTTATTACAAAACAATGACATTTGTTTATTTACAAATTCGGTACCATTGTCACTCCTTAAAACTTTTATATACTTAGAAAATTGTGTTTTAATCAATTCATAAAAATTTTCTATGTTTTCAAACACTTCACCTTTGTTTCTAAGTAAATAGACCCACACAGACCTAGAGTAATCATCAACAATGGTCAGAAAATACTTGAATCCTTCCCTACTTGTGACCTTATAGGGACCCCACACATCAAGATGTACAAGATCCCCTACTTCTTTTGACTTATGTTCACTAAGAGGGAAAGGGACTCTAACTTGTTTAGCTTTATGACAGACTTCACAAGGATGAGAGTCTGTATTACCAATATTCAGCTCATCTTTTAACACTGCTAAGACCTGACTGGAAGGGTGACCAAGCCTACTATGCCACAAACTATGGTCAGAAATACTACTAAAACAAACATTACTAAAACTCACATTATCTCCTACAAAATACAAACCATCCTGCTGTCTACCAGTCACCAGGACTCTCCTTGTGCTGGAATCCTGGACAGAGCAGGAGTGTTCATTAAAAAGAACATCAAGTTTGTTGTCCTTAGACAACTTATGCACAGAAATCAAATTCACACAATAATCAGGAATGTAAAACACATCAGTCAAGACAACACCTTCAGCAATCTTAATATCACCAATTTTAGCAACTTTAGCATTAGTACCATTTGGGTGTTTAACTTCCATGTTATACTTAGATACATCTACACAATTAATCATATGTTTATCATTACCAACCATATGCTGATTAGCACCAGAATCCATAATCCAACCAAGCAACAAAGCATATTTAAGCATAGTAGAACAATTAGCAAAGTTCTTAAACACCTTAGACAGTTTAGACAAAACAGACAAACTGGAGAAGCCATTTACAATAACTGACTCACCTCCAGAATTGGAAGACTGAGGGTCACTTCTAGATTTTTCACTAAGCAAACTCATCAACTTGGAAATCTGCTCAGGAGTGAAAGGTGAACCAGAACTAGACGCAATATTTGCACATGCATTATTGTTGGACACACCAGTTCTAGGATTATTATTAGTGTTATTATTATTAGGTTTAGAAAACTGACCAGGAGGTCTCTTTTTAAAACCAAGGGGATACCCAACAATTTCATAACACCTATCAATAGTGTGTCCAATCATATTGCAATGTGTGCATTTTAAGTTAGGATTAGGTCCTCTATTATTATTATTATTGGACCTTCTCCTATTATCAACAACAGAATTTGCTGCTTTGGCAGCAAAAGACACAGTTGATCCCTTTGATCCATTACCAACACCTCTATGAGACTCCTCTCTAGAGATTACAGCAAAAGCAGTTTTGACTGAGGGTAATGGATCACTGGTCAATAATGTAGTTCTAACAGGTTGATACATCTCATCCAAACCCATTAGAAACTGCATTAGTTTGATCAAACTATTAAAATCATTGAACTCTTTAGCAGCATGGCATGTACAAACAGGCAATTGCACAATAGAATCAAATTGTTTCCACATAGTGTTAAGTTTATTATAATACTCAGAAACAGAACTACCACTTTGTGTAATACCATTTATCTTTTGATGCAAATTAAACATAACACATCCATCAATTCTATCATATGTTTCCCTAAGATCAAGCCAAACATCTCTAGCATTTTCAGAGAAAACTTGTCCTAGATACAATTCATCACAAACAGAATTAATCAACCAAGACAAAACCACAGAGTTGCATCTATCCCATTGACTAGCTAATACATCATTGTCAGCAGATTTCATACAAGTACCATCAATAAACCCTAGCTTATTTTTACCTTGTAAAGCAAGTCTCATAGACTTAGACCATACAGAATAATTTTCAGATCCTTTTAGTTTTATACTAATAATAGACAGACTAGATGTGTCACTAGGATGAAGATACAAAGGATCACTTATATCTAACTTACTAACAAGTGTTCCTTCATTAGGACCAGAGTTGGGGCCACTACCACCAGGGTTGGCAACCCCACCTCCTCCTGGATTAACAACATCACCCATATTATCACAATCAGGAAATCACAAACCAAACAAACAATATCACTATCCAAGAAGGAAACAGACAAACAAATGACAACAATCAAACAATCAAGACAGTAATCAACCAGACCAGACGAAAGACCAACAGACAAACAATAACCTAATAAGGCGAAGCTGTGTCAGTGATACAGATCATGGGTTCATCACTCATAGGTGCCCACGCAGTTCTTAACACAGGAGCCACAACACACTAAAAACTAGACAGACAAGATAAGACAGACAAAATACACAAGATAACAGTGCCGGTCCACCCTAACCCGGCCAAGACGCCTAGACACACAAAGTAAAATACAGAGACAAGGAACGATCTCACAGTGAGTGGGAACCCAAGTTAGGGTTTCGCCTATCCCACAACCAACACCTTCACTTAGGGTGTTGAGTTATGGGAGCAATTGTAGCAATAACTCCAATCAAGAATCCCCAGCAACTCCTTCGCCAACAATCGTTGACCACCACAACCTGTCAAATAATAGCAACAATATACCAATAATAGACCAGATCTATTGAATCAAGATCAGATCTACTATATCAGACAACCAAGGACCAGATCTACAATACAGATCAGATCCTCGAACAAGACACACAAGAATGACAGCGGAAGACTCAGAAAAGACCAGGATCGAGAGCCTAATGCTCTGATACCATGTAGAAATTTAGGGTTTCATACACAGAAATACAGAAGATGAGCCAACACAAACTCTTAGCCCAATAACCACAAAGATATTAGCCCAATAATATTAATAGAATTTGAATATTAATAGTAATTGAATTACATAACTGGATATATTTTCAACAGGAGGGATTTGAGCGTTTTTCGCCCCATCCACGCTCTGCACCAACGCGTAGGCCGGCGTTTTGAAACAAAAAGTGGTTTGGTGTGGATAATTAACGTTGTGGAATTTGTATTTGAACGAGAGAGTCGGATCAATGAGCCATTTGGAGTGAGTCCATGAATTCCACCCCATTACAAATGGTATAGATATTGAACGGGCCCCTTTGTTCCGGTTTCCTGTCATCAATCATCACGTGACTCTTTGGTGCAAAGATTCTGCTACATCGTGCTATATATTCACTGTTGTACAATCTTTATTTTACTAGTGAGTAGTGACACGCATTCCCATTCCCGCTGTCACAATCATCTTAATATGACTTTCATCCAAACTATTTGGATGTTAATTACTGTTTACAAATCTTGTTTTAACGTCGGGTTAACAGGCCAGTAATGATGTGAAAAACGCTATGTATTAAACATGAATATAATTCGGTTAACTAACTATACTTTATGTCTATATTACAGTTGTATATTTTATGTACCAACTACCAAGAGAAGAGATGATAGAGTTTGGCCTCCGAATTTTAATTATTTAAAAAAAAAAGTTAAAATTACATAATGTGTTTTTTCTTAAACAAGTACTATCGTGTCTTAAAAGTCATGAATTACAAGCTTTAATGTAAATTAAAGTTTCTGGTGGAGTCACATGGAAGTATCTAGCTAAAAATATGCTTTCTAACAAATACATAAGTCCATATGTAATGGGTCGTGGAAATTAACCTCCTCCTTTATTTTGCTTTAATTTTATTGGTCAGCCAAAAATAGTTCAATTCCACGCCGTGAAAAAAAAAACGCCCAAACTCATTTTAGGCCAAAAACGCCCCTGGGGGCAGTGCAGGGGGGTTTGGGGGCGTTTTTTGCCCATTCCACGCCCAAAATTGGTTTCATTACCAGATTAGGTCCGATACTTTGGTAAAGAAATTCCACTGCAGACTTAATTAGTTGAATCACATACCGGGATTGTTATAAAATTATACAAGATGAGATTAAGAATCTAAAAGAGAAAATAATTATTTAGTTAATTAGTAATCATTTAATCTGGTAACAAGATGAGATTTTAATTTATCTTCTGTGGTACCAGGGATGTTAATGACAACATCTTGAAGCATGACTTCATTAACACATGACATACTTCCATGGTGAACTTTTGCTTCCATTGCTCGCAATGCATCCATCAACTTGGCTACAGGCGAATCGCAGTTGTCGGACTGTACTCTGATCATCGCATCTTCACCCACCATTCTCACTTCAACCTCCACTCCCATCGTTCTGTTTATGTTTCCAGCTTTGTTACAACTCTTTGATTTGATACTAGACACGACCGTGTCCTGTTTTTCGACGCTTGTTTCATCTATTTCGACCTTTACTTTCTTTAACTTCTGGTGGTTGTTCATCTCCTGCAGCTTTGATTCGAGTTCTTGCACTCTGTCTTTCAGTTGGTTGATGTAACATACCGCGTCTGCCAGTAAGGACGCCTTATCCATTTTGGACACGTTTGGGACCACAGACCGTAGGGTGTAGAACCGCTGGTTTAGCTTCTCACGACGCTGGCGCTCTGCCTCAACGTGGTTCACTGGAGGATCCTTTTCTTTCCTTTTCGCGCCTGCCTTTTTCGTGGTGGTTCGCACTAGTAGGCAGTGTGAATCAGATTGTTCCGATGTTGTATCTAAACTCGTAACAGTAGGTTTTCTATTTTGTAAAGAAATATATTAGCAAAATTTAAACATGAAAGGAGTTTTTAATTATTTAGATAATAAAAAGAACTAACAGAGTAAGCCTTTGAAGGTAAAGGCTAAACTACCATAGTAAGGGTATTTGCCGTTGGATCTCCGTCTCTGTCTTTATAATTATAAAAAAAATCACTATCTTTTCTCTCTCATTTTCGATTAATTATATTTTTTTTACACTTTTATCACTAACTTTTGTCACTCACATAAATACGGAGAACCAAATGTAAATGCGAAAAGTCAAACTTTGTTAATCTATAATTAATGATTAATAATGTGACGGTCGTTATTGCTCATACCGACCGCCACTTTTAACAGTGTATATATTACTCTGCCAAGTGTTACCATTGATTTTGGTTAATATTTAATATTTTGATGACTAACTAATGAGTAATCACTCACAAAACTCACACCTATATTTTGAACCTAGGGGAGTATTATTACCTTCCTATCTTGATGACTAAGACCCTTCGGTGTGGAGGCAGCATGGGGTGGGCATGTCCATACCGACCTGGGCAACACCGTCCCCTTAGGCACAGCACGACATGGGCGGTAGGCTAAAGACTTTGATACCTGGCCATTTGTTATTATTTTTAATAATTTTTTATTATTTTTAATAATACTGGCTAATGAGGAGGTCCATCATCATAGTGTACACCACCCATTGAAGGCCCATCATGAAGATGCCACCCCATCCACACCCAAAGGTCTAACTAATGAGTACCCACAACTCGAGACGTCACACTCCCCTTTAATATTGATGTCGCTAGCCTACAAGTTTTTTTTGTTTTTATTATTAATTAATTAATTAATTTTAATTTTAATATATGATATTATTACCTTCCTATCTTCCCAGATTTCTTGGGTTGTTGATCCATCATAGGTTCTCCAAAATCAATAACATTCATACTCTCCTCTTCAGGCAACCCAACCACCACATCCCCAAACGAAATCACCTTACCTTCAGCTCTACTCAACTGTTTTACAACAGTGGTTGAAGGACAAGACGAAGACGAAGAATAACAACACCCACCACCAAACAACGACTGTACTCGATGAGCCAAATCAGAGCCTATCTGATGAATAATATGATAAGACCCCACTTCCATAACTCCATTACTAGTAGGAACATAAACCAACGTCTCTAGCCCATGAACATGAGCTTCCTTCACCCTATCACAATCACTTGCTAACAGATTATGTGCACCAGTCAACCAAACGGTGGACGTTGTGGTTAAAGCTTTAGCAGGTGCTGACCCGTCGTCTAGATTAAATGATCGGGTTAACGACACGACGTAGAACCAGTCTGGGTCATCTGGAGACTGGGTTTCTTTTAAAAGTGGTTTGTTTGGGTGTTGGAGAAAGTAACCATCGTCATATGTTAATGAAAGACGACCGTCGTCGTGGTTGAAGGTTTTCCAGAAAATGGCGTAGGCCCATGGGTGGTGGGGTTGGGTTTGGAGGAGGTGATGGAGCTTGTGGTGGCAGGGTGGTGGCGTGTGGGTGGTGTCGTGGTGGTTGATGATGGAGGAAGAAGAAGAAGGTGAAAGAACTAGAAAATCATCCATTGTTTGGAAGGAAGGAAGGATAGAAATAATTGAGTGGTTGAACAGAGTGAGTTGTTTGGTGGTATGCTCCCAAGCGAGGGGTTAGATAGATTTTATTAGGTGAGTTAATAATTAATACTACTCGCTAAATTTAAATTTACACCCCTCAAAATAACTTATTTTTATATTTTATTGGAAATATTATTTTGTTTTTGCAATATATAAGTTTGAATGCATGGTTATAATTTATTCAACAATGTTTTTAAGTTTTTATATTATTTGATACGGATGTGTTACTGAAAGTAATCTCTCTATTCTTACGTGGTAAAGGTAAGACTGTCTACGTCTTACCCTTTCAGACCATACCTTAACTTTACTATTGTGGGATTAACCGAGAATGATAATGATGATACTACTTGAATGTATCCCACTAGCTATATCCTCTTGCATTTTCGTCTTCGATTCTTTTTAAATCTGTATTAAAATTTTTTTATAAAATTCAGAAAATAACATTTACGTCAGTTTAACTTAATGATTTTTATGCCCCTGATTTAACTTTGGTATTTAACAGAGTTTGCAAATTGGATGGATTTAGCACTAGATTTCTAACCTTAGTGGTTTAGGTGTCAAAAATTCTTATTTTGGACGGATCTAATAATATTGACTAAACCTTAGAGACGAATTTGGTCATTTACTTTTCTAAAAACTACAAGCTAAAAATCCAAAAACGCAAAACCTAAAAACTAAGATCGTAGGGTTTGATGAGACGGTTACAATGCCGCTTGAATAAGCTCGATCGGAGTTCGTTTAATACCCTTCCTACGACTTTTTATTTTTGTTCACTGTTTATTTAATACTAACCCTATTAACATGTTTATAATCCATGATTTACATGGTAAAGTAATGTATATAAAATGCTCTCTTTATCTAGGCCATAAATTTCAGGCCCAATATCCCAACAGATCAAAACGTCGTGTATGGGAATGGGAGTATATCTAGTCATCTAGGCCATAAACGTCAGGCACAAGAAGCCCATTAAGGTACTGTGAATGTCATGGCATTTCCTCAGTTATACCCAAGACTCTAATGGACCTTGGTCATGTTAGGGGCAAAAACCATAGCAATGTTATGGGAGTTCGTTTTGTTTTGTTGTTCATATTTCACCCCTGCCGGCCAACACTTGTAGCCCAGTTGGTTGAAGGCCTAAAGTTTCCTATGGGAGGCTTGGGTTTAATTCCCAATAGCTACATTTGGAGGACATTGGTGGAGGGGAAATGAGGGATGACCTGACCATTGGCTTGGGTTCGAGTCCTGATCCCGACCGGTTTTACCGACTATTTCACCGTCGTGCCTTCAGGAGGGTGAGTGGTCGGGTTTTCCCGGGAATTGGTGGCAATTGGTAGCCCGGGTACTCTCGAGTACCTGATTCGCCAAAAGGGTGCCCGAGAATGCTCGGAATTGATTCGTTGGCCATTAAAAAAAAATATTTCACACCTGCCATAAAGTTTATGGTCCAATCAAGAAGTGCAGCCACTGTTAGAGGAAATGATTTCGCAATTGCGCTAAATTCTTCTTCTATGTTGCAATGGCGCGGGTGTTAAGACCACCCGTAGTGGGGCTCTATATTGGAGAAAAAAAAAATAGCGACCCCCAACACCAAAACAGGGGGGCTCTATTTTAGAAAAATCAAGGGGGGCTCCATATATATAACGCCGGATTCATTTTGCCCCCTCCAATCAATGGCTGCCACCTCACACTCTCTCTCTCTACTTTATTATTATTTTAATTTAAAAGTTAAAATAAAATATTAATTGGGGCTTTATAAATAAAGCCCCTATCACTACACCCCTTTTTCACTTTATCTCTCCACGCTGACTCAGCAGCCACGTGGACCAATCAGAAAGAGGGGCTTTATATATAAAGCCCCCCACTACGCATGGTCTAACAAATCAAGAACCCTAGTAGGCAGTTCTCTGAAGCATGCCTGTGTGTACAAAGTTATGATCAATATCTAATAATTTGATAATAAAATAAATGTCCTTTAGATATACGGGTCGTTTCCCTTGTAGAGCCGGCTCAACCTATTTAGAGGGAGTTAGAGGAAGGCCATATTTTGAGACACTTTCCAAAAAAATAATAATAATAGATGAAGCTTATTAAGACCATGTGTAGTGGGAGACTTTATTTATAAAGCCCCCCTTCCTGATTGGTCCACGTGGCTGCTGAGTCAGCATGGAAGGAGAAACTGAAAAAGGGGTGTAGTGGTAGGGGCTTTATTTATAAAGCCCCTATTATAAAGCCCTTATTAATATTTTATTTTATCTTTTAAATAAAAAAATAATAAAATAATAAGAGAGAGAGAGTGTCTGATGTGGCAAAGGATGATTGGAGGGGGGAAGTTTTGTTCCGGCACCATAAATATAACGCCAATGCATGATTTTGAAAAATAGAGCCCCCATGTAATGGTGTTGGGGGCTCTATTTTTGTGTATAGCGCCCACAAACCTTCCCACTACGATGGGTCTAAGTAAACATTTTGCAATAAATTATTTTTTTAGGAATTATCCTATACATTATATTATAATTTATTTTATATTTAAGAAAGGGATGGAATGAACAGTAAAAAGATCCCAGTGTTTTACTTCTCATCCTCCACATGCCCCTAATTTTTGTATATGGAACAAAAGAGACACAGTTTACATTAATAATACCTTTCCACTAAGTTCTTTACAATGATGCCCACATAACCCATGTACCAAAATTAGTAAGACTAGCGGAAAGGCCCGCGCTTTGCGGCGGGTGTCCCAAGTGTTATCAGATAAAATGAAACCACATCATTAAGTACACAAATTAAGTTGAACACAAACAAAACAAAATAAACCAACTCTATAATCCTAAATAGTCTTACTTTACACCAATATAAAAGGTGAGTATGAACCCAGTTTAAGTCGGTCTTAAGTATATTTATGTTATTATACAAAAACACAAACAAAACAAAACAAAGAAAACACAAACGTCTCACTTGCTAAAAGTATATGTGAGTAGAAAGCAAATTTAAAATCGTCTATACATTTGGACCTAGAAACAATATGTTAAACTATGGTAAGGTTTTCTCGGGTTTCATACTCTAATGGAAAGTCGACCACTAAGGGTGAAACCTTTGTCAAAACTCTCACCTGTGGATCTGGGTTCGTTTCCAGCTCATGTTTTGTTTGCTTCCTTTGATCATAGAACTTAGTATTCCCTATTACATACATGTACAAACATAGTACCATATTACTCATTAGTCGGATTGTCTAGTTCTAAAAGTTGACAACAAAAATCATATTTTAATTTTCTTTGTGAAGAACTTGAGCAGACTATATCCCTTTCCGAATTATCATATCCTTGTTATAAACTTGGGTTGATGAGTCTTAATCCCAATAAAAAACAAATGAAATGCATGATTTTTCTTTTTAGAAAGTAGTTGTCATACCAACATATTCTAAATCAAGGGTTAGATATTCATACCAGAGCTCGGTCTGAATTGATTGATGTTGAGCCACCAATATCGATATCATTTGTAGCTAGAAGTACCTAAGCATGAATCAAACCATCGCGTGTCAAAAACAACAATAATCACCCAAAAACGAACCTTCTGCACCTAAAATCATATGATAAATTACAGCTACATATCATATGATAAATTACATCCAATAAAAAAAACAAAGCTCAGTTGGGGTTTAAACTTCAAATCAAATAGCAACCATAATCGAGAAGCATATGTTTTAAACTCAAGTAATCATTATTCACAATTAACAATGTAAGGGGAAAGGAAGCATATTTAAGAACCATGACGGCGACGGCGAAGTTGACGGTGACGACGGCGGAGAGAGGCGGCCATTGACAGAAACACAAAACCCCATGATGATCTCAAAATGTTTGTCTCTGCCATTATATTGAAGAACGATAAAACGGGATATGAAAGGGATTCGGATTACGATTAAAAGGGAGTAATTGAAAGGGCAAATTGAAGGGTTCATTAAAGCTACTTGAATAAGAGTAATTGAAGGGTTAATTGTGGGTTGGGGTTACGAAAGCCAAGGTATCGATAAGAAGATGCAGAAGAAGAGGGTAATGTCGTTTGTAGAAGAGGGTAGTGTCATTTTCTTTAGGTGTAGGGGTATTTAGGGTATAAATGGGGTTAAAAAATGAGATTTCTAAAGGGTCTTTTGGACTCCCATCTTAAAATGTGAGTGATATATTGTGTAATATCTCTTTATAGTTTTATTCGTATAATTTAGCTAGCACTTTCCGTACACTTATCGTCTTGCAGCGGGGAACATAAACACCTATAGATTGGCAAGATGAAAGCTTTAAGATAATTTGCGTTATCAAATAGCCGAACCTCTAGCACTACCATTGCAGTAAAGATAGTTATATTATTCTTAGTTGTATTACTTTTCTCTTAATATTGTCAAAATATGAACATTTAAACTACCACCACCATGGATTAAGATATGTTGTTAGAATCTTTATGTCTACACAAGAACATTTAACGATTTGAATTCATCGTAATACCTTTTTTTTAGTTGAAGCATGTTCATTCTTTACAAAATGAAAGTGCGGATGCAGTTTGATACATGTTAGAATTAGACAAAGCATCCTATATGTTCTTACGTTTATGCTGTTCAAGCCTTCTGTGCATCCACCAAGAGAGTACAAGATTATCCATCCCTTAGTTTTCACTACATGCCACCCCATATCATATCAAAATTAATTGGTCACAAACAGTTACATAAGATTAGTTTATAACATGGACTTTGAAAAAAAGAACCACATAGACTTTGTTGTGTTTGCACAAAAGTTAAGGACTTCATTTAAGCATGATTAAGTCCATAACCCTTTTAAACATTAATGAAAAGTTCCATTTTTGAAAAATCTTGTGACTTAATGATGCAAAAAAGGACCACGTTGTTAAAGACATTAAAAAGCTAAAAGATTTAATCATGCAAATAAAACAACCATTAATAAAGTCCATGGGCCTTATATTTGACTTTTAATAGTCCAGGGATTTAATCATACAATTCTTGCCGTGGATCAACCATTAATAAAGTCATGTTTTCAGCTATCCACTTTCCTTAAGGACTTGATAAAGCAACTTACTTCTTAACCTCAGTATTCTCATAAACCTGCTTGTTTATCAACAAATATTCAGTTAATATATCTTTTTACAAGTTAAATGGCATCCACTGAATTATAAAATGCTAGTAAATAGCTCCAATTGAGACACAGGTTAAAGTAGCATTGTCTTAGCTGCATTTAAATATTTTGAAGCAGAAATTCAAGATAGATGCACATATCCTTTTTGCCAAAAAAAAATATACCTCTAATGCAACATAGACAACATTGTCATCAGTCTGCCAAATCACACTGAACAGCAAACTTACCTCAATTGAAATATAGCTCTCAAAGCAGCTGCAACAGAGACCATCAACACTTGGTATGGATCAACCAACAGATATGCAAAAACCTACATAATAATTGAACTAATAACCAACAAAACATTAACACTAAAATGTACCCAAATTCAACTAACGAAATTCCATTATCTGCATGATTATTACTTCAAAAATAGTTAAAAATGAATAAAACTTCCACAAAAAAAGTACTCACAACCTAAACAAACTACCGATAAACGAAATCAACCATAATCCAACAGCAACCTAAACATTAAACCACATTACAAAACCATATAAAGATTAACCAAATGCTAGAAATTCGAACTCAAAACCGCAAATGTTGGAAATAAAACATATACCAATATTAATGTTTTCAAGTTCCCATCAACAACAATTTCATGTACGGTTGCTAACGCCTTATTAACCCACACTCGCATCTCATCAGCAGCAACAAGCACAGATTCCTCAGATATATCCAATCCGGAATCGGAGGTAAAGGTGTGACACCCGGCATGTTCGGCTTAAACATAATAGTAACATCTAAGTCTACCTTAGCGAGAAACGTTTATAAACAAACTTAACTGGGTTAGTTGAGTCGGGTCAGATTAGGATTGTCCAGGGTTCAGTGATCTGGAGGATCATTGGGAGTCGTTTTGGGAATACATTAGTACCGGGTTCCGTTGTTGGTGACATTACATGAACTAATTAAGTATATGTGTAGATTATGGGTCGTGCGGTGGATTGTATGCTTATACTTGCTTAAACGATGTACAAATGATTATACGTGCCTAAATATGCTAAACATAGACTATGGGTGCATGCTTATGTGTTAAGATGTGTTAGAATGCGTTAAACACGACAAACTGGGAAAAGGTTAACATGTGTTAAAAAGTGCTGTTAACATGTGTTAAAAAGTGCTGATGACCTGAATGTGGAAATAGTGGGCGAACGTGGAAATGGAACTTGAAAAATGGGCGAACGTAGAAACAAAGTGGGCGAATGTGGAAAAGTTCCACATTCGACCACATAAAAGGGGCGAACCTGGACTGGGTATAAATACCATCTTTAGCCATTTTTCACCATTTCACAAACCCTAAACGCCTCCAAACACTCTCTATCAGCTATTATCATTGGGGAAGGAGTTTTTGAGCTTGTTTTTCATAACCTAACTCTCTAAATCATTACAAGTGAAGATCTAAGGTGTGTTCTTCATTTCAAATCCTTTTTAAACAATTTTGACTTGTTTTAATCTAAACCCCAAGGGTCCAGATCTGATATCAACCTATTTTATGAATAAAAACCTTTCCTAACCAAAACCTATTCATAAACAATGAGTTTTTATGCAAATTAACATGTGTTAATGTGATATTATGCATTGTTTGATGATTTCTTGTTGTATAGAGGATATGGCAACAACCTAGGGCTGTTATTAATGATGGGTTCTGATTGAAACATGTTACAATTGATTGTTGATGGTGTTTTGTCGATTAAAGGAATCTTTGTTAGATTTAGGGCTTGTTTTTGGATAATAATGATAGAGTTAGGATAAGGGTTTCTTGTTCATGATGATTTGATGATGATGAGCTGATTATTGATTGATTTCAGAAGTTTCCTAATTGGGTAATATTTTCATGCATGATGATGTGACATCTCCGTAATTTACTATTTTAGGAAACTTGTAAAAACGGATAGATTTTGGGGTAAAATTGGTAGGGTTTCGTAGGAATATATTAATGATGCTTGACTGCTGTAACTCATGATGTTTCGTGATGTTTTCGGATGTTTTTGGACGCGTTTTTGAGTAAACAACACAGCAGGGTCGAACCTGGAACACCTTCGGCCAGTCGAATGGGCGAAGGTGGGTTCCAGGGGTCGAACCTGGAAACTTGAGGGGCGAATGAACCACAAGTGGGCGAAGGTGGAAGAAAAAGGGGCGAAGGTGGAAGTTTGAACCCACATTCGACCAATCCAAGTCACCTTCGACCACTTACCACTACATTCGACCCTATGTTAACAGAAATGAGATTTTTGATACAAACTAAGTGTTTTATGCTTAAACCTTGCATGTAATCTATGTGTACTTGATTAGTTAGGGTAATGGGTCACCAACGGGATGTCGGGTCGGTCTAGTGTGTCGGTTGAACATTTAAACACGTTTTAAAACATACTTGGTTATGATCTGGACAATCGGGGACTAGATAACCTTATGGTTATTAGTCGGAACACTTATGTGAACATTTTGATAGATCTCCGGTAGAGGGATTGTCAAGGGCTAAACATCTTTACACATATTTGAGGAACGCTATCTAAGGTGAGTTCACGGCCCCACATTTTACAGTTTTTGCTTTCGGGGTGAGAAACATGCTTACAAACTCTTTTATGACTTATGACTTGTTAAACTCTTATGGCTCATGACTCTTTATCACGTTATACTATGGCTTACTTATCTTACTATACGGTTCATCGAAAATCCCTTGAAACCACTAACATGGGTATATGGCGGGGAAATATGGATAGCGCTATTGGGGACTGACAAACCCCACTCGACGGCTGGAGGCCGGGCGGGTGCATATTGTCTCTAACAAAACAAGGTCTACCGGCGATGACGGTAGCCCATAGGAAACAAAGGGTAACACACGGCTCAGTCAGTAATGGTTTCACCCGTATGAGTATCTCATTCTGCGCCTAGCTAGCGTTCTCATAAGCATAGTAGTAACTGTGATGGTAACGGTTTTCGAAGGATCACTTTAAACGTTTAATTAAAACCTGTGAACTCACCAGCATTATATGTTGACTCTTTTAGCATGTTTTCTCAGGTCGCTAAGGTAGCAGCTGTCGGATAGGCGCACGAGGTCGCACTGGAGTCGTCTCGCGTCTAGGGTCTCATCTGCATGTTTGGATTTATGAACTTTTAAACTTATGTTTTGTTTCTGCATGACGTTTGTAAACTTTAAATGCTTCCGCACTGTTTGAATGTTGGTTTTAAATTTATGCATGGTTTTTGTTTACGTATGTTTTTACATTTAGACGTCGTTTATTGTGACCGTTGACTTGGATCCTGGTGTGTCACACGCCTCGCGGTAGAACTCCGCAGGTGGAAATTTGAGGGTGTGACAGATTGGTATCAGAGCCAATGGTTATAGTGAACTAGGACTGCATGTAGAGTCTAGACTATAGCCGAGTCACACACACTAGACGGTCACATACATTTGAGTCGTGTCTTTTGGGCAAACATACTAACCTTGTCGGGGTGTCGGTCTCCTTACCACACAGTGTTACATTACCTACCTTACCCTTGGTTATTTCTAGCTTCACTTTATTTTCTTCTTCGGGTTACAGCCGAGGGGACCTATTTATTGACCTTTTGAGTTAGTTGTATCATTCTGAGATGTGGTTATCGGGTGACTTGAAGTTCTAGCTCGGAGCACGCCTAGGGGACCATGTAGAGCGATTTGTTATTTCGGGTGCACACGAAATCATAAATCGAAATGCATGAAAATCTTGGTGGACTTTGTGTTCGGACTAATGGTCATGCTGGAACCGCATCCTGAGTTCGTTTGGTCACTTGTAGCTTGGTTTGTCAGTGGTACTGAGTGTCTCGTCTCATGTTCTGGCAGAACATGTCTGGTCGCGCTGGTGGACGTGCAGGTGGACGCCGTGGTGGCGGAGGTGGACGCCGTGGTGGGGGTAGAGGTGGTGGTAACATCACTATGACGCACGAGGAGCTCAATGAGATGATGCAGCAACAGTTGGGCGTTGCACTAGCTGCTTTTCAGGCGGCCCAGCAGACTTTCATGGGTGCTGCTGCTCCTCCGGTTCAGGCAGGTGTCGCCTACAAGCGGTTTAAGGAATGTCAGCCTCTCAGCTTCCAGGGTACAGAGGGGGCTGTGGAGTTACTTCGGTGGTTGGAGAAGACGGAGTCGGTGTTCGCTTTATGTGAGACTCCAGTAGTGGATTGGGTGAAGTTTGCTTCGGGGACTTTTGTAGGAGCCGCCTTGACGTGGTGGAACTGCGTCACACAGACACTTGGTCTCGGGGAGGCCAACGCCATGCCTTGGGCGGATTTCGTGCGTAGGTTGAAGGATGAGTACTGCCCGCGTGAGGCGATTAAGACGTTGGAACATGAATATGGGAATCTTAAGATGGTTGGTTCTGAGGTGGAGGAGTACACGATCAGGCACAACGAGCTAGCAGTGATGTGTCCGGGTTTGTCTACACCAGAGTATAGGAGGGTGGAGCAGTATCTTTCGGGTTTGGTGCCAGAGATTGCGGGGTTGGTGGCAGCTAGGGATCCTACTACTATGTTAGAGGCTGTGCGGTCGGCTACTAAGATGACCAACTTGAAGATTGCTGAGGGTGTCTTGCCTCCTAGAGGCTCTTCTGTGAAGGCGCCGGCTGAGAACAAGAGGAAGTGGGATAGCGTGGATAAGGGTTCATCGGGGGCTCAGCGACAACCGGCAGCGAAGAAGGCTGAAGCTTCGGGGTCAGCATCGGACCAGAAACAAGGGGGCTATGCTGGGAAAAGCCCTAAGTGTGGACGTTGTGGGTTTCATCACTATGGTACTTGTGAGAGTTTTCGCTGTGAGCGTTGTCAGAAGCCGGGGCATTTTGCCAAGGATTGTAGGGTCAACCTTTCCAGGACGACTCAGACTACTGCTGTCACTACCCCTGCTCCACAGGGGAATCAGGGTTGCTATCATTGTGGAGAAGCGGGGCACTTCAAGCGAAGCTGTCCCAAGTTGAATCAAGGGGGCACAGGGACTGCAGGGAAGGATGGAGACAATGAAGGCGGTGGCCGGCTTACTCGTGCTCATGCTTATGTGATCGGTGCTAGGGAGAACCAGGTGGACCCAGACACTGTTACCCGTACGTATTCTCTCTTATCTCTTGTTACGCTTTGGTTACACTTTTATCCGCATTGTTGTGCGTTCGTGCTTTCGGGTGTTTTCTTTGTGGTTTGGTCACTGTTTCTCAATCTTTGGGTCGATGAGGGTCCTTTAGGGATGCTACTTGGATGGTACCGGTGGGTTAGTTATACCGATCATAGTAGTCTCCAGTAGGCTTTCATCGGGGGTCTCTTGTCTCATACTCGCATTTGGGGAAAGTGGTTTCCCAGTTGTTACTGGCACGTTTGATTCATGACCTTCACTTGTTGTATTTTGGGGAAACGTTACGTGGGCACAGAGGTCGACACTCATTACTGTTGAAACCGAAAGAATCTCGGGACGAGATTCCTTTCAACAGGGGGATGATGTGACGACCCGGAAAATTTTTCTTCTTATTTGTTTTCCTTCCTCGACTTCGGGAAATTTTCGGGACGAAAATTCTTTCAACGTGGGGATGATGTGACACCCGGCATGTTCGGCTTAAACATAATAGTAACATCTAAGTCTACCTTAGCGAGAAACGTTTATAAACAAACTTAACTGGGTTAGTTGAGTCGGGTCAGATTAGGATTGTCCAGGGTTCAATGATCTGGAGGATCATTGGGAGTCGTTTTGGGAATACATTAGTACCGGGTTCCGTTGTTGGTGACATTACATGAACTAATTAAGTATATGTGTAGATTATGGGTCGTGCGGTGGATTGTATGCTTATACTTGCTTAAACGATGTACAAATGATTATACGTGCCTAAATATGCTAAACATAGACTATGGGTGCATGCTTATGTGTTAAGATGTGTTAGAATGCGTTAAACACGACAAACTGGGAAAAGGTTAACATGTGTTAAAAAGTGCTGTTAACATGTGTTAAAAAGTGCTGATGACCTGAATGTGGAAATAGTGGGCGAACGTGGAAATGGAACTTGAAAAATGGGCGAACGTAGAAACAAAGTGGGCGAATGTGGAAAAGTTCCACATTCGACCACATAAAAGGGGCGAACCTGGACTGGGTATAAATACCATCTTTAGCCATTTTTCACCATTTCACAAACCCTAAACGCCTCCAAACACTCTCTATCAGCTATTATCATTGGGGAAGGAGTTTTTGAGCTTGTTTTTCATAACCTAACTCTCTAAATCATTACAAGTGAAGATCTAAGGTGTGTTCTTCATTTCAAATCCTTTTTAAACAATTTTGACTTGTTTTAATCTAAACCCCAAGGGTCCAGATCTGATATCAACCTATTTTATGAATAAAAACCTTTCCTAACCAAAACCTATTCATAAACAATGAGTTTTTATGCAAATTAACATGTGTTAATGTGATATTATGCATTGTTTGATGATTTCTTGTTGTATAGAGGATATGGCAACAACCTAGGGCTGTTATTAATGATGGGTTCTGATTGAAACATGTTACAATTGATTGTTGATGGTGTTTTGTCGATTAAAGGAATCTTTGTTAGATTTAGGGCTTGTTTTTGGATAATAATGATAGAGTTAGGATAAGGGTTTCTTGTTCATGATGATTTGATGATGATGAGCTGATTATTGATTGATTTCAGAAGTTTCCTAATTGGGTAATATTTTCATGCATGATGATGTGACATCTCCATAATTTACTATTTTAGGAAACTTGTAAAAACGGATAGATTTTGGGGTAAAATTGGTAGGGTTTCGTAGGAATATATTAATGATGCTTGACTGCTGTAACTCATGATGTTTCGTGATGTTTTCGGATGTTTTTGGACGCGTTTTTGAGTAAACAACACAGCAGGGTCGAACCTGGAACACCTTCGGCCAGTCGAATGGGCGAAGGTGGGTTCCAGGGGTCGAACCTGGAAACTTGAGGGGCGAATGAACCACAAGTGGGCGAAGGTGGAAGAAAAAGGGGCGAAGGTGGAAGTTTGAACCCACATTCGACCAATCCAAGTCACCTTCGACCACTTACCACTACATTCGACCCTATGTTAACAGAAATGAGATTTTTGATACAAACTAAGTGTTTTATGCTTAAACCTTGCATGTAATATATGTGTACTTGATTAGTTAGGGTAATGGGTCACCAACGGGATGTCGGGTCAGTCTAGTGTGTCGGTTGAACATTTAAACACGTTTTAAAACATACTTGGTTAGGATCTGGACAATCGGGGACTAGATAACCTTATGGTTATTAGTCGGAACACTTATGTGAACATTTTGATAGATCTCCGGTAGAGGGATTGTCAAGGGCTAAACATCTTTACACATATTTGAGGAACGCTATCTAAGGTGAGTTCACGGCCCCACATTTTACAGTTTTTGCTTTCGGGGTGAGAAACATGCTTACAAACTCTTTTATGACTTATGACTTGTTAAACTCTTATGGCTCATGACTCTTTATCACGTTATACTATGGCTTACTTATCTTACTATACGGTTCATCGAAAATCCCTTGAAACCACTAACATGGGTATATGGCGGGGAAATATGGATAGCGCTATTGGGGACTGACAAACCCCACTCGACGGCTGGAGGCCGGGCGGGTGCATATTGTCTCTAACAAAACAAGGTCTACCGGCGATGACGGTAGCCCATAGGAAACAAAGGGTAACACACGGCTCAGTCAGTAATGGTTTCACCCGTATGAGTATCTCATTCTGCGCCTAGCTAGCGTTCTCATAAGCATAGTAGTAACTGTGATGGTAACGGTTTTCGAAGGATCACTTTAAACGTTTAATTAAAACCTGTGAACTCACCAGCATTATATGTTGACTCTTTTAGCATGTTTTCTCAGGTCGCTAAGGTAGCAGCTGTCGGATAGGCGCACGAGGTCGCACTGGAGTCGTCTCGCGTCTAGGGTCTCATCTGCATGTTTGGATTTATGAACTTTTAAACTTATGTTTTGTTTCTGCATGACGTTTGTAAACTTTAAATGCTTCCGCACTGTTTGAATGTTGGTTTTAAATTTATGCATGGTTTTTGTTTACGTATGTTTTTACATTTAGACGTCGTTTATTGTGACCGTTGACTTGGATCCTGGTGTGTCACACGCCTCGCGGTAGAACTCCGCAGGTGGAAATTTGAGGGTGTGACAAAAGGCCTACAATTAAACCATACACAATCAAATCAAACCATTAAACCAAAATACAAAACTAATGCATTGTAAAGACACTCACCTATTATAAAGAGACGCAGATCTCACCCAGAAAAACAGACAAACAACCAAAAGCAACAAAGTATTAGCAGCAACAATGAGGTATTACAAGAAAATGGAAACAAAATCAGTAGAGAGGGAGAGAAAAACCTGTAGAACTGGTGGTTGAGAAATCGGATTAAGGTCTTTGGTAGATGAAAATGGGTTGTTGATGAAGGTTAAAGGTATGATTATGATACAAAATGGGGATTTAATGGTAGAGGAAATTTTGTAACTCTGCCATTTAATTCAAACATAAATTTTTCATTAATGGGAAACCTTTGATTAGAAATTGAAGAAGCTTTAATCGGCAGTTACCCATTCAAATTCAAATTAGCTAAAAAAATAATCAAGTCACATCTCAATATGGTGTAAAAAGACAAACTTACCCCCTAATTAACTTAATTAAGTATTGTAACAAAGGCATAAAACATTGTACTTACTTAATTTTGGCTGGTATCCCTCTTACATGCTTTATAATATAGTATAGATTAGTAAGATAATGATTAAATGTGTTTTGAAAACATTGATATACCTTTTTAAAACACTTTATTCATAACTTTAACATATTAATTATCTTTTAGATTAAAAACATAGCCAATGTAAATTTATAGAAAAAGGTCATGTTCAAGTAATGAAATCCTCATTATAGCTTTATATCTTCTATATTTAATTATTTTCGAGCCGGGGGTCTCTCTGGAAGCAGCCTCTCTATCCCTAAAGATATGTGACACCCGGCAAACTCAGGTTAGTAACGTTAACTAAACTAGAAAGTCTACCTTAGCGAGTCATGCATATTACGTACTTAACGGGGTCAGTCGAGTCGGTATGATGATTCTGGGAATCATCGGGAGTCGTTACGATGATCCGCGGGGTCATCGGGAGTCGGTCCATAACCATGTGTACAAGGATTGGTGATTCGTGGAATCGCCGGGTTTAATGCACACACGAGTCTCGAGTCCCGGGAATTGGTGAACGGATGTAAACGTGTTAGTTATCGTGCATTATATGTTTGAAATCATTATGTGACTTATCGGTATGTGAATACGTGTTTATATGTGTTAAAATAGTGTTTAACGCGCCAAAAACCCGTTCCAGAACCCTATAGGCGATTAGGAGCCTGGGGAGCCCCTAATCGCCCCACCTTGATGCAAATAGGGGAAGTCTGGGGCGAGTAGGATCCCTACTCGCATGAATAGAGGCGAGTAGGATCCCTACTCGCCTAAGTTGATCTGCTACTCGCCTAAAGGGCTGTGCACGGGTCAAAACACGTATAAATAGAACCCTTGACTCCCCAAACACCATTTGTGCAACCCTAACTGATCCTAAGCCTCCCACACACCTTGAAACACCTCTGGAACTTGCTTTGCCTCAAAACACACCATCACCAAGCTTATACACCCTTCTTTGATAAAATCCAAGGTGTGTTCTTCATCCTACACCTTTGTAAAGTTGTTGTTTTGTTTCCCCAAAAGTCCAGTCCTTGTTTTGCAAAGTTTGTGTCTTTAAAACCCTTTGAAAAGAGTTCTAAAACAAGTCTACACCATAATATTTGCTATATGTGAAGTATTTGTGCATATGATGATTGTTGGTGATTATAACATGAATGTTTCCATGAATTTGTTGTACTTCTGATGTGTAGGTGTTGTTAGGATGATTATCTATGAGTTAAGCCCTTGTTATGATGTTTAGGTGCAAGTATGCATTTTGACCCATTTGGGTAATTCTTGAAGAATAGGATGTTATGATGTGATTCATTGCTTGTTTATGGTTAGAAATCATGCTAGGATGATGATATAACATAGAGATGATGAATTGCAACTTGTAGGAGATGAAATCTGATTGTTTCCATATAGGGAAAGATAAGGTTAGTTAATGAAACCTAGTATTTGCCATTTTTGGAAATAATCGCACCGAGCCCGTTAGAGCAGAGATAAATTGGGGGTTTTTGCTTGGAAAGGGTTAGTTAATAGTTTAGTTTTGATATTGGGTGTTTTTATATGTTTCGGATCTGATTTGGAGTGTTCGGCGCGCGAAAATGCACTACAGAACTGCAGAGGCGAGTAGGATCCTATTCGCATGAGGCTTCATGCGAGTAGGCTCCTAATTGCCTAATATTCAGGCGAATACAAGCCTAATCGCCCCAGACACTAGCGAGTACAATCCTAAATGCTAGTTTGATTCCTAAATGCTACTTTTACTAGTGTTTACAATCCTAAATGCTAGTTTGATTCCTAAATGCTACTTTTACTAGTGATTACAATCCTAAATGCTAGTTTGATTTCCTAAATGCTACTTTTACTAGTGATTACAATCCTAAATGCTAGTTTGATTCCTAATCGCGTATAACGCTGCTGTATGTATATTTTAACATCCCGAAACATGATTTGACGCCTAGGAACATGATAGGAACCCCGGGATACACCCAATGACTTAGTAACACGTGTTTGGACCTATTTACGCGTTAATCAGACATTATGCTAGACTAGGTGAACTATTGCGCGTATTAAGTGTTTAATTGCATATGTTGCATGATGTCTTGAATTTATCTAACACGTGGAATGTCGGGTCACCAATGGGACGTCGGGTCTTGTCTGGCACGGTCGGTTTAACAGTTAAAGATGTTTTCAAACGTTTATGGTCACGGTCTGGACATTCGGGGACTAGTTGACTAACGGGTTATTAGTCCGGATACTTATACACATCTTATGATAGGTCGCCGCTATTTGGGGCTATCATAGCATAATTACTTAACTGTTTTCAAGTAACGCAACCCAAGGTGAGTGTCACAGCCCTACTTTTACCGTTTTGCTTTCGGGGGAGAAACATGCTACTTATTTTGATTACTCATCATAGATCATGTTATACTATGGTTATTTCACGTACTATGCAGCTTTTACAGAAAGTCCCAGGGGGGAACCATGAATGTGCGGGGATGCACAACGGGGGAAATGTGGATAGATCTATTGGGCCTTACAAACCCCACCCGACGGCTGGGAGCCGGGCGGGTGCATATTGTCTCTAACACTTTGGGGGTTACCGAGGCATCGGTACTCCCGTCCGTCTGGGCTGGCTTCAACACTTATACCGGTTTAGTAATGGATTCCCAACCGCAGTAGTAGCAAGACTTAACGTCTAGCTAACGTTTTCATAACATAGTAGTAACGGAGATGATCTAACCGAACTTATAACAACACTTTATAAAAGAAAACCTGTGAACTCACCAGCATTATATGTTGACATTTTTGGCATGTTTTCTCAGGTCGCTAAGGTAGCAGTCAATGGACTAGGCGTACGGAGTCATGCACAGCGTCTAATATTTTGAAGCATATTAAACAATGTTTTGTAAACAATGATATGTCTTTTGGTTGTAAACAAGAAATGCTTCCGCTGCTGGTTTACGGCTCAAAGCATGATATTTTGGTTTTAAATATATTTATGAATGCATGTTTGTTGTATGTTTATTGTGATCGTTGACTGAGATCCTGGTGTGTCACGCGCCTCGCGGTAAAACCCCGCACGTGGAATTTGAGGGTGTGACAAGATAGGGGTAAGGCTTGCCTACATTTTACCCTCCCCAGATCCTACTAATAGCGTCGCTATTTGTGGGATTTCCTGGGTACGGTTGTTGTTGTATTATGTGCATAATGCCATAATATGATACATTCCTCTGCGACTGCAAGGCTGCAATTACTAAAAGGCCCGGTATATTTATAGAAAAATGTTGGCCCAACTAATGGCCTTAACAATAAGACCCATTTGTTCACTTTGAGCCCATTTATACACATTAAAAATCTTCAGTTTGGATTGAAATACTGAATGGTTTTAACTTTCCAGCTAACACGTTATCAAGTGGTTGACATTAATGAAATTATAATAGATACTAAATATGGCACATGTTCTTTAATTCACCCCATAATACCCAACAATAAAAGAATTAAACTAAACAGCTATCATTTTACTCATTCAATAGCTAGACTGAACCACTTAACCAAGTTGTTGCTTCTAACCTTCATAAAACTATTTATGAATAGAAAAAAAAAATGATTTAGGATCATTGAAAAATGGATCATTAACACCCGGTTTCTTAAACCACTAAAATTGTTTGTTTTATGGTTTGTTCATTAAAAAAACTCATGGATTTGTTTTTTTTTTTTTCTTCGGTGAATGTTTCCAAAAGGTCAAGGCTGACCGTGAGAACCCTCACAAAATTTTGGCCTTGGCGTCATAAAAAAAGTAGGCCTAAAATTTTGTTAAAGGAAGAATGAATTAAAAGAAATAAGATTCGGGCCATCTAAATTGTAAAAACGGTACAAACCGTGTTAATTGTAAAAACGACGAGAACAGATCCAGACCTTTTAAATTTTTAATCAATTACACATCAGGCCTTATTATTAGTTATGTGAATTGATAGTTCAAGGGTATTATAAACAAAAAGAGTGAAATTAAAAGGTTATTATGTGAACGGAATGTTGTAAAGTATATACATAAAACTATTTAAAAGGGTATAAAGTTATTATTTATTTATGATAAAACTTATATAGATATGTAATTTATATTTTAGTTTATAACTGTTATATATATAAACAAAAATTATATAACAATAATAATAGTAAAAAAGATGTATTTTGTCACACCCTCAAATTTCCACTGCGGGGTTAATCGCTGGTTTTCCAAACCACGTAACCAAGTAAAAGCGTAGGTCCTCCAGACCAAAATGTTCAAGTGTTATCAGTTTAAGTGTGTCAGGGGTAGCTAACCCACTCATTGCAACTAAACAGAATTATTGAGACACCTTCAGTAACATAATAATTTGCCTCAATAACTGGTGTCTATCAACACCAGTTCTCAAATGTGGTCAGAAGTTCATGCCCGTGCCTCAAGCACCTCAGGCATGAGGTTGCTGCACAACCTAATAGCGCTATCAACTAATACCCTGTTCGCCTCCAGCGATTAACCCAATAATATGCAAGGACTTTCCAAATGATAGAGTGTTTAGTTCACAAAGGACCAATAAGTTTTAAACTGATCAAAACCCCGATCCACACAAGGAATCGTAAACCCGACCCACACAAGGAGTCAAACCTGAGTAGTCCCAAACCGGACTAGAAAACGTTTACCAAAGTTGTCTCCACCCGAGACGCATGCTTTTGAGAAATAGTAGTGAAACTCACCTTAGGTTGCACGTGAATGATCCAAATCCCTCAAACAGTAACGAGCTACCGACTCCCTATTACAAGTGTCACTAGGTGAGTATACGTGCATAACCAACACATCATGTAACTCGTTTGTCCAAAACTTCTAAAGTTCAAATCGTGTAGTGACACCTAGTGACTCTACTGTCACACCCTCAAATTTCCACTTGCGGAGTTTTACCGCGAGGCGCATGACAAACCAGGATCCAAGTCAACGGTCACAATAAACAACACTATATGAAATACGTAAACTCAAAACATAGTTCTCAATTTATAAAACCATAGCGGAAGAATTTAACCAGTTACAAAACCATGTACGACAATGTTCAAATTGTTTGATTCAAAAACATGAAACTAAGCCTAGACGCCATGCAGACTCGTGCGCCTAGTCCTCTGTTGCTACCTTAACGACCTGAGAAAAACATGCCAAAAAGACGTCAACATATAATGTTGGTGAGTTCACAGGTTTGTTCAATAAGTTACCAAAAGTTACCAAAACGTTACCATGTCCATACTATACCAATGTCACCAAGTACGCTAGCTAGGCGTATGTTTTATTACTACTACGATTGGAAAACCATTACTAGACATGTTTAGCAATGTTTAGCAATGTTCAGCCCGAATGTTCAGCATGATACCAATGTTACCAATTCGAGACAATATGCACCCGCCCGACCCTCCAAGCCGACGAGTGGGGCAGGTCACACCCAATAGATCTATTCACACTTCCCCCGTTGTGCATCCCCGCACATTCATGGTTTTCCTCGGGACTTTAAAAGATCGTATAGCAATACAAAGTTGAAACCATAGTATGACATATGTTACCAAAATAGTTTAGCGCATGTTTTCTCCCCCAAAAGTTAAAGCTGAAAAAGTGGGGCCGTGAACTCACCTTAGATTGCGTTCCTCGGTAAATAGTAAAATGCTAAGCCCTTGATAATCCCACTACCGGAGATCTATCAAAATGTTCACATAAGTGTTCCGACTAATAACCATAAGGTTATCTAGTCCCCGATTGTCGAGATCGTAACCAAGTATGTTTTAAAACGTGTTTAAATGTTTAACCGACACACTAGACCGACCCGACATCCCGTTGGTGACTCATTACCCTAACTAATCAAGTACACATAGATTACACACAAGGTACAAGCATAAAACATTTAGTTTGTATCAAAAATCTCATTTTTACATCAGAACGGTCGAACCAGGCAGATAAATCCTCCTTCGCCCCTTTTTAAGCCACATTCGCCCATTTAGTGTCACATTCTCCCGTTTGATGCCACGTTCGACCGTTTGATCTGGTTCGCCCAAACATTTCCCAGGTTCGACCCTGGAATCTCTCATTCGACCACTCGTTTGGTCGAATGAGCCCAGGTTCGACCCTGTCAGCTAAGTTTTCCCAAAAACGCTTCAAACACATCCAAAACATCGCGAAACATCATCAAACACAGCAGTCATGCATGAATAACTTATCCCTACAAAACCCCACCAATTTTGCCCCAAAACCAGCTTGTTTTAACACTTTCCCAAAATGGAAAAATTATGGAAATGTCACATCATGCATGGAATTCTTACCCAATTTAGAAACTCTTTGAAATCTTTTCATAATCATCTCAATATGCTCTGTTTTATGTGTTTATGAAAACCCCCAATACTTCTATTAATAATAATGACATGTAACAATCCTTAGACTTGTCAAAAATCCCCAAAATACCCATAATATCACCATCTATCTAATTGTAACCCTAAACAACAATAAACCAACATCAATAGCAACCCTAGATCATGTTTCTATCATTAGAACAGCAGCAAATCATTCAACAACACATAACACACAATTAATATATGTTTATTGATACAAAACCTATGTTTAATGATAGGGTTAGATTTAGAAAGGTGTTTAAAAGGTTTTTATTGATAAAAACATCCTTATAACAGATCTGGACATTTAGGGTTAGATGAAAACGAATTAAAATGCCTTAAAAAGATTTAGGATTAAGAACACACCTTGGATTCTTGCTTAGATGTTGTTGATAGGTTAGATTATGAAAAAGAAGAGCAAAAACTCCTTCCTTAGTGATTAAAATCGTTTGAGAGTGTTTTGAGACGGTTAGGGTTTGTGAAATGGTGAAAAATGACAAAGTTTGGTATTTATACACCTTCGACCCTTGTTCCTGGTCGAATGTAGCCGCCTTCGACCCTTTCTGTGACATTCGTCACCCTCGTCTTTCATCTAATTGACAATATTAGCCCTTCCCAAATATTTTCATTATAGTCCTTGAAAGTTTCGTCGTTTTCAAATTTAATTTTACAGCGAACTAATAAATTTATCATTTATATTTACAATGGACCGGGTATAAGTTTTGATCAAATGCGTATGTTAAAACGTATTCGTAAAAGATTCTATGAACATTTCGAGTTTTAAAAAAAAAAAGTTTTAGAAACTCCTTGGTTAAATTAACTAAACTTGGTTAAGTTTTATATAGGAAACAATAAACCAAATCATAATATAACTAACCTAGATAACTTTGAGGGACCTATTATGTCAATAAATGAAAGATTCAAATCTGAAATCCCTCCCTCTTTTCCCTGATCACAATTCCGGCCAACCTCCGGCCGCCGGATTATTATTCCGGCCAACTTAAAAAATGCAAATTTGACATGCTTTAACTCGTTTTAATTATCCCCAAACGTTTCTCCATTAGTTCTAATCGATTCTTGGTGTTTATAGGACATTTAACCCGTCTTAAATCGTGTATTAAACCAATTAATTGGGTGTAACCGTCAAAGCCTTAAAGCACTTTAAAACTCGTTTTTTTTAATCGACTAATACATAAATCGAATACACCATTAGTATTCTTCACTCATACACGTTCGAAACCACGAAAAATCAAGTCACAAATGGTCCAGAAAAACCTCTAATCAAACACGTGTTGGTTCGGGTCTTGAAGCTTTGATTCCGATCGATATACACATTGTAAGCCTAAATTCTTTGTGCCATTATGTTAGTCGCATGATTCTGAACAAAAGTCCTATCATTGTTGCTGTTAATCGTGTTGTAGATCGAGTTTATTGATTTGGGTATAGGGTTAGGGTTTAGATAATCAATTTGGGGAAGAAGATGAGTTATATACATTGTTTAAAATCAATTTCGTTTCATTTAAAATCACAAGTTGATGGGTTGGACCAATGGTTGGGAATGCTGGTTGTTACTGAAAGTGCGCGGGTTCGAACCCATGCAACACCGTTTTCCATTTCTTTTTTTTTTCCAGCATTTTCTTTCTTTATTTCCATTTATTTGATTATTTATTATACATATAAACTTAGAATATTCATAATAAATTCATTTTTGATCCAAAAATTATAAAACTTTAGGAGTAGCTTCTTGACACCTCATAGAAAATTATCCCACTTTTATTTTCTGGAAAATGTTTTATTTTTATATTTTTATTGATTTAATTTGTTTTAATCATATTTAATTGATTAAAAATTCATTTTTGATGATTTTAATCTCAAAATTTTAGGATAATTATTTCTAAGCATTTTAATCTGAAATAAAAATTATTGGTTCAGAAAACATTTATTTTTATTAATTTTCCTATTTTTAGTCATTTAAACATGATTTAATATCATTAAATCAGTTTTAAATATAAATAAGTTTATAAAAATTATGAGAAAATTATTTTCATTGATTTACATCAGAAATCATCCATTTTCTATGGAAATGGAATTTTTGGATCATGTCTTGAATTATTAGTCTTATTTGTGTTTAATTAGACATAATTAATCATTTATTTATTTATACTATTAAATATCTGTTTTATAAATACTTTTTCTATAAAATAGAAATAGTTCTATGTTTTAAAAATATTTATTATCATTAATGGATCTTTGAGTAACTCGTAACTATTTATTTCAATATTTATGATTATTGTATTTATTTACAATAATTAGTTAAAGTAATTAACTAAATTATTTCGTCTTAATTATTCAAACATATTTTTATCTAAATATTCAATAGGTAATAATTATATTACCTAAACCACATTTACAATCTTTCATAAATTATTGGTGATATACAACTTTTACATTAACGCAACTTATCATTCCCCAAATCGACTTAGCAAACCCTAATGCCTTAGCCCCTAGATACCTTAGACTTTTTAGACATTTTCCTTATTAGTATTATTACACATTATAGGTTGAATTCCTCGGAATTCCCATTACTTAGCTCACGACCGCTTAAGTGGATTTTGATCGCTTACGTAAACTGTGAGTATATCCTTCCCCTTTTTACTGTTTTACTACTTTGGGGTGACTCATGTACCTATATATTAATCAAGTTTCAATTTCTTATACTTAATGCAATTCTCATGTGTGTTTGCTTTATGTTAATTGGTGTGTCTATGACTTGTCAAAATCATTAACCGCTGGGCGGCCTAGCTTTTCAATGAATAGTACTATGGTATACCCCCTTGAGACTCTGTTAAGAGAATCTTGGTCATTGTCTTGTTAATTCATTATTCAATTGGTTAGTCATGTGTTAGTCATTCTTCTCAGATTTGGTTTTGAACGGATATTACTTATTACATAACTGCAAATGGTACCGCACATGAATTGCTAAACACTTTTCTACTATATTTATTTAAACAGGGTATGCTCACCAATACAATTTTTGTATTGACCAAATTATTTTGTACATGTTTCAGGTTGTTTTGAGATGCATTCTTTAAGCTTTCGGATTTATATTTAGATTTTGATTCATTGTATTACAATTTAGTTGGCAGTTAGAATCGTTGTATTTCATTTCAATGTAATAAATTATTTAATCAATGTATTCAAAATTTACACTTTAGTCCATGAGCTATTGAACAATCGTCACTACGTGACACCTCGATGTTTCCGCCATCGGTTGGGGTGTTACACTTTCACAGGGTCGAATGTACCCTGACTTGGTCGAATGAAATTCTTTCAATTCCATATCCCAGGTTCGCCCCTTTGCTAAGGGTCGAACCAAGACATATTTCCAGGTTCGCCTACTCGAAGTGGTCGAACCAGTACTTATGTTTTCTAGTTTTTCAGTTTGTGGTGATTAACGCATTTTAACGCACCTTAACATATGAGCATGCAACCTTAGTCTATGTTTAGCATATTTAAGAATGGACGATTATCTACACATCGTTTAAACACATCTACGCATATAATCTACCACACGACCATTAATCTACACATACACTTAAATAGTTTATGTAATTTCACCAACGACGGGACCCGGTACTAGTGTATTCCCAAAACGACTCCCAATGATCTTTCATTGGACCCTGGACAATCCTAACTTGACCCGACTCAACTAACCTAGTTAAGTCCGTTTATAAACGTTTCCCGCTAAGGTAGACTTAGATATTACTAAAATGTTTAAGCCAAATATGCCGGGTGTCACATCTACATGCACAAGTAAGTCCTACATATCCAGTTGGTGATCATAATGATTATTATCAGTTTTATACCTTATACACATCTCCTATAAGTATTCATATAATTTCATGTCAAATACATATCATATAAGACTCCAAATAGTCACATAAACACATAATACACAATCTGCGTTTTTAGGACTGATTGTGCGCAACGAAAACTAATTTATTTAAAATACTTCATCAATGAATTAAACTCCCAATTTTTTACTGAATATTCTTTGGGATTCATTTAATAACCCATATTTTTTTTTGCCTCAAAACCAAACATAAAATTTATTAAAATTCGTACAACACAGCTATGTCCAGAAAATTTCCACAACAGGTCAGTTTAGTAGAAAAATTCCCAAAACTTGTGTATTCACCCAAACGAGGTGAATCCACTTGGAAAAGCCAAGTTTTTCCAATATTGACCTGCTGTCCAAATTTCATAACTTAATTCTTTGTAAAACTCGAATTATACCCGTTTAAAGTTGACCCAATTTATAATTCCGAAAATTTGATATGACCTTTAATCAAATAAAATTCCAAAAACATATCAAACGACATCCAAATCAGATGATTTTGCCCATTTTAAAAATCTAAGACTATGTAAAATCCATTCATGCAAAGAATCGATCAAAACAATCAATTTATCATCACAATACAGACCCTACAAAACACCCTAACGAATCTGTCAGAAAACTGAAACTTGCACCCCAAGTTATTCATAAACCCTAATTATGCATAAAAATCTTTAATACATGCATAATCCTTATTATCATGATCAAACACATATATTATCTTACAAAAACCCTATTTATGATTACTAACAACAATCATCATCATTAAATCACCATGAACATTCAAGAACACCCACTAATACATGCATGCGATTTTTATATATATGTATACTCTATGATTTTTAAACTTTTCAAGCATTATAAATTATTATAAAACATGTGAAAATTATACCTTTCCACGCAAGAGTCCTCCAAGCCTAGAGATTTCACCCAAACTAGCTTGAAGAGATGAATAGACTTGTTGTTTGTTGAAAATCAAGAGAGAAGGGTGGGGGTAGTTCATGGCGCAAGCACAAGGGTAGGTGATGTGTGTAAATGTATATATATAAAAATAACACAAGCTTTAATTAAAACGACTCACCTAAAAACTACACACGCACGGCAAGTGTACCGGTCGCAAAGCAGTAAACAGATAAGACCGAGTATCGAACCCAAAGACGCGAATGCAACTCTAGATCACAACCTATACCGAATACTAGCCTAAATAAATATATACTTATGTGGGGGGTTAAACTAATGATTAAAAACTTAGAAGAAACTAAATATAAGTTAAATAACCTCAATTACTTAAACGAACCTAGGAACTTGGAGAAATCAGATAGGAAGAAGGCTGGTTACCTAGGTAAAATCCCTAGACACTAGCAATAAATCCTGAATCTGGTAATTAACTTGAGACCCTATTCTTATCTAATAAACCTCCCGTCAAAGAATGGCTCACTAGACTTAAGGCGGGACAAGTGTAGAAATGCTAAGATGGATCCGGATCGCCCTAGCGTACCGAAATCCCACAGAAATAAGATTAAAACCTCTCCTGGATTAAAACCCTCAAACTATGAAGCAGACTTAAACTCTACTGAAGAAAACCTAGGAAAACTCTAAACACGGACAAGTAGCGACTCCCGCCCTAGCGCTTGCCAACTACCGAACAATGCCTAGTTAGTTACCTAGCAAACTCGAGTTAGATTTCTCACCCTCAAGAATGGACTGCACGTCTTAGTTAATTCAGTATATTAGTTTGTTATACTTGTGTCGTACTCCAACTCCAAATACTAGCACGCTAACCTAAGTTGACGAACTAGATTGATTTCAAGACCTAGGGGGTATCTCTACATGCCTAGCTCCACAAAACCAATAAACAAACTGCAAATAAAATCAACACCAACACACATATATCAAATCCAACAATAAAATTAAAGTCATGTAATCCTACACATCAAAACTAAAAACCAAAAATCATTAAATACTGCAAATAACGTGTCTAGTTCATAAACCTAAGCAACCATGGAAATATTTAGTTCATAATTAAAATCAGAAACATAGTCATAGAGTTTCGAAAAACAATGATAAACATGTCTCTAAAAATATAAAAACGATAAAACAAACCACCGAGTCTTCAAATAATTAATCTTTAGCGCGCTCGGTACCTTCTCCCCTTCAAAAAGTCTCCCAGGCTCCTTGTCTAGAAGCTGTCGATCGAATAGATATGGCTTCTGCTGTATGTCGAAGTCCAATGTTGTTCAATGAATGAATTATATCTTCCAATGAATAATAATCCTCTCCTTGATAAATAATGTGCGCCGCTTTTCTATTCTTTAGTTGAATATGGGCCGTGCCCTTGACTTTGTGACAAAGTCACTTTTGTGGTTTGTTTTTATTATTATTATTATTATTATTATTATTATTATTATTATTATTATTATTATTTTTACTATTCCGTGCTCTCGACTCGAGTGTTCTTGACTTGACCAAAATTGCTCATTTACGCTCCAACGTCCATTCGAACACCTACCAAAATAAAAAATAAAAATAAATACATAAATACTAAAACTGACTCAAAACTAATAAAAATCTATAAAAAATAAAATAGACCAGTAAAAGCCTAAAACTAATAAAAGTACTATCTAAACGACTCGAAAACTGTACAAACTTTACACTGGAAATAGATGTATTTTACAATACATCAGTAGGGTTAGGGTTTATATTTTTTTTGTCTCCTAATTATAAGAAGGCTTGGCTTGTTGCCCAAGCAATTATGTTTTAGGGCCCATTTAGTCCACTAATTGGACCTGTTAATCATGTTTTAGCCCAATACTGGACCCAATAATATTAATCACCCTATCTTGCATAAATATCATTGTTTTTATCATCTCATAACGTATTAATCATAAGGTGCACGTAATTTGCATGGTTTACATATTAACTTTCAGTCAAGCGGTAATTCACATAAGCATGTAATCCACATAAACATGTTACTTCACGTTCATCATAATTCCATTGTGCACATTATCATGTATGCCAGATAATTCACCAACGTTCGGGATACAGGACTCGTGTGTGCATTCTGATGATAACTTTACTTATTATAATGTAACATATGTTATTATCACATAACATATGTTATTACCCTATAACATATAGGAAGACCTTCCTAACTAACCCTAGTCAAGTGTTTACGTACGTATGCACATGCAAGTTAACTAGAGTTCAGTTAAAGTAGAAACCTGAAAATGTGGGGTGTCACATCATCCCCAAGTTGAAAAGAATTTCGTCCCGAAATTCGGCAAATAAACAGTAAAGACAGCTAGAAAAATGCGTGCTTAGTTCCCGGATGTCACATCATCCCCAAGTTGAAAGGAATTTCGCCCCGAAATTCACTTTGAGAGAGCTGCTTTACGTTTAGTGTTTGGTTTATGCATAGTTTCAGGTTCAGTAAATAGATGTGGGTATTTAAGCCGCATTTGATCCATGCGTTCCCACGTGTATTCTGGTCCTAGACGGGAATTCCATTGTACGTTAATAATAGGTATAGTGTTTTGCTTGAGTTTCTTGACGCGCCGCTCAAGAATCTCCACTGGTTCTTCCATGAACCGTAGCCGATCGTCCACCTGGATCTCCTCCAGTGGCACCATCAGTGTTGTATCTAACAGGCATTTCTTTAGATTCAATGCGATACGATACGTGGGATACATCATGTACCCCACCGAGTTTATTAAGCGAGTTTAACTTGTAAGTTACCGGACCAAATCTTTCGACAATCTCGAATGGTCCAACGTATCGCGGGTCATCTTTCCCCGTTTTCTAAAGCGTATCATCCCCTTCCAAGGTGACACCTTCAACAGAACCTTGTCCCCAACCTGGAACTCCAAAGGTTTCCTGCGCTTATCAGCGTAACTTTTCTGTCGATCACAAGCAGCAACCATCCGATTTCTGATTTGCACTATCTTCTCAGAAGTTTCGTGCACGAGTTCGGGACCTGTTAGCTGGCTATCCCCAACTTCAGTCCAGCAGATGGGAGACCTACACTTGCGTCCATAAAAGTGCCTCAAAAGGCGCACACTGTACGAAGTGTGGTAGCTGTTGTTATACGAGAATTCAATCAAAGGCAAGTGCTTATCCCAACTGTTGCCAAAATCCACCACGCACGCTCATAGCAGATCTTCCAATGTTTGGATGGTACGTTCACTCTGTCCATCCGTCTGTGGGCGATAGGCTGTGCTCATATCTAAGCGAGTCCCCAAAGCGTTTTGGAGAGTAGTCCAAAAATGAGAAGTGAATCGCGCATCGCGATCAGATATAATGGAAGTAGGCACCCCATGCCTAGAGACTACCTTCTTGATGTAGAAATTAACTAGTTTCTCCAGCGAGTCTGTTTCCTTTATTGCCAGAAAGTGTGCCGATTTGGTTAAACGATCCACAATAACCCAAATCATGTTATGGCCAGTTGGCGTTCTAGGAAGCTTTGTGATGAAATCCAGAGAGATTCCGTCCCATTTCCACATAGGGATTTTTGGTTGCTGGAGTAGGCCTGAAGGTTTCTAATATTCAATCTTAACCTTCGCACAAGTCAAGCACTTACTAACATAAGTGGCTATCTCAGCTTTCATGTTTGGCCACCAGTAAAGAGTTTTGAGATCTTGGTACATCTTATCCGAACCAGGATGTACTGAATATCGAGAGGTGTGAGATTCATCAAGCACTAGTTGTCTGAGATCCCCATAACGTGGTATCCAGACTCTGTTCAAGAAGTATTGAAGACCATCTGTCTTTAGTTCCAGGTGCTTATCCGCACCATGTAAAGTTTCAAGCCCGATATTTTCTTCTTTCAAAGCCTCGCCCTGGGCTTCACGTATCTTATCAGGAAGATTAGAATGTATGGTAAGTTGTAAAGCTCGCACTCGTTTAGGTTTCGTTTCCTTACGACTGAGGGCATCAGCTACTACGTTAGCTTTCCCTGGATGATATTTGATGGCACAGTCATAATCATTCAGAAGCTCAACCCATCGACGCTGTCGCATGTTCAGATCCTTTTGATCGAATATGTGTTGGAGGCTCTTGTGGTCAGTGAAGCTCGTACACTTCGTCCCATAGAGATAATGCCTCCAGATCTTTAGAGCAAAAACCACTGCTCCCAGTTCCAAGTCATGGGTGGTGTAATTCTTCTCATGAACCTTTAATTTCCGTGAGGCATACGCGATCACCTTATCGCGCTGTATCAGCACACACCCTAGCCCTTGGATAGACGCATCACAGTACACCCCCGAAGTCCTCTGTACCCTCAGGTAATGATATTATAGGTGCACTGCAAAGTTTCGACTTTAATAATTGAAAAGCAGATTCTTGGGCATCTCCCCACTTGTAAGTAATACCCTTCTGTGTCAAGGCAGTGAGGGGTTGAGTGATCTTAGAGAATCCCTCAATGAATCTGCGATAATATCCAGCGAGTCTTAGGAGTCTTAGGAGCCTCCCACTTTTTAATAGCATCAATCTTGGCGGGATCAACATGTATTCCTGCCTCGTTAACCACATGTCCAAGAAATTGGACTTCTCGAATCCAAAAGTCACATTTAGAGAATTTTGCATACAACTGCTCATTTCTCGATAGTTCCAAGATCAGCTGCAGGTGTTGCTCGTGCTCTTCCCTGCTTCTTGGAGTAAATCAGTATGTCATCTATGAACACTATGACGAATTTATCCAAATAGGGCTTGCACACACGGTTCATTAGATCCATGAACCCAGTCGGTGCATTCGTTAGCCCAAATGGCATCACCAAAAACTCATAATGTCCGTAACGAGTTCGAAAGGCTGTGTTCACCACATCCTCCTCTCGGACTCTCAGTTGATGGTATCCTGACCTCAAGTCAATCTTAGAATAGAAGCTCGACCCTTGCAACTGGTCGAACAAGTTATCAATACGAGGCAAAGGGTAGCGGTTCTTAACCGTCACTTTGTTCAATTCCCGATAATCGATACACATGCGGAAACTCCCATCTTTCTTCTTAACAAACAGAACTGGAGCTCCCCATGGCGAAGAACTAGGTCTAATAAAGCCCCTATCCAATAGCTCTTGGAGTTGGGTAGACAGTTCTTGAAGTTCGCCTGGTGCTAGGAGGTATGGTGCGCGTGCAACTGGAGCTGCTCCAGGTACAAGATCAATTTGGAACTCCACTTGACGAACGAGTGGAAGTCCAGGTAATTCCTCTGGGAAATCTCAGACTATTGGGATGTCCTCAATCTTGGTTTCAGTTTCAGCTCGAGTGTCAGATATGTTAGCCAAAATGGCTGGACAGCCCTTACGAATACACTTCTGGGCTTTCAAAAAGGAGATGATGCCTACCATGGCACCACCACGATCACCCTGAATAGATAAAAGTTCTCCACTAGGGAGGGTGACATGAAAAATCTTCTCCTGATAGAGAATTTCTGCGTGTTGCTTGGACAACCAGTCCATGCCAACCACAAGGTCAAAGCTACCTAAGGTGATAGGTAGGAGGTTGATAGCAAACAATTGCCCATCCAATTCGAGCTTACAGTCACGATGTATATGGGTTACTCAACAGGCTTCCCATCAGCCAATTCTATAGAGTACGGGGTATCAAGAAGAGTAGGAACCACCCCTAATTTTTGGCTAAGTTTCGTTGACACAAAACTATAGTCCGCACCAGTATCATATAAAATAGAAGCAAGAGTGTCGTTCAAGGAGCACGTACCCGTCACGACATTGTTATCAGTCCTAGCCTCCCCAGAGCCAATCACGAATGCTCCCCATTGTTGTTGTTACCGTTATGGTTATTGTTGTTGAAGGACTTGTACCTCACATTATCCCACGTTCTCTTGCTATCACCAAAAGTAGAAGATGAAGCACCATGCTTCTGAAAAGCACCATGCTCAACAGCTTCATTAATGAGTTTGCGAGCCAGATGAAAGATTTGTTAGATTCTGGGTAGGTGAGCTGCAGTGACCAAGCCATGAATATGATGGACCCACCCTTTTGGTATGAAATTCGATCCGCTGGTAAAGTTGGTTAATTAGATTCGAGCATGAAGTATCTAACTCCTGTAGCTTGGTTGTGTAGGCGTCGATCTCAGACCCATTCGTCTTTATATAACAAATTTCTAGGTTTCATCACAGGGTGTTACGTTCTACATCCAAGTATCTGTAACTCATCGAGTGTGCATGTAGCATACATTACCCCATCCTGCCTGGGGCAAATGCACTTGGCAAAGACTTATACTATCGAAGCAATCAGACGGTCTCCTTTAGTTCCATTGGAGTTATCGAGGTTTACAACCAACAAAAGGCTTGAAAATACGATGGCAGGTTGTTGTTGTGGCATGTACATTCAAGGTATAAGAAAGTTCAAACGTGGAAGTCAGGGGAAAAGAATGATTTAGCAAAATAGACCTTTACTAGCTTGGAAAGATGCGAGGGCTTCAACCACACTATCGTTGATCATAAGAATTCAGTCTTATCTAAGTTAACAATGGAAAAAGAAAAGAGAAGACAGGTAAGAGAAAAAAAAATAGAAGCCAATCGTCGCCACGCTCCGTCTACATAGTAGAGCCTTCATCCTCACTTTCTATGTGCTCGTCCTACTCAGGTTCTCCTTCCATCCCTTCTTCCTCCTCTTTCGCGGTGTCAGTGTATGGATATCATCACATAAAGTCTCCTTCTCCAATCTTATGTAAGTCAATTCAGTGGTCAACAGCACCACTCGTTCCTCCAATCGTGACTATCGGTCTCTGGTAGGTTTCGTCTTCCTTTGAGATGTTGCACTGCATCGCAGGCCTTACATAACTCCCCAAGAGTGTGTGTAACCAGCCCCGATCTAATGTGTTTCCTTGAATCTACTATATACTCACGAGGAACAGTGACACGAATGTCATGTATCGCTTGCTCATACTGGGCGTAAATGTGTTAGAGTAAGGATAAAATTCTATATGAGTAACCCAGTCTCGTCTGAGTTCCAAATGAGAGTAAGAAAGGTCAAATAACAAGGAAAAGAAACTAATTGTCTCCCTGCTCAGTGAAAAATGATAAGTCTCAGTATTTGACTTTCTTCGAATTTGATTCGGTCTAATGGTACCACGTTACGCGCATCGTGCAGCTTTCCTGCACCACAACTCTCGCAAGGGCTTTCTCCCTTGTACTATTGTTGTTTCCTCATCCACGAGGTTTGTTAGGATACTACTCCCAGTAATGCGCCACCTGGTGTAACCCTGGATCCCCATCATTGACATATTAAGAATTAGGTCTAGAACTAGAAGATAACATATCTCTCGAAATCATATGTTATAGATATATGTAGCTAAAAGCTATTTGTGCACTTAAGTTGTGAGTGTACTTATGCTATGATGATTATAGACTAGACTCAACATGCAGTCCTAGTTCACTATAACCAATGGCTCTGATACCAATCTGTCACAGCCTCAAATTTCCACTGCGGGGTTTATACCGCGAGGCGCATGACATACCAGGATCCCATAGCCATAAGTCATATGAACGAACTCTAAATGCCCAAACCATTTAGTTCGTTTTCAAAAATCAAGTTTAGTTAAGTTGCGGAAGCATAAAACCAAGTTTAAACCTTTTTAAAACCATGCGCAAAACAACGCGCCCAAGATAAAACCATATGAAAGAAAACATAAAGCATGATATGAAATTTAGGTGTATGCCCAAGACTCAAATGCAGTGAAGTGTGCAGTGCTTTCTAATCGTGGCACTAGAAGCTAACTACCTGCAAAAGCATGTATATCGTGCGTCAACAAACAATGTTGGTGAGTTCACTAAGTAAAGAAAATGAGTAAGTAAATGCGCTGGTTTCCCAAACCACGTAACCAAGTAAAAGCGTAGGTCCTCCAGACCAAAATGTTCAAGTGTTATCAGTTTAAGCGTGTCAGGGGTAGCTAACCCACTCATTGCAACTAAACAGAATTATTGGGACACCTTCAGTAACATAATAATTTGCCTCAATAAACGGTGTCTATTAACACCAGTTCTCAAATGTGGTCAAAAGTTCATGCCCGTGCCTCAAGCACCTCAGGCATGAGGTTGCTGCACAACCTAATAGCACTATCAACTAATACCCCGTTCGCCTCCAGCGATTAACCCAATAATATGCAAGGACTTTCCAAATGATAGAGTGTTTAGTTCACAAAGGACCAATAAGTTTTAAACTGATCAAAAACCTGATCCACACAAGGAATCGTAAACCCGACCCACACAAGGAGTCAAACCTGAGTAGTCCCAAACCGGACTAGAAAACGTTTACTAAAGTTGTCTCCACCGAGACGCATGCTTTTGAGAAAAAGTAGTGAAACTCTCCTTAGGTTGCACGTGAATGATCCAAATCCCTCAAACAGTAACGAGCTACCGACTCCCTATTACAAGTGTCACTAGGTGAGTATACGTGCATAACCAACACATCATGTAACTCGTTTGTCCAAAACTTCTAAAGTTCAAATCGTATAGTGACACCTAGTGACTCTACATGCACAAGTAAGTCCTACGTATCCCATTGGTGATCATAATGATTATTATCAGTTTTATACCTTATACACATCTCCTATAAGTATTCATATAAGTTCATGTCAAATACATATCATATAAGACTCCAAATAGTCACATAAACACATAATACACAATCTGCATTTTTAGGACAGATTGTGCGCCACGAAAACTAATTTATTTAAAATACTTAATCAATTAATTAAACTCCCGAATTTTTACTGAATATTCTTTGGGATTCATTTAATAACCCATATTTTTGTTTTGTCTCAAAACCAAACACAAAAATTATTAAAATTCGTACAACACAGCTATGTCTAGAAAATTTCCACAACAGGTCAGTTTAGTAGAAAAATTCCCAAAACTTGTGTATTCACCCAAACGAGGTGAATCCACCTGGAAAAACCAAGTTTTTCCAATATTGACCTGTTGTCCAAATTTCATAACTTAATTCTTTGTAAAACTCGAATTATACCCGTTTAAAGTTGACCCAATTTATAATTCCGAAAATTTGATATGATCTTTAATCAAATAAAATTCCAAAAAATATCAAACGACATCCAAATCAGATGATTTTGCCCATTTTAAAAAGCTAAGACTATGTACAATCCATTCATGCAAAGAATCGATCAAAACAATCAATTTATCATCACAATACAGACCCTACAAAACACCCTAACGAATCTGTCAAAAAACTGAAACTTGCACCCCAAGTTATTCATAAACCCTAATTATGCATAAAAATCTCTAACACATGCATAATCCATATTATCATGATCAAACACATATATTATCATACAAAAACCCTAATTATGATTACTAACAACAATCATCATCATCAAATCACCATGAACATTCAAGAACTCCCACTAACACATGCATGCGATTTTTATATATATGTATACTCTATGATTTTTAAACTTTTCAAGCATTATAAATCATTTAAAACATGTGAAAATTATACCTTTCCACGCAAGAGTCTTCCAAGCCTAGAGATTTCACCCAAACTAGCTTGAAGAGATGAATAGACTTGTTGTTTGTTGAAAATCAAGAGAGAGGGGGTGGGGGTAGTTCACGGCGCAAGCACAAGGGTAGGGTTAGGGTTTATATAGTTTTTTTGTCTCCTAATTATAAGAAGGCTTGGCTTGTTGCCCAAACAATTATGTTTTAGGGCCCATTTAGTCCACTAATTGGACCCGTTAATCATGTTTTAGCCCAATACTGGACCCAATAATATTAATCACCCTATCTTGCATAAATATCATTGTTTTTATCATCTCATAATGTATTAATCATAAGGTGCACGTAATTTGCATGGTTTACATATTAACTTTCAGTCAAGCGGTAATTCACATAAGCATGTAATCCACATAAACATGTTACTTCACGTTCATCATAATTCCATTGTGCACATTATCATGTATGCTAGATAATTCACCAACGTTCGGGATACAGGACTCGTGTGTGCATTCTGATGATAACTTTACTTATTATAATGTAACATATGTTATTATCACATAACATATGTTATTACCCTATAACATATAGGAAGACCTTCCTAACTAACCCTAGTCAAGTGTTTACGCACATATGCACATGCAAGTTAACTAGAGTTCAGTTAAAGTAGAAACTTGAAAATACGGGGTGTCACATATTTGGAAATCCTAATGAGGGTCTTTTAACAAACTACGACTATACCATACCCGATACCCATGGGCATGCCCGATATCTGATGGGTATTGGGCTGGGCGTGATACACGATTTTACAACTTGGTATGGGTATGGGATTACCAATACCTGACCCGAATCCAACCCATTGCCATCCCTATGTATTAATTTATATAAGTATAAAATGAGAACTACCATAGTTAGATAAAAGATAAACAAAGATTACTCCTTTTTTTTGTATTTATACATATATGTATATAGGGGAAAGTTAATTTTAGAACACCTATATTTTGTGCGAACTGTGAGAACGACATCTAAAACCATTCAAATTCAAAATTTCTTTTTACACTTATCTTTATTACTAAAATACAATCTCAAAATCACAATTTACGCGTAAAAAGTCAAACGTATACGAAAATAAATTGTTTTTACACATGTGTAAATTTACTGTTTATGCATGTGTAAACTGTTTCATTTACACATGTGTAAAAAGTTAATTTGAAAGTGTTTTTGCAAGAAAATAAGAATTATTTGGAAAGAAAATTCATTTATTAATATTGTATTTTGATTATAATGAGTTTTGTATTAAAATTTTTTGATTTTGATTGATATTTTTTACTTGTTCTCACGGTTCTCACAATATTTAGCGTTCTCAAGATAACCTTCCCCTATGTATATATGTGTCTAAAACTAAAAAATAAGTATTCTACATATGAAGAGGGGCATGGTGGGTTGCGTGGACCCAGAAACAAGACTCTTGATGCACATCATCGGATTGCTCCCATGGTTCTGTTTACAGCTAAACCAAGATGCCATTGTCGGCCCTGCTTCACCTCTGTTACACCAACACCAAAAAGCTTGCTGTGTTTCAACGAACATAGCGATTTGGTGTCGTGCAAAATCATTGGATGAATTAGCAACGATTTTCATGGCTTATTCACAGGGTGAAATCAAGAGGATAGATAATCTACTAGCTTGCGTGTCACTATTATTTGTTTTTGGGGGTATGTTGTGTGTCATCCCTAATTAATGTAGAATGATTGGGATGATTGGATTTTTAGAGTTTAAAACCCTTTTAAAAGGGGGAAGATGCCAAGATAATGGACGGAAATAGCAAAATGACAAAAATGCCCCTCTCTCACTTTCTAACCCAGTTAGTGAATTGGACGGAAATAGCACTGAAATCCAAACGTCAGGTGTCCAGTTGCAAAAAAAAAAAAAAAGAAAGAAAAAAAACACACACCCTTTTTGGACTGGAGCAGTAAACTGGATCAATCATCAGAACGAAAATGGCAGTTAACTCCACTAAATATATAGAACCAAAGTCTTGAGAAACATTCCGGGTTGCTCATTTTTCTGAGGCAAAAAAACATAGCTTAATCGCCCTTTATAAGGTTATTTAATTTATTTAGTATTTTTTGCACTTTATGCATAGGTGTGTTATCAAATTTAAAAGCCAAAGCCCACCTCGACCACCCTTACGGTCAGGCCTACAAGAGGTATCTATCTTAGAATAACTCTCACCCAAACATGCTTAACTGTAGTCATTTCATATGTTACATAGCCAATGTACCCAAAACACTTTGGTGATTTAAGATTCAGAGCATTCGTTATGAACCAAGAATCTGTTTTGTTTACGGCCAATATGAGATTTACTTAGAGTGTCACAATGGATCATGATAATCTTCTCTGTATTGTTACAACACCAATCGAACGAAAAAACAGGAATTCAAGCAATTTTAATATGACAACTCTGGACGCAGTGGCGGATTTACTTTGAAGGATGGGTGGGCATGTGCCCACCGTAGAAGTCATGATAATACTACATTTATTGTCAATCAATGTGGTTATTTATTGCAAGGTAGTATGAGACGGTATATATTCAAGATGAATGAATAATAATATAGCTGCTTTATGAGTGGGTAGCATAAATTTACTCCATTCGAAAGATGATTCAGAAGAAAAAATATAGACACAAATGCATTGAAAGCAATATTATTTCTTAAGGATTTTAATAGTTCAGAAATGCGGAATTCACTTGTGAAAGTTTTGTATCATATATTTAAATATTTAAAGAGTAAGTTACTTTGTGTTTTTTTTTGGTAAATCTATTTTTAGCTGATTCGCATTGTGCCCCTCGTACAAAAAAAATCTGTATTCGCCACTGTCTGGACGTATAGAATAGATCAGTTGGGTTTTTCTAAAAGCTGGTTGTGCATTGAGGTATGAATGTCCTTTATTTTTTTTATAATATAATATGTTCTATATATAAATTTTTAAATAAATTGGTTATGACATTATATATTTTGTAAAACAACTTTCATCGATAAACCTGGAGAGTGGTCAGTTCTCATATTCTAAAATATCAATGAAGTTCTAATTAATTCTGTTACGTAAATAATAAGCAAACCCATACAAGATGCATTGTTGTGTTGTTTGATAAAATCACACATTAACTAATTTTCACCTAACTGAAATGCACACCTTTAAAGGCCGCTTTTAAACAAACCATCATCATCATCATCATCATCACATACTCAGTTAATCCCACCTATAGCAAAGCTAAGATAGGGTCTGAGGAGGGTAAGATGTAGACAGCCTTACCTCTACCCCTAAGAATAGAGAGGCTGCTTCCAGAGAGACCCCCGGCTCGATGTGGTTTGGTATCAAGCCTTGGACATAAGGCACATAACACTTAGCAATCGGGACAAACCCGATCGGTGCATGTACCCCTTTGTCTTTTGGCTATCCACGCCACCACATGATGCATGATTAAACGTCCGTCGTTTTTAACGTTATTTTCACGAAATTAGTAAACTAACGTTAAAACTAGTGCAACTTTACTTTTGCCCCCCAAGGGCCACACATATATACATTATATGCGCACACCGTAAGTGGAGCGTACTTTTAAACAAACCAAAAAAAGGTTATTGGGAGCTTTCATTTTTATTTATTTTTCAAATAACACTTATTTCAAAGTAAGGCATGACAATTTGATTCAAAGCCACATATTATAGTAGAAATGGATGACATTATTGGCGATACATGTTAGTAGAGGGAATATTTTAGATTTTTTGTTAAAAGGGTTGACTTGCTTCAATAATTAACTATGAGATGTAAAGTCCAAACCAAATGTACTTAAACAACAAAACATCTTCGGTAACCATTCATGACTATTGAGATGTTAAATATTTAATTATAAAGTTCTTGGATTTAATATTCTCCCTAAACATACATCTCTTTCATGTTAATTTCACTAACCATGGTTAATCAAAAGGATTAATATCATAAGTAATATTGTTTTTATTTTGTTATGGCTAGTTCTTGAAATGGGTATAAACCTTTAATGATAATTATAAAAGACTAGTAAGGTAGCTAATCATATATCAGGTCAATTAATACTTGTAAGGTAGCTAATCACATATCAGGTTAATTAATAACGGTATACAGTGCATATTTCTTTTAAGAATTATATAGAAAAGAAAAAAGGTCAATATGGAAGAGGAAGATCTTGTTACTTCTTTGCCTCGTATGAACATTTTGTGGATACTTTAATGTATATGAAGAAGGTGAAGAAGGTGTATATGAAGAAGGTGAAGAAGGTAATGGTATTACCTAATTATACAAAACTGAAAAGAATGACAGACTTTAAGGAGAAATTAAGAATTGTATGAGTAAATTATATTTGTTGATGAAAATATAAATTTTACTTAAATTAGTTTTGGTAAATTGACTGTTTGGTTTGTAAAAACCTAACATTTGTATTCAATGCATCCTTTTTTCACTAGGATAAGTTAAGCAAAATAATACATGTGTTGTCATTGTGATAAAAACTAAACATGTGAAATCAATGTTTCCCTTCTTCTTGTTACAAATTTTAGATGCCAAACCAAAGAAGAATGTTCACTTGACTCAACATAACCAAATACCAAAAGCTGATAGGTTCAGAAACATATCAACCTATGATCTATCTACTCTACTAATGAGTCTTACATATTTAATAACATATGACATATGACAACTCCAAGTTACTCATCTTGACTCATTGCCTCTTAGACCACCATCTGTAGTGGTCCACGCTTAGGAGTGTTGATCGATCTGATTCAGCAACAACGTGGCAACACTTTTGAAGTTTTGAGGGGTTGAAGGACATATTGCATGAGCTAATTAGCCGCGTAGGCTTGCATTGGGGGCCGTAGAGAGGGGATACGTGGTTGTAACCATGACTAAAGGGGTGGGTTTGTTGCTCACCTCCCAACGTGGCGTCAATGGTTATGATTTGGCGTGGTTCCGTGGATGTGGACCACTACACACTGCCTTACAAATAGATATCACACGTGTATAATTGACACATTGACACCATGATGTTGATTGACTATGATAGGTGGCATATATAACCCAAAGTCGTGAGGTTAGAATTAGTCTAACTGATAATAAATATGATCTGTTATGGGTTTATAACTTTATGTATAATATTCAAGGTATTGACGCATTCAATTAAATTGACTTTGCATCAACAAATGAAAAATGCTTCTTGATATTGTGAGTTGCAAGACTAGCCTATTGAGTTCATAAAAGCTCCTTAAAGTTAAATAACAGACCTAAGCCATACTATTGATAAACAAAAACAAACTATTTTTAACTTTGTTTCATTACATTATTTAGTAGATCAAATACCATGCAATATTTAATGATATAAGCTAAATATATACTCTTTACAATTACAAGTGTAAAAATTGTTGATATATTACCGTGATATATATATACACACACAGGTAGGGCCGGCAATTTTGTATACGAACACGATTACCTGACACGAACCTGAACGATCTTAACAGGTACAGGTATGACTTTAACAGGTTTCGTGTCCTAAACAAGTAGACACGAATTTACCTGTTAATTTTCGTGTCGTGTATAGGTAGCCAGGTTTCGTGTATCGTGTCTTAACAGGTTCGTGTATAAACAGGCCAAATATACATGATTTGCCAGCCCTAAGTATAATTTTCGTAAACAGGTATGCAAACATGTATTAATAGGTACGCAAACAGGTATTAACAGGTACGCAAACAGGTATTATCTAGGTTTTTGGTGAACTTTTGGAAATTTTGTCTCACTAAATAGGTTCGTAAACATGCAATTAGTATAATGGTCATAAACAGGTAGTAACAGGTACTTTTCGTGTATACCTGTTAAAAAAATTAACAGGTTCGTGTATGAAAAAATAGACACGAAAAATTTTCGTGTCGTGTACAGGTAGTCAGGTTTCGTGTATCGTGTCTTAACAGGTTTGTATCTTTACAGGTCAGGTATACACGATTTGCCAGCCCTACACACAGGTAGGGATTTTAAGAGAACACCAGGCTAATTGAGAACTGTAAGAACCATTTTGAACCACTAATTTCTCTGACATTTTTTTTGCATTTATATATATGCGTAGATTATCAATTTTTGATTTTATCAAGCATATATGCATGATACTTATTTTTCAAATTCAAACACGTGTACACACGTATATACATTTTAAAAACATGATCTTACCCATAATTTTCATTTCTATACATGTATGTGCAATCATTTATACACATTTTCACATATATGTCATTATCAAAACATTTATGTACATATATGTATAGTTTTAGACACGAATACACATACATGTATAAGTGCAAAAACAAAACCAAAAATTAAAGAAAATGTGTGATTTAGCAAAAAAAAAAAAAAAAAAAAAAAATTGACTTAGAAAAATGGTTCGTGGTTTGTTATTGTTGTGGCGGTTCACGGTAGTCATGGTGGGGTGTGGTTGGTTATGGTTATGGTAGGTTGTGGTGGGTTATGGTTATGGTGGGTTGTGGTTGGTTATGGTTATGATTAGGTTACGCAGACATTAACAAACAAACAGTCTTTTTCTTGCAGACTAGAGACCTTTAGTCAAGCTCTTCTCCTGCAGATGTCTACATATATGATCCGAAAACGGCTGACCTTTAACCTCTTCAAAAACAAACACCACCTAAGAGTTCATAAAAACTTCAACAACACATCATACAACTATGAATATAAAACACCGTATTGTTGAATTAAAAAACATATTGTTGGAGATTGGCAGCTAACCTATTCGAGCTTAATAATACAGTCCAAGCTTATTTACTAAATGAACCCACAAAATGCTCAAACCCGACTAAATTTGATACAAGCCTTTAAGGGAGATAGGGGCACAAGCCCGATGTAGCCTAAGGTGCACCAATCTCATCACGCCAAGTCATTTAAACCTCAAAGTAGCCTAAAGTAGCCTAAACACCGAAAGCGCCTATAACTTAAACTAGCCTAAAGATTTTTTTTTTTTAAATGGGGGGGGGGGGGGGAGGGGCAGATAGAGGTGTGGAAGAGAGAGGTGGAAGAATGAGAACAACCCAAGCCCCTTCAACCCTCATCGACTTTCCCAAACCTCATTTTGTAGCCGATAATTGAAGCCCCATAGCAGGGAACCGTGTAGTCACGAGGCTTTACAAGCCTCGACACCAAGCCGAGGGGTGCCCCGACCTACCTATCAAACCAGTCTCAGATAACTCATATACTCACTCCATCCCAATTTAAATGTCTTAAGCCCATAAACACGCATATTAAGAAATATTTGTTTGTATGTGGTAAAATGATAATAATATTCTTAAGAGTAAATTGCCAAAATGGCCCCTCAGGTTTGGCCCAAAATGCTTGTTTGGTCAGTTATCTTTTTTTTGTGCCAAAAGCACCCCTCAGAGATTGAAAATTGCCATTTTGACCCATATTTAACAGAGTTTCTAACTGAGTATTGAAAGTCAGTTAAGTATGAGGGGCAATTTCGTCCTTTCATCTATACTTCATCTATACTTCATCTTCTCCATCTGCACATCCATTTCATCTTTACAAATCACAATACACACACACTTATGAAAAGCAAGAGAGAGGAAGGAGGAGCCGGAGACTCCTCGCCGCCAGTGACGGCGAAGCTCCGGCCATCGGATCTCCAACGAAACCCACACCACCATCACCCCATCAAGAGAGATCGAAGAGAGAGAGAGAGAGAGACGCAGAGAAGAAAGAAACTGAGAGAAAGAGAGAGAGAGAGAGAGAGAGATCGAGGAAGGTAGAAGCAGAAGGAGGAGGGACCGGCTGGGTCCTTAACCGACTGTCACCACCGGACGGTGGTGGTGGTTCTGTGCAGCGGTGGTGGTGGCTCGAGTGAAGGGGTCCGATGGGTTCCATGGTAGCCTCCGACGGTGAAGGTAAACCTAAATCAACCTCCTTTCCTTTTTAATCTAAGATTTGTGATGATGTTTGTTGAGGTGATTGGAGCGGATGGTTGTTACAGTAACAGGGCCGGTGGCTAGGAACCATACAGGTCAAAGGTTACGGTGGTGACTGTAACACCCCAACCGATGGCGGAAACATCGGGGTGCCACGTATTGATGATTGTTTTCAGTAGCACATGGTATAATATAAATTTTAAATAATTTATTCAAACATAATATCCAAAATGTGAAATAATGTCTAAGAATTCAAATACATAACATCAAATAATAACTTCAAGAAACTTCAAATAAACTTCAAGATAAATCCTCATGCTAACTCAAGCCTCAGCTTCATTGTTACCTGAAACATGTTAATTTTGAAAGTATTTTGGGTCAACATAAGTTGGTGAGAATTACATAGGTTTTTGATGATAAATGAATAAAATGTTATGCAATTCATGTGTCATGTTAATCTAGCCCATATGTGAGAAACATATTAGAAATAAATCGAGTGCATAATCAACCCTGCTGACTGTTATAAAATGATACATACCATACACTTATGGTCCCAATATGTTATGCGATAACAAACACCCACGTAACCTTGGTAGGAGGCACGTATCCGGGTGGGATTGTCAGTCCAATAGATCTATCAATGTATACCGTCGGCTGATCAATGTTAATGATTATGCTAGAATGATGCTTACTCTAATCATGTTCAAGACAATATGCAACATAGAAAACACATAAACACATTGATGATTGAATTGCAATGAAAAGTGTTATAACATGTTTCACCCCAAAATTGGTGATAAAAGGGGCTATGTAAACTCACCTTAGCAAATGTTAACTTGTTGAAAAAGATATGATAATTGTGTTGCCCAAAGTGATTCCAAATATTACCCTATAATGAGGTAATATATAATAAGTCTAAGTCTAATAACTAATATGTGCATCCTAGGGTTTCGATTTGGGGATAATCAATTGTTAAATTTAATTAAAAAAAATGTTAATTAAATAAAGAAAATTGGATAATAAATGAAAAATAGTCTTTTTATAAAGTTTGAATTTTGAATGAGTACAATAAAGTGTTTGAAGCAATAAAATAATTTTTATAAAATTATTTCATTTAAAATAGATTTTTAAATCTATTTATTTATAAATAGCCAATTATTAACTTTAATATTCAAAAATACTAAAATTAAAGAAATCATTTTTTAAAAATCATATTTCTGTTCTAAATGATTAAAAATAATTTGTATAAAATTTTGGTGCAAAAATGATGAAAATTGGATTTATTATGAATTAAATATGATTAAATCTTACAAAAATTGATTAAAAATAATAAATAAATGATTTTACTGAATTAAAAATTATTTCAGTAAAGTTTAACTTTATAAAAAGTTAGGGTAATTTTTGGGGAATTTAAATAAATTGTTTTGATATATAAATGGATTTTTATAATTATAATTGTATAAAAATGATTTAATTATTATAAATATTAAATAAAAGAATTTCTGAAAAATAAAAATTGTAAATAACACTTTTATATCAGATTAAGTAATTATAATTTTTTTAGAGTTTATAAAATAGTTTAGGTATTTTAAAAAGAATTTAAAAGATTTAAAGGATTAATATATATATAATTAATTATATAGTTAAAAAGAAAAGAAAGGAAAAAGGGTGCAAAGACCCGGTCAGTGCCGGGACTCGAACCCGGGTGACCATTGTGGAGGGTCAGCGTCTCAACCACCTGGCCTAGGCCGGTGGTTGTGATGACTTCTGGTTTAAAATTAATAAATACACGATGCCAATACAGTTTTATCCCCAATTCATAAACGAAGAACCCTAGATTTTTCAATTGGACGATTCAGGCAACTATAGCCCGATTAATGTTAGGGCTATAGTTGCTTGGATGCCGATGAATGAAACCCACCAAAAAAATTGAACTCACAGTGTACGATTGATGATGAAGGTCGGGTCAAAGGGAAAAGTCAACCCACGAACAGATTGATCAAAACAGAGAGAATTAGAGAGATGTAGAGATTGAGAGAGAGTTGTGAGCGATTTGTCAAGGTCCAGGAAGCCTCAATTTATACAAGAGGATTAGGGTTAGGGTTAATTAGATGGTTTGACTTTCCATATAATAAAACGCGGCCAATATGATTATTAGGGCAACAATTGCCGTGTAATCGTTGTGAATAAACGTTGGATTGGGCCGGTTATAGCACGAGCTTGCCAAAAATATATCAATTACACGTTAATTCTACGGATTGAGCAACAAGGAATCCCACAGTTGACTTTTCTTGTCAACTGTGAGGATTTTTAAGCGTGTATAAGTTTATTGTTGATCCGGGTTTATCACAAAGGAGTGGCCAGCCCAGCTGGTTGGGCTCGTGTGTTGGTTTGGATTGAACCGGCCTTTGGCGCGGGTTCGAACCCCGGCCAAGGCAAAATTTTATTTTTTGATTTAATTATACACACACACATATATATAATATAATATATAGTATTAGGGTTCCATACTAGTGACAAAAATAATAAATGCGACGATAATTAAGAAAACTTGACGTTTTATTAAATGTCGGTGCGTAACGTACAAGAATTAAATGCGTAATGTTACAGTCTCCCCTACTTTTAGAAACTTCGTCCCGAAGTTAAGAGAAACACTAGATTTACAATTGGTCAACCACCGGGAACCTTGATAAAATTTCACACTACCTTAACGTACCTGTAAATTCATGATTACGTTCCGGACCGTAATTACCAATTTACCTTACATTAGGGTTTTGCGTCCTTTTTATGACTTTACCGATTGTTAAGCAGGTCTAATAGTCTCCGCCAGTCGTTGAGCAGGTGGTAGGGCCTCTCCCGACTGTTGGAAAGACATGATGACCTCTACCAATCGTTAAGCTGGTTGTTTGGTAGTTAACTAATTGTTTGTACAAGCAGTAAGTATAGATATAACAAGTAGTTCACATTCAAACAAGCATGCACACAGATGTTATGATAATACTTGATTTTATTATTTGATTCAAAAAGTGGCAATACATGAAATTAAAAATAGATATTATTCGAATGGTAGGGTTTGCTGTTAAGTAGTTGGAGGGTCTCAAGCGGGGTTGTTTGGAGCATCAAGAGCGTTTGTAGCAGGGATTCGACAAGCTTCCGCAAGATGCCCATACCTCTGACAATTGGTGCACTGTCGACAGGGTACTTGAGTTGGGTGGTGATACTGGCAGGTGTCACACTTAGGTAGCATCCCATTGTATTGTTTCTTGGTGGGTGGAGTAGTGGTGTCTATTGCAAAATTCCTGACCTTGTTCTTCCCGTTGGTTGAGGCCTCAGTTTTGATTTCGACGGCAGGTTGGGGAGTATCCTTTTTCTTTTCCTCTTTACGAGTCAGGGTTCCTGCCTTCACATGGTTATCTGTTAGGGTGGCAGCCAAACGCTTTGCTTCTTCCAATGTAGCAGGGTTCCTTCCCCACACTGTGTCTTGAATCTGCATCGGTAAGCCACCAATGTATTTTTCGATTGCAATGGGCAAAGGAGTGACTTTGTGGGGTAGCAGTAAGCTAAGTTCGTGAAAGCGAGTGTTGTAAGCAAGGTTTTCCCCACTGTCTTGAGCAAGATCATAAAATTCGTCTTCCAGTTTCTTGATTTCATTACGAGGACAGAACTCTGCCTTCATAATGTCTTTAGCTTGATCCCAGGTTAAGGCTAGTGCAGCTTCAGCTCCGCGAGTGCGTTTTTCTTCATTCCACCAAGTGAGTGCTCGTTTGTGAAGAACACTCATGGCATAACGGACTTTGAAGTTGTCGGGGCATTCACTGTTAATGAAGGTATTTTCAATGCCCTCAAACCATTGTAGGAGTCCAGTAGCTCCTTCTTCCCCGCTGAACTTTGGAGGGTTACAAGAGTTGAAATGTTTGAGGGTGCAAGCTTGGGGTCCATTACCATTGCCATTGCCATTGCCATTGTTGTGACCATTCCCGTTGCCGTTCAATTGGATGACCTGAGCAAGTAAATTGGGAACCAGAGTTGCGATTTGCTGTGCCATTTGTTGAGAAATGATCGCAGCCAGTTGAGCATCGACCCCATTGTTGTTGTGACCGGGACCTTGGTCATGGTTGTGGTTATGGTTATCACCACCTTCTTCGTGGTTCTCACCATTGCTGTTGCGAGTGCTGCGACGAGGAGGCATGATCTGTAATAGACACAATGAAATGAATGAGAGTTTATATAAGGAATGTAATCATTTATTCATTAATTAAAACGAATAAACGAAAACGTTGACTTATCAAAGATTCTAAATTCTAATAACATATGAAGACATGCTTTAGCCTATAAGTGAACACTCATCCCGAGAATTCCCAGGTAGGCATCCGGGTCCCTCGTCTGATTGGGATATATGCGCAATGCCAGCCTAGACAGAAGACTCAGAATACAGGCGTTCACCCTTCCAGATTGCACGTGTTCGTTATTAAAATCTAGAATTTCGACGAGATCTCAAAGGGGTTCAGGTTAATCCTGATGGATTTGTCCTATCAGTCTAAGAGTAGATCCACTGATGGAGAGCAACCTTCTTGTAGGGGTGAAAGTAGGGATAAGAAGTAGGAGGGAGATAGAGAATAGCAAGTAAAGGAAGCAAGTACTGTTTTAGTCCCTAAGGTTATAGTCTAGATTATTTCTAATAACCTAATTCCCTATAACCAAGGCTCTGATACCAATCTGTAACACCCCAACCGATGGCGGAAACATCGGGGTGCCACGTATTGATGATTGTTTTCAGTAGCACATGGTATAATATAAATTTTAAATAATTTATTCAAACATAATATCCAAAATGTGAAATAATGTCTAAGAATTCAAATACATAACATCAAATAATAACTTCAAGAAACTTCAAATAAACTTCAAGATAAATCCTCATGCTAACTCAAGCCTCAGCTTCATTGTTACCTGAAACATGTTAATTTTGAAAGTATTTTGGGTCAACATAAGTTGGTGAGAATTACATAGGTTTTTGATGATAAATGAATAAAATGTTATGCAATTCATGTGTCATGTTAATCTAGCCCATATGTGAGAAACATATTAGAAATAAATCGAGTGCATAATCAACCCTGCTGACTGTTATAAAATGATACATACCATACACTTATGGTCCCAATATGTTATGCGATAACAAACACCCACGTAACCTTGGTAGGAGGCACGTATCCGGGTGGGATTGTCAGTCCAATAGATCTATCAATGTATACCGTCGGCTGATCAATGTTAATGATTATGCTAGAATGATGCTTACTCTAATCATGTTCAAGACAATATGCAACATAGAAAACACATAAACACATTGATGATTGAATTGCAATGAAAAGTGTTATAACATGTTTCACCCCAAAATTGGTGATAAAAGGGGCTATGTAAACTCACCTTAGCAAATGTTAACTTGTTGAAAAAGATATGATAATTGTGTTGCCCAAAGTGATTCCAAATATTACCCTATAATGAGGTAATATATAATAAGTCTAAGTCTAATAACTAATATGTGCATCCTAGGGTTTCGATTTGGGGATAATCAATTGTTAAATTTAATTAAAAAAAATGTTAATTAAATAAAGAAAATTGGATAATAAATGAAAAATAGTCTTTTTATAAAGTTTGAATTTTGAATGAGTACAATAAAGTGTTTGAAGCAATAAAATAATTTTTATAAAATTATTTCATTTAAAATAGATTTTTAAATCTATTTATTTATAAATAGCCAATTATTAACTTTAATATTCAAAAATACTAAAATTAAAGAAATCATTTTTTAAAAATCATATTTCTGTTCTAAATGATTAAAAATAATTTGTATAAAATTTTGGTGCAAAAATGATGAAAATTGGATTTATTATGAATTAAATATGATTAAATCTTACAAAAATTGATTAAAAATAATAAATAAATGATTTTACTGAATTAAAAATTATTTCAGTAAAGTTTAACTTTATAAAAAGTTAGGGTAATTTTTGGGGAATTTAAATAAATTGTTTTGATATATAAATGGATTTTTATAATTATAATTGTATAAAAATGATTTAATTATTATAAATATTAAATAAAAGAATTTCTGAAAAATAAAAATTGTAAATAACACTTTTATATCAGATTAAGTAATTATAATTTTTTTAGAGTTTATAAAATAGTTTAGGTATTTTAAAAAGAATTTAAAAGATTTAAAGGATTAATATATATATAATTAATTATATAGTTAAAAAGAAAAGAAAGGAAAAAGGGTGCAAAGACCCGGTCAGTGCCGGGACTCGAACCCGGGTGACCATTGTGGAGGGTCAGCGTCTCAACCACCTGGCCTAGGCCGGTGGTTGTGATGACTTCTGGTTTAAAATTAATAAATACACGATGCCAATACAGTTTTATCCCCAATTCATAAACGAAGAACCCTAGATTTTTCAATTGGACGATTCAGGCAACTATAGCCCGATTAATGTTAGGGCTATAGTTGCTTGGATGCCGATGAATGAAACCCACCAAAAAAATTGAACTCACAGTGTACGATTGATGATGAAGGTCGGGTCAAAGGGAAAAGTCAACCCACGAACAGATTGATCAAAACAGAGAGAATTAGAGAGATGTAGAGATTGAGAGAGAGTTGTGAGCGATTTGTCAAGGTCCAGGAAGCCTCAATTTATACAAGAGGATTAGGGTTAGGGTTAATTAGATGGTTTGACTTTCCATATAATAAAACGCGGCCAATATGATTATTAGGGCAACAATTGCCGTGTAATCGTTGTGAATAAACGTTGGATTGGGCCGGTTATAGCACGAGCTTGCCAAAAATATATCAATTACACGTTAATTCTACGGATTGAGCAACAAGGAATCCCACAGTTGACTTTTCTTGTCAACTGTGAGGATTTTTAAGCGTGTATAAGTTTATTGTTGATCCGGGTTTATCACAAAGGAGTGGCCAGCCCAGCTGGTTGGGCTCGTGTGTTGGTTTGGATTGAACCGGCCTTTGGCGCGGGTTCGAACCCCGGCCAAGGCAAAATTTTATTTTTTGATTTAATTATACACACACACATATATATAATATAATATATAGTATTAGGGTTCCATACTAGCGACAAAAATAATAAATGCGACGATAATTAAGAAAACTTGACGTTTTATTAAATGTCGGTGCGTAACGTACAAGAATTAAATGCGTAATGTTACAGTGACAGGGGTAATCGGTGATGGTGCTGGATGGAAGTTTGGTGGTCAAGATGTAGGATAGTGATGGTGGTTGAAGGTGGTTACGAAGAAGGTTCACAGTAGAGAGTGGCGGTTTTTGTAACTAATTATCCAGAGTACAGAAAAATGCAAGGTAATGTAACCCTGACTGTACCATTTTTTTCCTCTGAGTGCAGAAGACATGGCTAAATTTGTTGACAATTATCCAGAGTACAGAAAAATGCAAGGAAATGTAACCCTGAATTGCAGTTGATGTAATAGAAGCCAGCTATGGAAGAAGCAATGGTGATAATAATAGGTTTGGGGGGTTTTTATATGGAGAAGATGAAGTATAGATGAAATGACGAAATTGCCCTTCATACTTAACTGACTTTCAATACTCAGTTAGAAACTCTGTTAAATATGGGCCAAAATGGCAATTTTCAATCTCTGAGGGGTGCTTTTGGCACAAAAAAAAAGATAACTGACCAAACAAGCATTTTAGGCCAAACCTGAGGGGCCATTTTGACAATTTACTCTATTCTTAAATCTTTGATTGTGTTTTGTTTTTTATGAACAAAACTAAAAAATGCATTTGTATTTTTGAAAACAGACATTTAACTTAAAACAAACAAAAATGAGAAGATGGATATTTAAATTGGGATGGAGGGAGTATAAATTGGCCAACAAAAATAAAATAGTTATATGATATTGTACGCAAAATTATACATCATGAAAATGAATGAGTTACAATAGGATGACGTCATTTTAAAAATATTAAAGTAGAATTGACAGTGAATTTAGTTTAGGCGTTGAAGGGCATAAAAAGGGGGCAAAGGTTAAGAGTAATAAGGACAAAACCCAACTACTCGGAAGGGTTTTCTTGCACACCAGACAGACGAAAGAAACACCCACCCAAAGAGAGAGAACACACAAACACACACACGATTATGAACAATAACAACAATATTCATCTCATCACTCTCCCAATTTCATGTCTTTATTCTTCATTTAGATTAGATTAGATACCCTTCCTTCCTTCCTTCTTTCAGATCTTGTCAGACTATCTCTCTGTCTTGTTTCTGTTTTGTTTTTTTGTTTTGTTATTATTATTATTATTATTTTGTTTTTTTTCCCTCAACGTTTCGATTCTCAGATCCTTTTGTTTCTCACTGTCGGATGCTTTGACTTTCATTTCCCTTCCCTTCCCTTCTTCTGATCCTTAATAATATCATATCTCGATGGGCCAGTGCTACGGCAAGACCATTCCTACATCCGACAACCCCGGCCCCACCACCATCATCTCCGCCGACAACCACAACCACCAACCGTCATACCCTCAGTCCCCTCTCCCTTCATCCACAACCAACAACAACAACAATAATAATAATAATAATAATAATAACATCCCTTCTGTTAAAAACACTCCTGGTCGATCCTCTAGTCCATGGTCAAGTCCATACCCACACGGGCTATCAAGCCCGTTGCCCACCGGGGTGTCGCCGTCGCCCGCGCGATCGTCGACACCCGGGCGGAGGTTTTTCAAGCGCCCGTTCCCTCCCCCCTCGCCAGCGAAGCACATCAAGGCTTCGCTGGCCAGACGGTTCGGGACGAAGCAGCAACGGGCTGGCCCCATTCCCGAGGATGGGGCCGCGGTTGAACAGCCCGAATTGCAATCGCTTGATAAGAATTTTGGGTATAATAAGAATTTTGGGGCGAAATATGAATTGGGGAAGGAGATTGGGCGAGGGCATTTTGGTCATACGTGTCATGCTAGAGGTAAAAAAGGGGAACTCAAGGATCAAGCTCTTGCTGTTAAAATTATTTCTAAAGCTAAGGTATCTTTTTATTTGTTAAATTCCTTATTTTTTTAATTTAATTGTAGTTAGTTGATAATTGAATTTGCTATTTTTAGTACTAGATGTGTATAGTTCTTGTTAAGTGGTAGCAAATTTGCAGAAACATAGGTTTTTGTACAGTGATACGACCGATACGTACGTTCTGTTCTATATATAGCCTTGATGTAACTGACCGACCGGATTCACGGATGGAAGTAAGGATTGTACAAGCAAAAAATCAGAAGAAATTGATATTTTGTTTCTAGGTTTAAACTGCTATGATATGGTTAGCAATGTTGTTTGTTCGTTGTTCTTTACCTGCTTGATTTATGGATCTTAGACAGATAGTTATAATTGAGCATGGATGTAAGTTTAAAGATCGTACACGCACGAAACGAAGTGGATTTGGAATGTGTACATATAGAAAAGTTACTATTTAGGTCATGGTTTTATAACTTACTATAAGTAATGACTATAAGGATTTTTTATTCGCATTATCTGCGTAAATGATATAGCAACATATGGTAGAAAAAGTAAATGTTATCACTTTATTTTTGTGAAACCGATTCCGTACACGTATTTATGTTTCCTTTTTAACGATATCGTATATTCTTTTACATAGCATCGAGTAGCATAATTGATTAGTAATTAATTTCATGCTATATTATCACAGATGACAACTGCAATATCGATTGAGGATGTGCGTAGGGAAGTAAAAATATTAAGAGCTCTTTCTGGACATAAGCATTTGATCCACTTTTATGATGCATGTGAAGATGCAAATAATGTATACATCGTTATGGAGTATGTCTCTCCTTTCACTGTTTTTTTCTTAATCAAAGAACATAACTATACTTTATCTGATGTTATCTTCATATGTCTAAATAACTGACCAGAAGTTTTATAATTTGTTTTGTGGAATACGTAGATTGTGTGAAGGTGGGGAATTACTTGATCGAATACTATCCCGGTAAGCGAATGTCCTGTTTCAAATTGTTTCATTTGTTGAGTAATGAGTACATGTAGTTGACTTTAGTCAAACTTTGCTTCAACTGCAGAGGTGGAAGATACCCAGAAGCGGATGCAAAATTGATAATTGTTCAGATACTAAGCGTTGTTGCCTTTTGCCACCTTCAGGGCGTAGTGCACCGTGACCTAAAGCCTGAGGTTATAAATGCATCCATTATTCCATTTTGAGAAACTTCTTTATTTTTTATATATTTTATTTTAAATAAATAAATTAAGTTTCAAGATAGAATTATTAGTCTTGGTTTTTTTAAATATCTATTAACCCTCCGTTAAATTATTTGTTTCAGAACTTCCTTTTCATGTCTAAAAATGAAGATGCTGATATGAAGCTTATTGATTTTGGTCTTTCCGATTTCATCAGGCCAGGTAATTATCACAAGCTATATTTTTTTGGCTGACAGTTAGCATTAAAATACACCTTAATGGAGAATAAGGTTGTGATGATGGTTTTCTTATTCTAATATTGCAGAAGAAAGGCTGAATGATATAGTTGGAAGTGCATATTATGTTGCACCAGAAGTTCTGCATAGATCATACAGCTTGGAAGCGGATATATGGAGTATTGGTGTTATTTCATACATTCTTTTATGCGGGAGCAGACCGTTTTGGGCAAGAACAGAATCAGGAATATTTCGTGCGGTTTTAAGAGCAGACCCTAATTTTGATGATACTCCGTGGCCTTCTGTATCACCAGAAGCTAAAGATTTTGTTAAAAGGCTTTTAAATAAGGACTACAGAAAAAGAATGAGTGCTGCTCAAGCCCTCAGTAAGTTAACTTCTTTCTACTTCCAACTTTTTTTTTTTGCAAAAAAAAAAAAAAAAAAAAATTAAAATAAAAAAAAAATTAAAATAAAAAAAAAAATGTGTTTTATTGATGGTATAAAACTATAATTACAACGAATTTGTTTATTAGAAGTAACTTTGATCCGTATGGCATGTGATGTACAGCTCATCCATGGTTGTCAACTGAAAGCCATCCGATTCCTTTAGATATATTGATTTACAAACTGGTGAAGTTATATCTTCATGCTTCTCCGTTCAAACGAGCTGCACTCAAGGTAATCGTCTTTTTTTTTTAAATAAACATGACTACATGAATACCCGATCATTTCTTGATATTGCTTGGTTAATTCAAAGGTAACAATATCATTTGGGGGATAATTGCAGGCACTTTCAAAAGCTCTGACAGAGAATGAATTGGTTTATCTTAGGGCCCAATTTATGCTTTTGGAACCAAACAAAGACGGGCGCGTATCTCTTGACAACTTCAGAATGGTAAAAGTTTGCTATTTCCTCTCCCTTTTCCTTTAAACATATGCTAATCTTCGCAGTGTAATTAACTGTTAAAAACCATTTGCAGGCTCTCATGCGTAATGCTACAGACGGAATGAAGGAATCTAGGGTTCCTGATATTCTAAATGCAGTAAGTCTATAATCATATGCTCTTGGAAAGATCGTATTATTATATGTAGTTATTGCAGCCTGATTTACCTTTGTGCGCACGTGTGTTGTAGATGGCACCGTTATCTTACAGGAAGATGGACTTTGAAGAGTTTTGTGCGGCAGCCATCAGCACATATCAAATGGAGGCTCTTGATACATGGGAACAGATTGCATCAACTGCATATGAATTCTTTGAACAGGAGGGTAACCGCGCAGTTTCTGTTGAAGAACTTGCTCGGGTATGGAATCTTTTTTTTTTTTTTTTTACGATTGTGTTCCTTGTATTGATCGTTGTGGATGTCGATGTAGGAACTGAATGTGGGTCCCACCGCACATTCGATTCTGAAGGACTGGATTAGAGGTGATGGTAAGCTGAGTTTGTTCGGTTATACCAGATTTTTGCATGGAGTCACTGTTCGGAGCTCCAACTCAAGACATTGATTAGATTTTGTTTCTTTTAATATTAAAAGAATGTGTTTTTTTTCTTCTTCTTGTTTTACTTATTTTGCAATGGATTAAGGTTTATTGGGAGGGAACTTGTGTAGAAGAAATGAATATAGTAGACAAAATCAAACAAGGGGTTTTTTTTTTATTTAATTTTTTTTTATTTAGGTGTGGAAGAGGTTTTTTACTTGTAGGAATGTTTTTTTTTGTCCAACACTTGTAGCCTAGTTGGTTGAGAGCCTAAAGTTTCCTATGAGAGGCTTGGGTTCAATTCCCACTAGCTACATTTGGAGGACATTGGTGGATGGGAAATGAGGGATGACCCGGCCATTGGCTTGGGTTCGAGTCCTGATCCCGACCGGTTTTACCGACTATTTCACCGTCGTGCCTTCGGGCGGGTGAGTGGTCGGGTTTTCCCGGGAATTGGTGGCAATTGGTGGCCCGGGTACTCTCGAGTACCTGATTCGCCAAAAGGGTGCCCGAGAGTGCTCGGAATTGATTCGTTGGCCGTTCAAAAAAAAACTTGTAGGAATGTTTTGGAATATTCTTGTGTATCCCCTCTCCAACACAAGATAAGATTCATATGACATGTCATTTGTTTGGTTCTCTCTGTTTCTTGGTCACACTAGCACAAAAACTTGTAAGGACGTATGGTGTGGGAAGCTTTTTTCGCTAACTTTTCTAAGTGTCACACTATTGTCTCCTCATTTTCCTCATATCCTCTTCTAAACTACGGAAATAGTTTCTCCTAATTTCCCCTTCCATCTTCTTTTCTCCTCCACCAATCGCACAGTTTCTCCACCAATCAACATGCTCGATGACAACAGTAGAATTTCATCGAATATGCCAAATTATAATCTGTGGGGGCGGTGTTCCTGATATCCCCGACTGCCACATCAACTCCCCGACCCATCTTGCCGAGTCCACACCATTCAATCTAAGGGGTGTTGTTACATGATGAACCCAGCGAACCAATTAACCAATCAACCTTAGAATGACACCTCATTGCAACCCTTTCAAAATCGAATGAACCCGATTCAATTGCAGCGGTGTTCCAGTCAAACCTAATGAACACGAACCCAGTTTCCAAGCCCTATTCACGTGCTTCTTCGGAATAGATTTGCGTTTATGTGCTTCTTCGGGTTTTTGACTTGAAAAAAGTGACCCGATCACCGACTCATTTAAAGTTCGGGCTGGTCGGGTTCAGGTTTTTCGGGTATTCTCTAATTCGGGTTCAGGTCGAGTTTCAGGTTTTTAGTTAAAAATGAACAGCCCTACTCACAGACTACGTTTCCTTAAACATGTTTGCATTATTAAAATATATTATATACTATCTTAAAACACATGGTCGGTGGACATAGACAACAAAAAGAATAAAAAGATAAAAATGACAAAAACAGTCCCTTAACTTTTGAAATTAACATTTACACCCCTACACTTTGTTAAATCTTTATACAATGACATTTTCACGCCTAACTTCTACTCACAGACTACGTTTCCTTAAACATGTTTGCATTATTAAAATATATTATATATAGTCTTAAAACACATAGTCAGTGGACACAGACGACAAAAAGAAAAAAAAAAGGCAAAAATGACAAAAACAGTCCCTTAACTTTTGAAATTAACATTTACACCCCTACACTTTGTTAAATCTTTATACAATGACATTTTCACGCCTAACTTTTTAAATTTACCCACCGTATTTTCATTATTTACGTTAAAGGAAAAAAAAGCATTTTCTCACGTGGTTATCATTGTGCATTTGTCAGTATAAATTCACGTTACAACGTAAATTTATCTTTATGTACATTTTCAGTTGATCTAGGTTTTGCCGTACGGGTTGGTATATATTCATGTTTAAACGAAAATGATATAAATTCACGTTTCGACATAAGTTTTTTTTTTTTTTTCGTTTTTTTGAACAAGTGTGGTAAGATATAATACATTTTCGTTTTTATTTTTACGTACAATATCTTTTGAACTACGACTTTGACATAAACTGTGTTCGGAAAGGAGTCGACTCAAATATAAAATGTTTCATTTGACGGTATAACCTACGTTTCCGATGTAAACTGTGTTTGGAAATGAGTCGGCTCAAATTTAAATGTTTTCATTCAACGGTGTAAAATTGAGTTATTGTACATTTTTATATGTTTAACGCATCACACAACGTGTCACCACCTATAAACGGCTTAGACGTCGTTGCCGCAACTCGTGCGACCTATGTCAACCATCTGGTTTATATGAAAGTATAACTCAATCGAAAACTCTCAAGGGAACATGACATTGGTTAAATTAAGTATATACAATTGGTTAGAAACGCATGTCATCTTTTTATTGGGTAACATAATGATGTTTTTCGAAGCTCAAAGCTGTAACGGTCTTCTCATTGGGTAAAAATAGTGTTTTCGAAGCTCAAAATGCTCGATGGCCGTACCATATATTCCCTTCTCATTGGCTAAGTTCTTTAGATCAAGATTTTTGGGTATATGTATACTAGTTAAAGCTAGTCAAATCGCTATTTAGGTGAAAACGGCCAGACGGCCCAGACCCATTATATTCAAACAATTAGAGGCTTAGAGAAACATCAATGGGCTTAAAGGTTAAACCTGTTATATTTTGGGCTTAAAAAAGCACCAGATAGTCGTATGGTCTGGTAAGGCTGTGCTAAATGTGTTAGGTTCGAGTCGGACTTGAAAATTTTACACAAACACAAATCGAAACCGAAATCGAAATGGAAACGTATGTCGCACCTCTATGTCATGTATGGTAAGGTCCATACTCGACTCCACATATTAACTCACACATGCAATCAAGACTTACAAGTCATTTGCAATACACTTTTTAGTATAGTTCATTTTTATAAAACAATGCACCAAAGAGCTATAAGTGCTTTAGTGTTGGCTTTTTTGTATGAAAAACTTATGTACCCAGACCAACTCTCGAACGTATCTTCTCTCTCTTTGAAACCGTTTGTGATGTCTTTGCACACAGAATTTGGCATCGGAAAAAAAAAAGTGTTTTTTTTTCTCTCTATAACGATTTAAATCTAGCATAGACAAAAGAAAGTGCCAACGCCTTTAACTTAGCTTTGCAATGGTATGTGTCTATTATGCTGTAAAACTATGTTCCATACCTGACTTCAACCTGTCGAGTAATCACCTGTCAAATATCAGGTAAACTCGTGGGTGTCAGGTATACCCATTAGCTTTATAAAAAGTACCCTTTTGCGATTTTCAAGAATATTCTTTTTCCTTCATTTATATTTATCATTGTTTTATATGGAAATATCCTAAATGTAAATCTCAAGAGATTATTTGTATTTCATAGCATACATGTAAATAATAACATCAAATATAAATAACAAAAAAATAAAAAATAAATATGGTTATTGGACTTTAATAATTTTAGCTTTCTTTATTGGACTAAGGAAATTTTAAAGACAATCTCCGACGCTGGTAAACTAACTGAATTTTAACCCAGAAAACCAAAGAAGGCGATGACGTAGTGGTAGACAAACGATCAACAAGGGTGGGGTGCTAGAAAAACTATCGGTGAACAAGGTTTTTACTTTTCTGTCTTTTATTTACGTTTTATCTATAGAAGTGGGTGTTAATATCAAAATTTCTTACAAAGTCGAAAATACAAACTCCAAACATACAACTTTTAAATCTTAGTGTCCAAATGTGTTACTTTAGCAACCCGAAAACACCATTTGTGTAGTTATTAAATCTATTAGTTATAATAATGTTCAACCATTTAATTGAGACATTTATAAATAGTGATCGAGACAAGTCAGGCATGAGGAGGTGGCAAACAGAGAATGCATCTGCAATGCTTTCATTCGAAATCGTACACGTCTCCTCATCATCCTCTTTTTCTTTATCATCAAACTAGTTTTTATCCCGGGAGCGTCCCGGGTTGAAATATCTAATATGACATAATAAAATATATTATTATTATTATTATTTTAAACAAATCACTGCCATAAGTTATCATATTCAAATATATATAAAAAAAAAACGAATCTCTGCGTCGGGGTATAAATCTAGTGTCATTACAAATGAATTCGAAAGTTTGTAATCGATCATTCTAAAAAAAACTAACATGAAATAAGAAAAAAAAAGTTAACTATTGAAATATCGAACGCATTAGTCTAAGGGTTATGTGATGCGTTAAAAAATTCATGGGTATATGATCGGGTATATAGTTCAGGTATTTGGGTATGTTGTTTCGGGTAATCGGGTCGGGTATCACTTAATCCCAGACCCGACCCAAACCCACAGTTTTTTAAACTAATCCCAAACCCGACACAATACCTGTCGGGTTACAAAAAATAGTCATTTTTTTCCGTTTTTTATATAGCACTATGGTACTCGTTGGAAAGATAATAAAACGCTCGTTAATTTGGTGTAATTTTTTTCTTTAAAAAATCTCGTATATAAAAGATATTAGCGTTTAAAAGTTATGGGAGGAAACATGAGAGAAAAAATAGTAAAGTTTTAATATTTAGATTTAGTAAATTAGGTATTTAATAGATTAGGTTAAAGATTATAATAGATTAGGTTAAATCATATTTATTCCTTTTTTTTAATTGGTTTACACTTGTCACATCACATCATATGTGTCATCTCTCAAAGGAGAGATTGCATAAGAATATGACATGTAGGATTAATCCCTTTGCAATATATATATACTAGCTAATTACCCCGGGAGGGTCCCGGGGTTGAAAAATCTAGTTTTACGTGATAACCTATTGCAAATGGCTCAAGTTAACTAACCACAAAATCTCTCAATCATTGCATGTTCATAGTATTCTAATCAGTAATAACTCATATTCCCTAATCTAAAACCTAATCAGTAATCATCTAAAGAATCACATATGTAAACTGCAACTATTCAAAGACTCATCACATCTCTCTAATTTCTCACATTCTAATGGCTCTTATAATTCCTAACCTAATCAACTAAACAAACACTTAAGTTGGAAGTTGTAACCATTGCATCTCATTATGCCACGTGGCATAATCAAGAGATGGTTGAGGCCACCATTAAACGCCACGCCAGCAACTATCAATTCTTCCCGGGAGCGTCCCGAGGTTGAAAAATATAACCATTCTAATAATACTAATACTAATAGTAATAATTATTACTCTTGTAATTAAATAAATAAAAAAATAACATTGCTATATGCTGACACCATGCGTTGCAGTGTTGCGCGATTCTTTCTCCTAGCTTCTCTTGATGAAGTATACCTAGTAAAATTCCAATGATAACATGGCGATTGGGATGATTTTCAACATCGTAGATAAGAACCTGGTTTAAAAGAAAAAACATGATTAATGAATAACATGAACACTTTGTATGTTTTTTTCCTGTATGAATGAAACCCCACAAAAATAGTCGATTTTTTCTCCGTTTTTTATATAGCACTATGGTACTCGTTGGAAAGATAATAAAACGCTCGTTAATTTGGTGTAATTTTTTTCTTTAAAAAATCCCGTATATAAAAGATATAATCGTTTAAAAATTATGGGAGGAAATATGATAGAGAAAATTTTAAATTTATTTTTAAATTATTTTTTCCTAAAATAACACAATTTAATTAAAAAAGGAAATAATTAAAAAACATTAAAATTTTTCAATTATGATGCCACGTGGCAGTTTCATGGAGAGTTTGAAGGCACCATTGCACGCCACGTCAGCAATGTTCAATTCTTTTATATATATTAACTAGTTTATACCCCGGGAGCGTCCCGGGTTGAGAAATCTAAGTAAAGTAAATAAAATTAGAAGTATCTAAACTATAAAAATGACATCTGCCAATATATGATTAATGAATATTATTATTATTATTATTTTAAACAAATCTCTGCCATAAGTTATCATATTATAATATAAAAAAAGGGTAATTGGGTCAGGTATCACCTAATCCCAGGCCCGACCCAAACCCACAATTTTTTTTAAACTAATTCCAAACCTGATACAATACCTGTCGGGTTACAAAAAAATAGTCGTTTTTTTCTCTGTTTTTTATATAGCACTATGGTACTCGTTGGAAAGATAATAAAACGCTCGTTAATTTGGTGTAATTTATTTTCTTTAAAAAATCTCGTGTATAAAAGATATTAACATTTAAAAGTTATGAGAGAAAACATGAGAGAGAAAATAATAAAGTTTTAATATTTACATTTATTAGATTAGATATTTAATAGATTATGTTAAATCATATATATTCTTTTTTTTTTAATTGGTCTAGAGTTGCCACATCACATCCTATGTGTCATTTCTCAAAAGAGAGATTGCATAATATTATGACATGTCATTAAAAATGTTTTGGTTTATTATAGATATAGATATAGATATAGATATAGATTTATACCCTGGGAGCGTCCCGGGTTGAAAAATCTAAGTAAAGTAAATAAAATTAGAAGTATCTAAACTATAAAATGGCATCTGCCAATATATGATTAATGAATATTATTATTATTATTATTATTATTTTTATTATTATTATTATTTTAAACAAATATCAGCCATAAGTTATCATATTCTAATATAAAAAAAAGGGTAATTGGGTCAGGTATCACCTAATCCCAGGCCCGATCCAAACCCACAATTTTTTTAAACTAATTCCAAACCTGACACAATACCTGTCGGGTTACAAAAAAATAGTCGTTTTTTTCTCCGTTTTTTATATAGCACTATAGTACTCGTTGGAAAGATAATAAAACGCTCGTTAATTTGGTGTAATTTTTTTCTTTAAAAAATCTCGTGTATAAAAGATATTAACATTTAAAAGTTATGAGAGGAAACATGAGAGAGAAAATAATAAAGTTTTAATATTTACATTTATTAGATTAGATATTTAATAGATTATGTTAAATCATATTTATTCTTTTTTTTAGTTGGTCTAGAGTTGCCACATCACATCTTATGTGTCATCTCTCAAAAGAGAGATTGCATAATATTATATGATTAATGATTATTATTATTATTATTATTATTATTATTATTATTTTAAACAAATCTTTGCCATAAATTATCATATTCTAATATAAAAAAAGGGTAATTGGGTCGGGTATCACCTAATCCCAGGCCCGACCCAAACCCACAATTTTTTTAAACTAATTCCAAACCTGACACAATACATGTCGGGTTACAAAAAATAGTCATTTTTTTCCTCCGTTTTTTATATAGCACTATGGTACTCGTTGGAAAGATAATAAAACGCTCGTTAATTTGGTGTAATTTTTTCCTTTAAAAAATCTCGTATATAAAAGATATTAACATTTAAAAGTTATGAGAGGAAACATGAGAGAGAAAGTAATTAAGTTTTAATATTTATATTTAGTAAATTAGGTATTTAATAGATTATGTTAAATAATATTTAAACCATATTTATTCCTTTTTTTTAATTGGTTTAGAGTTGCCACATCACATTCTATGTGGCATCTCTCAAAAGAGAGATTGCATAATATTATGACATGTCATTAAAAATGCTTTGGTTTATTATATGTATAGATATATATATATATATATATATATAGATATAGATATAGATATTATTACTTCAATACTTTTTTTTAATTATAATTATATTAGTGCTCCTTAAAAGGCATTAATTTATGTTATACTTATTACCATCTAATAATCATCACCCAATATCAATTTGATACGATGAATCAAACCACATAAAACTTTAAAAGGAATAAATTTCTAAATACACGTACCTTAACAAAAAAACATTTTTATTTTATAATATCTTAATGAAAATATTATGACGATGGAGGTATGATTATTTATAATATCAAGCATAAAGTTAAAAGGAAAGAAAAAGAGAGTTGGTCCAATCAAATTTAAACACTTCTCCTAATTTTTTTTATTTATTTCACTTTGCATTTTGGCTTTGTTGCTATTTTTCATTGGCTTCCAACATCTCATTGAATTGAAATAAATATATAATCCAACTAACGACAAATTATTCAATAAGGTGCATTTAAGCTCAGAAAAGGTTTTTAAAACATAAAGGCGATACTTTCCTTTGGTTTAAAAATAAGCATTGGCGAAGCTTGAGAATTTGTTTTGGGGGTCGGAAGTCAGCGATCACGGGACGGAACCTATTTTTTTTTTGTAGCTATAGTTCGGGTTATATGTTCGTGTCGGTGATTTGATTCGGGTCCGTTCAAGTCGAGTCAAACATTAAATACAATAAATATAAAAGTTTTAAGCATTTTTAACAAACAATTGAACAAAGACACTAAAACATTAAAAAATGAGACAAAGGGTTAGTACCTGGATGAAGAATTACAGTTCATACTGTCGACCTTTAAGATTTTTGAATTATTCAATTATGGATTGGGGTGCAAACGAGCCGAGCTAAGCCCGAGCTCGATCAGAATCGAGTTCAAAAGACTTATGAGAGCTCGGCTCGTTTACTATCTATTAGTTAATATTTTAAATAAAAGTAATATAAATAATTGGTTCGGAGCTCGATAAATGAAGTTCGGCTCGGACTTGTTTAGTAAACAAGCTTCAATGAGTGGGTAAATATTATTAAATATTAATCAACCTAATATTACACTAAGGTTTGACGAGCCTGGCGAACTTCACATGCTAGGCTGAGCTCGGGCTCGATAAGGCTCGGCTCGTTTCGAGATTTTTACCCAACCAAGCTCGAGTAGCTAAGAGATAACAACTCAATCACTTGCTCATTGAATCTACTATCCCGCTCATGAAGTTGTTGTGCTTAGTACTTTAGGATTTGAGCTTTACATTTACTTTGTTTTGGGTTAAAGTTTTGGTTTATATAACTATTTTTTAACGGGGGGTCGAAACCGTATATACCAAAAAAGTTCTATGCAAAAACTATATACTCGAAACTTCTGAGCGAAAATTCGGGGGGTCGGCCGCCCCTCCCCGCCCCTTTAATGCTCCACCCCTGAAAATAAGGGAGGGCGGGATACTACCCTGAAATTCATTTAAGTATCTTGATTTTCTTTAATTTTTCACTGCCACATTATTTCACTAAATTACTACACTGAAACACAAGTTTATAGGCAACACTATTCACTCTTAATTGATCCAGCGTTTACAACCCGTGAAACATACCAGCCCCCACTACCCTTGTCACCCCAGGGCGGTGTTACCATAATGATAATAAGGTACCAGCTCCATTTACTGGTAGTGCCATGCCCCTTTAAGGCAAGAATCTGTTTATTAGTTTAGGATGATTTGTAAAAATTAATGTTGATTTTTGCTACTAAGCTGTTTGTTCTCCTTTTTTTTTTTTTTGAACGGTCAACAAACGATGTCCCGACTATCCGGGGTATCCACCAATTGGTTACAAAAGCACACATACGCCTCTGGGTGAAAACACGTCTTAGGTGCCCGCCCACAGGTAGCACTGGGTAGCCAGAACTCACCAAGCCACCAGTTCCGGGAGAAACATGACCCCCACCCGCCCGAAGGCACGACAGTGAAAAATGAGTAAAACTCGGTGAGATCAAAGATCGAACCTGGCACCTCAAAAAAGCTACGCTCTACATATCATTCCCCATGCCACTCCCCCACAAGGGTGATGACATGTGATTGTTCTCTTCTTTCTGGTTTCTAGCTACTTGCTAGATGCATAATATTCCTGAAGAGTGAGTTGGGATTAGGTCGATCAAAATAACCAAGTCATTGGTTTAACGATTCGACTCGTTTTTTCTTGATAAAAAATTCAAAATACTAGATGCATGGATAAGGAGCGGGGTTTTATGCTGCTCACACCACATAATTTTTTTGCCCCATAGCAGTCGCGCGCGGGGTGGGGGGGGTTACCCTAACGCTATGAGGGGTCATCATGTCCACATAGAGACCACTACGGAGGGTCTAAGAATGCAACGTAAAATGAATAGCAACCTTATCTTAGTGGCGCATCTCATTGTTTACTTAGGGGTGGTCATCACATCATCACTAAACTTATTTTATTACACTCAATTACTTTGTGTCACTTTAACTTTTCACATTTTATCATATTCATTAGTGAACACATGGGATGATCATTACCCCATCACTAAACACCACTAAATCATTCCCATCACTCTAAAAATACCAATCAATCGCAACATTACACATCCTCCTCAAGCCAACCACCCACCTTACACACATTCTTTCATGGTCGCGATATACATCACGATTTGTGATGGTTTTCACAATGATAAAGGGGAGCTTAAATCTCTTTTTAGAAACGTTGCAATATTTGGAAAACCGCTTCTAAAGGATTGTGGAAGTGACTTGTTTTATGATTGAAAGATCCCTAGATTTGGGAGACTGTTTATAGGTTAGATTGGAATGAGAGTAAAGGTTATTTAGAGGGGATTGATGCTTTGACATGGGGATTCCTTTTGGGGTTTTGATTATTTAGTTGTGAAGAATGTGTTTTGAGATCGAATTGAATGCTTATCTTGATAGATATTGAGTTTGGGCCTTTTAATCGGTGAGAGTGAAAGTTTTTTATTTATTTTTTATTTTTTTTAGTTTATGGTTTTGTTTTAAAAAGACTATTACCCCTATGTGATCCGATTTAATGAAAAAATATAACCAACTGGATTAGGCCAAATGACAAACCGTGTAAGGTTTTGAAACATAAAGTACAAATCTCATCAATTTTAAAGACAAAGGACTTGCGTTGAAACTTTGTATAAACTGACAAAACTGTTGGGGATTTACAGTAACAAACTAACAAAATCGGATAACAGAAATCTCTGAAGGCACGTAATCGCTCCCAGATTGAATCAATTCGACGGTTCTATCGAATATTCAATTGGATACAATCAGAGATTGAGAAGTTTTTGTATGTTTATGATTGAGAGAAAAGAACCAGAGAGATTAACCAAGAAGAAGAAGAATTGGTAATGAATAATTGGCCCATTAACTGTCTTTTAGGCAGTTTTCAAAGAGTTTAAAAATTGCCAAAAATAGTCCCTCTATTTTCGAAAATTATTTTTCTGAGACGTTTTTACCAGCCAGGGGTTGTCGCCCCTTGGACCCTGCTCCCAGGGGCGCTGCCCCCGGTCCCCCATCCCTTAGGGACTTCGCCTCTAAGTTCATAATAAATTCAAATATGCCTGCACTCCGCACCACCATACCTATATAATGTATTATTATAAAGATATTGGTGAAACAGTAAATCCAATTACACTAATCAATTCATTAATAAACATTTGGCTGAGTGATAGAGATTTTGCCATTTGAAGAGAATGTTGGTTCAATTTCGGGCATGGGTAAAAGTAGAATTATTTGTTGTCATTTAAAAGTTGGTTAAGAACAATGTAAGAATTGTAGTTAAAAATAATAACAATAGGTTAACACTTAAATTCTCGTTTTGAAAGGGTGCTCCGAGAGTGTTCGGGTGTGATTTGTTAGTCGTTAAAAAAATGATGGTAACTTTATATTTGTTTATTGAGGTTGTATTGATGTGAAATAGTTAAAATCAAAACACTATATATGTAACACCCGGCCTCTCTCACCAGGGCCGGCTCAACCTTTTAGGGGGCCTAAAGCGAATTATCAATACGGGGCCCTTTTTCCGAAAGCATAAAATATTTTTTTAGTTCTTGTATAGTCCGTGTTGCGATACGTTGTGTCTAACGAGCCAAATCAAATCATAATTAAATGGAGGGTATTTGTAATTGTCACTTTCTTATAATCTGTTCCTCTACTTCCTGGAATTACACAGCCCAATTCAGTGTTTCAAAATAAAAAATGGTGGCCCTATACATTTGGGGGCCCAAAGCCCTAGCCTCATTGCACTTGGGCTTCAGCCGGCCCTGCCTCTCACCACCAATATTGTCCGCTTTGCCCCAATGGGTTGCCCATCCAGAGCTTACGGATTTGTTTTTGGTCGCCCTGGTGGAGACTTCCCAAGAGGTCACCCATCCTGATACTACTCCAACCTGAGCACGCTTAACTGGGGAGTTCTCCTCTCATCCACTAGCATTAAGCCCAAAACGCGTTGGTGATTTAAGAGGCTTTGGATTACTTATGAATCAATGATCTCTCCTGGCCACGGCCGATGTGGGATTTGCCTAGGGTGTCATACAAAGGTCCATGTTAATCTCCCAGAAATCAGTACTGTTACAATATATTTCTCCAAATCATGATTACATGTACATACTCAAGCAAAAACTGAATATTAATTGAAGGTGCGGGTGTATTCTTAGAATTAATGTGAGCGTGTTTGTGCAACATAGAAATTAGAATCAGGGCCGGTCCTGAATATTCAGGTGCCCGGGCCAAGCTGCAAAAAGTGTGCCCATTTGCTTTAGCTTTAGGCCTTAACGAAATAAATAATGTAAACTATTTTTTAAGCTACGATTAAAGTAATATCAAATTGACGGAACAAATTTTATTTCACACTTAGGTTGTAGTCTAATGGTAGAGGGAACGAACCCTCTTGAGGAGGTTGGGAGTTCGAATCCCACAAAGGGTGAAAATATAAATGGGTGAACGTTTGACAATTAATTTTTTTTTTTTTTTTGTTTCAAAACAAAATTAAAAGTTAAAAAGGAAGTCAAAATCAACCGGTAAAAAGCAAAAACAACTAAGTGTGAGCTTTATTCATTTCAACTTCTTCATCCTCTTTAGTCCTACGCTCATTAATAAACCTACAATTTTTTTTCTCAAACCATTTCATTTTCTTCTTTAATTTTAACATCTCTTAACATTTCTTTACTTTCTGTTTTATATAAACTATCATTCAATTTGATTAACAATTTTGGGGCTCAAACAAACAAAAATCCATCAAATTAAAAACATCAATGTTAAAAAAACTTGGATTGCCGGAGGGTCAGTGTGCCCCCGAGAAATTGGACCCTGGCCGGGAGTCCTCCCCACACCCCTAAAGGGCCGGCCATGATTAGAATACAACAAAACTTAAGGTACCTACGTCGACGTTAAAACGATAATGAAGTGGGAAGTTTTGTGACGTTTAGTTTTGATTGCGGCGGGGACCAATGCCTTTGCTTTAACCATAAGCAACAGCTTTGGAGTCAGTTTCATGCAATTTAATATTTAAACGCATGCATTGCTAACTTTTAATTTATTAAAAAAGATTAAAAACTAATAAATGAATAAGGGTATAAATAGTAGTTAAGGTCGCAAACGATGATGATGGTATTACTCATCTTTTTTACGCGGATGACGCTCTTATCATGGGTGAGTGGTCGATTGATAATATTAAATGTATTGCTCGGATTCTTCGGATATTTTATTTATGTTCGGGCCTCCGGATCAATTTCCATAAGTCAAATATATATGGTATTGGTACGGAGGATGTGCAGGTTGATAACATGATGGAGTTTTTGGGTTGTAAAAGAGTATTATGCCGTTTAGTCTCCCCATTAAATCGCTTTTTATTGTTACAGTCGGAACAGGCGAAGACACATTCTTCTGGGAAGACCGCTGGCTGCGAGAAGCCCCTCTTAGGGTCATTTATCCGAGTTTGTTTAGACTTGAAAAGTGCAAGTGGGCTAAGGTTTTGGACCGGATTCGGTACAACAATGGGTCGAAGTATGTTGTATGGGATTGGCGCGCATCTCCTGAGAACCATGCTGAACTCACAGAGCTTAATCAATTGTTACAAGACATTTTCAGCTTTAGTCACATCGATGGAGGTGATAAATGGAAATGGAAACCGGCTAACGATGGATTGTTTCCTGTTGCGTCTGCCAAGCTGGCTCTTGTTCCACATTCCACGAGTGATGGGCCTTTGATTAAATGGAAGGGTTGGGTGCCACTTAAATGCAAAATTATGGTGTGGCGACTTGCACGAAATAGACTTCCTACCATTGCGGAACTTCTTAAAAGAGGAGTTATCATACATCAGACGGATTGTTACCTATGCAACGGCGTTTTGGAGACCTCTATGCACCTCTTCACGGGTTGCGTGTATTCTCAAGAAGTGTGGAATAGAATAGAAGTGTGGTGCCGTATACCCCATAACTTCGCATTTGATATTCTCGATATTATTCAAGCCCCGGAAAACCAAATGCTTTCGAAAAATTCTAGAATCATTCTTCGGGTATCGTTTATTCCACTCTTTGGGTTTTATGGTATGAACGCAATGCTCGGATCTTTCATAACAAGAGTAGAAGGCCTTTGAGGTTGTGCAACAAATCAAGTCGACTACGTATTTTTGGATTAGAAATAAATCTAGATGGAAAAATGTAGATTGGAAAACTTGGTGTGTTTATCCTTTGGATTGATGTTGTGTTCGTTTGTTTTTCGCGCGTAGGCCCTTTCTTTGAGGACCTGCGTGTCGTTGGTTAATGAAATTCTCTTTTCAAAAAAAAAAAAAAAAAAAAAAGATTGTAAATAATTAATGTTTTATATTTATTGAGATGGTTATAAAGTAGTTTAATTAATTAATGTTTTGTATTTAATAAGGGATAGTTATAGAGTAGGGTGTAGTAGAGTGAGTGTAAATAGCAACACCCTTTAGGATTCATACACCCTGGCCCACATCACTTACCAATAGAAGGCTGCCACATACCCCAAAATGTGATGTCACACCCCCAGAATGTGACGTCACAGGGTGTATGAATTGGGATTTATACACCCCCTATTTAGGATTCATACACCCTGGCCCACATCACTTACCAATAGAAGGCTGCCACATACCCCAAAATGTGATGTCACACCCCCAGAATGTGACGTCACAGGGTGTATGAATCCTAGAACCCAATACGATTATGCTTGTTTTATAAGCCCGAGGACAAGACCACCATACGTGGAACCGGTTTAATTAGTGTTTCAGGTCATTGCAACCACAAGGGGAGATTCATCATGATAAGTATTTTTAATAAGGGTTCTAGGATTCATACACCCTGTGACGTCACATTCTGGGGGTGTGACATCACATTTTGGGGTATGTGGCAGCCTTCTATTGGTAAGTGATGTGGGCCAGGGTGTATGAATCCTAAATAGGGGGTGTATAAATCCCAATTACCTTACACAAATATCAAACATGAAAAAGCCTCATTTAAGTATGAATAATTTTGATTAAACAGTTTTAATCGTACATAAATTGGCAGTTCTAGTTTTGAAATGAGAAGATAAGACAGAAAAAAATTAGAATGGACATTATTATACATATCAATTTGTAACATGGGTTTGCGCCAGGTGACTTTGTGATTTTTCATTTTCGCCACATTTGTTTTGCTTCTATCATGTTACTGTTACCACTAGCTCAACATCCTACGTCCGAGTAAGATTCATAATTATCCCCCCACATGTTAATATTTGACACATACTGACACGTAATGGTTGTCAATTGTTTTCTTTATCCATTATTTTCATTACCCGTTTTGAAACAACTATATTTTCATTAGGTTTATTAATTGATCAAGAGAGATCAAGTGATGTTAATAATTTAATCTAGGGTTCTGGGATTCATACATCCTGTGACATCACATTCTAGGTGTGTGATGTTATATTCTATGGTATGTGACAACCTTCTATTGGTGTGTGATGTGGGCCAGGATGTATGCTTTTTAATTAGGGGGTGTATGAATCCTAAATACCTTTAATCTATATATAATTATTATATTAAATATATTATTAATTACAAACTTTTTTTTTTGTATCTTGGTCTATATCTTTGGCTTTACTGCTTTAGACTACACGGGGTCATAGGGTGAATAGGGCACAGAGCGATATGTGGGTTGTACCTACTTTTTGTTTTGTTATATTTAATTTTTTTTATATTTAACTGTCACACCACGCCAATGGCGGAAACACGTGGCGCAACGCTCGAAAGCATATCAAAGTCAAGATTAACACAAACTACATTTAATTAGAAAAGATCAATTTATTAGAATGTCGAAAATGAGTATCTCGTTCCATTATTGCACAATGCATTACATAAAACGATAAACATTAAGTTTCAATGTGGGGTATTTCCGTTTATGTTCCAACCCGATGGTAACAAGGAATGAAACCCCGACCAGTATCCGACATTCCGAATTCCACCGCACTAGCCCCATATCTATTCAGCACTCAATTACCTGAAAGATATGTTTAAAAAGACGTCAATATATAAAATATTGGTGAGTTCACAGGTTTTGGTTTCATAACAGCAACATTTTCACAACCATCGACTCGACTCACTTTGCCGTATAATTACTTTCCCATTAAGTAATTATACTAGGATCTCGTCGATCGATATTCCGTTTTTACAACATGTGCGAAACCTGCACAACTTGTGGCCTTTGTAAGGAGTAGCTAGCTCCTACAAACTATAATGATGAGCAATCCCTTGAGCCCCATAACCAAACCAAGACTAATAATAATGCCCCGCTCCAAGTCGTTCCTCGGAACCCAACGACTTAAGTTCAGAATATATGCACCCCAGGCATAACCTAATGCATAATCGACGCTATCGATTAGGGGTGGGCCTTGTCAGGCACCAATAGTACTATCCAAATATTCTTTCGGTTTCATTTCCCTGAATTAATGATTACGGAAGAGGGGACTCAACCCCGAGTGGCGATCACTGCTCAAGTACTCATCATACCACTTATCACATTTTAACCTTTGAAAACATTTCAACATGTGACAACGTTTGACAAACATATCTTTCCCCCAGTTAAAACAGTAAAATGGGGCCGTGAAACTCACCTGAATCACTGTCTGGCTCACTAGGTAGATAGCATAGAGGGTCTCGCACCTACAAACGTCCTAGACGTATAAGTCACTATTCCTATAGTGCATGTGCCTTGGCAAGTTGTACACCCAACTCCCGACCACAAGTTATTCCAAATCCCGTTTAATTAAGCGCGTATCCTAGGTTTCGTTGGCGTTAGATTACCCCTTTGTGTTACAAGTTATATATTACTCTTGTTAATATTTCCTTAACTTGTACCTTATTATCATCGACTCGACTTCACTTAACATATAATTATTTTCCCATTTAAATAATTATACTTAAGATCGCATCGCTCGATATAATATATATTTCAATGCTCGACCCGACTCACTTTGCCACACATTTGTTTTTCCCATTTAAACAAATATGCTAAGATCTTGTCGTTCGATTGTATATTCTTAACGTCCGATTCAACTCACCATACCGTATATTTATTTTCCCATTCAAATAAATATACTAGGATCTCGTTGGTACGACATACACATATATATATCTTTGTCTTCTCGTCGCGGCTTTCCTTCCCACATATCTACTTTCCCATTAAGTAGATATACTAGAATTTTGCCGAGACGAGCGTACGTATATATAAATGTGTAATTTTTCTTGTTAAGTATATACGTTTGTTTTAACGTCTTATTTGTTTATGTCATGTGTTTTCCTCCCACGAATAATTCTCTTAACACTTAGGAAAGTGTTTATTAGTTTTCACCCAATGTATATATATATATATTTTACTTCTTAAAATATATATTTTTCTTATCTTGCCGTAGTGGCATTTTTCTCATGATTTGTCCGTGTACGGTTCGTTAACGCGTCTTAGTTCGATATCTTAACTCGATTAGTTAATTCTTCCAAGTCTTTCCCAACATGTGCTTTATAGAAATATTATCCACATTTCTAACCCATGTTACTTGGAAGGTTTGTATTTTAGCCCAACTTGTTAACTTAGATACAAAAATGCTTCCAATACTTTTATATTCCCATTTATATAAAAGTATTCATTTTTGTATAAGTTTCTCAAGTTTGATCAACATTTTTATAAAATCTCTATTTTATAAAAATCCTTATTTTAAAACCCTTTGTATTTTTATAACTTTCAAAAATACACTTTTATACAAAATACCCAAGTATTTCTACTAGTATTTACAAAAATCATCCTTAGACTTTATTACTTACATTTTTGACACCGAACTTTCCATACTTGTATTTTTGGACTAATAGTTTCTAAAATATCCATTTTAGTCCTCTAACTTTCAAAGTTACAACTTTAGTCCCTTAACTTCCAAAAGTTGCATTTTTCCACTCTAGCTTCCAAAGTTAACATTTTTCACTCAAAATAGTAAACTTTGAAGATTCAACTTTTTATTGGTAAGTTATTTTTGTATCAAAACACTTATGTTAGTCTTGTATTTCATGTGGAAGACTACTTATGTGTGTGTTTTATGTATTTGTCCATTTTATCATTCATCTAAGTAAGCTAACTTAGATTTTCCATCATCTTCATTCATGTTTTAAAGTTACTTCTAACTTCTAACTTCTAACATGTTTTACCATATATTACACCATGTATGATCATAATAAGATGATTTAAAGTTACTCTTAACATATTCAAGTTTATTCTACAATTTTAACCAAAACATCACCCTACTTAGTTTTAGATGCAACCTTTACATATTTTCAAGATTAATACATCATCATCCACAAATCCATGGTTTATTTTCATATCTTTAATCTTCCATTTTACACATGTAAAACCTATTAAAGATTATGTTCAAAACCACCTTTTAAACCCTTCATGTACAACTTGCTTCTAAGAACACATACATGAATAATAACAATCAAAAACAAGATTAAGAAGCTTACTACTAGCACAAGGCTAGGGAAGACAAAACCTTTGATATTGAGAGGGGTTTAGTGTGTTCTTCCTTAGTGGTTAAGCTCCAAGCTTGAAACACAATAGGGGTTTGGATGAATGGATGTTTGGAAGTGATTTAGAAGTGTTGAACTTGAAAGAATGATGTGTGTGTGTGCGCAATACCTCACGGCCAAGGAGAAAGGAAGAAGAGAAGTTTTGCTTTGTTTCTTCAAATGCCCAACACATGTTATATAATCTCATCATATCTTCCATGGATTGCATGTGATCTTACTAAAGATTTAAGAGATATGTGTAGTACAAAAATTGATTCTTGGATGGATACTTTAAGGGTGTTTGGCCGTGAGTTATTGGAAGGAAAGGAAGGATTTGGTGGGTTTAACTTAGATATGGTAATCCTTGTGAAATCTTTTCTAGATTTAAATAATTCTCAAGTGTGCAAGTGTGATCTTAGTAAATGATTTGGTGTTGTCTTCTTGTGGCCCCTTGGCCGATTTTTTTTGGACAAGAAAGCAAGGTATAGGCTTGCTTTATGTACTACCATATCTTACACACTTGTTCATCCATGCATGCTTAATCTCTTAGGTTCATAGGTTATTATTAAAAGCACCATGCAAGGGGATTACAAAGGCCATTAGGCCGGCCCCTTTGTGGGTCTAGGTGGGGTCCACAACTTCAAATATTTACCCAATATTTGTTATGTTTAATCCCTCGTCGTTCGGGTGTCGTTCGGGTATTTTTTTGGGTTTTAATTGCGCGTTATTCGGACATTAAAAATACCTTTAATAACCCTTAAATATAGTTTAATTTAAGCGTTGATTGGTTATTTAGGCTTTTACCGGGTGAAATTGTGAGCTATGCGCGTATCGGGTGCGGTACGCGCACTTTATTCGTTACCGGGAGATTTGTATAAGACGTTTCCACTTATGGTTTTGGGTTTCCAAAACTCATTATATTTTGTGAAAATACCCTTTATTTTATATCCTGGGTGTCCGGGATCCTTTTCGTTTATTTAATTATTACCGGGTAATTGCCAACGTCCATACCGGATAGCTTATTCGCACATGATCTAATCATGTTTTACCATTAAACGTATGCATTCCTATGCACTATTTGGAAATTGCTATCTCCTAAGGCCTTGATAATTAAATCACACATAATTGCATTTAATTACGTTAATCATATACTAATTAATCTGTACGGAATTACCTTATTTTTGCCGGTTGTTACATTAACCACAATACTATTACATATTTTATAATTTAACTCCAACACTTTTTCACTTTTAATTTCATCTTTTACAAATTTTTCATTTTATGTTTCGGTGTAGATTTACGAGTAAACACGCCACAACATAGGTGTGCGGTTCAACGTTTTCATGCCTATGTTTTTCCCGTTTAACTATTTTGTCGCAACGCGCGATCCTGAACTGACATAGAAATTGTGTTTCAGTGTTTTACGTTTCACATGCGTAGTTCAACATTCTTACATCTACTTTTCATTTGGTTTTACTTTTTCCATTTTTGTTTACTTACGTGTGTTTTCGGTATTAGTGATCGTTGGCAGTGGTGTTAAACTGGTGATACTTGGCATTGTTTTACGCCCCCGCAACGCGGGGGTTTAATACTAGTTTGAATCAAATTGATTATTAAAATGAACATTGATTTCTTTTTTCTTTTCATTATAAATATTGAAATGGGCCAATCAAGACACACTAGGCTCATAGCATATTGTGTAAACATTTTGCCGATGCTACGCCCCTACTCCAATAAAAATGTAACATTTAGCTATAAGAGTGACCATGTAACAAAACTGATTTTTGGGAGATTAACATGGACCTTTGTATGACACCCTAAGCAAATCCTATATCAACAGTGGCCAGGAGAGATCCTTGGTTCATAAGTAATCCAAAGCCTCTTAAATCACCAACGCGTTTTGGGCTTAATGCTAGTGGATAAGAGGAGAACTTCATAGTTAAGCGTGCTCATGTGAGAGTAGTATCAGGATGGGTGACCTCCTGGGAAGTCTCCACCGGGGCGACCAAAAACAAATCCGTGAGCTCTGGATGGGCAACCCATCGGGGAAAAGCGGACAATATTGGTGGTGAGAGGGGCCGGATGTTACAAATGGTATCAGAGCCACTCCTGTGCCGTTCGGGATGGTGGGGCAAACCTCATCGAGGACGATGAGTCCCTAGGGGGGGGGGGTGATTGTAACAATACTGATTTCTGGGAGATTTTTTTTTTTTTTTGAACGGCAAATTTCTTCTCCTAGTGGGACTTGAACCCATGACCTCCCCTTAGGTGTTCCTAGAAGCATTGCTTCTACCATTGGGCCACCAACCCCAATGGCCTGATTTCTAGGAGATTAACATAGATCTTTGTATGACACCCTAGGCAAATCCCACATCGATCGTGGCCAGAAGAGATCCTTGGTTCATAAGTAATCCAAAACCTCTTAAATCACCAACGCGTTTTGTGCTTAATGCTAGTGGATGAGAGGAGAATTCCACAGTTAAACGTGCTCAAGTGGGAGTAGTATCAGGATGGGTGACCTCCTGGGAAGTCTCCACCGGGGCGACCAAAAACAAATCCGTGAGATCTGGATGGGCAACCCATCGGGGCAAAGCAGACAATATTGATGGTGAGAGGGGCCTGATGTTACAAATTTGAGTGACACCACCTACCCGGCCTCATATATACCGCCTGAGTCATCTGCTTTAGTGAATACATACCAGGTGTCCAACCAAGGTGTAACACCCCAACCGATGGCGGAAACATCGAGGTGTCACGTAGTGACGATTGTTCAAAAGCACATGGTACTAAAATGTAAATATATTATTGAATAATTTAAATTGTCTTACATAGATGAAATGAGAAAAATACAAAAGTCTGAATGAAACATGAAAATTGAAATAACTTATTAAAAGCAAGCACTAAAATCCAATGCTATGGAACTAAGGTCAAACTGCACCTGAAACATGTACAAAATAAGTTTTGTCAACATAAGAAATGTTGGTGAGCATTCCTAGTTTTAATACATATAGTAAGTTGGAAAAATGTTATACAATTCAAGTGCAAGCTACAGTGCATTTATATAAACTATGTATCATACAAATGAGCGAAATCAATCCTGTGACTGTATAATGTACTAAATGAACGGCGGTGTACTTATCCAATAAATGGATAATAACTTAACAATGACCACGGATTCTCCGATGAAAAAGGGGGAGAATCAACCTAGGCGGGTTGTCAATCCAATAGCGCTATCCAATGTTAAAGTCGGCTTGTACAATGTTAATGATTACACTAAGTACAAATGTATTCTACATGTAATGTGTAAGCATAAAGCATGTTTGTAAGCAAATGCACATAGTACTAGAATTGTATTGTAAAAATGTGAACTTGTATGTGTATTTTGTATAAGTGTACATGTAACACCCAAAAAATGAATAAAGACAAAAAGGGATAGGAAATACTCACATTTGCCAAATGACTAGATGACTAAGCGAGCGTGAAAATGCGAGCAATCCAAAGGTTCAACAACGAAACTAGTCCAATTTAGAAGAAAAGAACCGAATAGGAAAAATATCAAGCTTCCAATTCGCCAATTACAAGAGCTTATAATCAAAGCTTCAAATGTAGAAGTAATATACTCTAGAAGAGATGTATGAGGGAGAGTTTAATCGAATTGAAACAATTGAATTAGAGGTGCAAAATGTAATGGGTCATAGGCAGTGGCGGATCCAGGAATTTTTTTCAATGGGTTCCTTTTTTAGGTGTTCCAATTTCATATAACCAAAAATAAAATTTCGGGTCGGTTTGTCGGGTTGGGTCGGTTTGACGGTTGGGGTCGCTACCTACTATATAGCGACATGCGCTAACCACTACACTACACATGATTCAATGTTTGATACTACCTAATATCAAACTTGTCTGTTCACAACCAACTATATAACGACACATGAGCGCTAACCACTACGCTACGCTATACGCTATAAAGGCGCTATGCTCACTATTAACAACTATGTTTAAGAGCCAAGATCTTCAAAAACTGAACCAACTGTCTCCGTTTATTAAATACAAGTAGTATACAACATACCTAAACAAAATCATCGGCTTACATTACAAGTGTGAAAACACACGATTCTATTTAACGAATAACCACATTCTTAATTTATTAAGCAGCAAAAACATGAACATATAATACCACAGTGGCCTCTTTAATATAGATCTTAGATTATGTAAGTGCATATAACATGTTATTAAAAAGATAATAATAATAATTATAATAATAATAATAATAATAAGCTAGTAGTAGATTTCATGTTGAATGTTCTTTCTGTTGTTATTTCTGACTTATGAGAATTAGGTTCTTAAGAAGCATCCATTTAGAGTAGTAGATTTCATTTACATATAGTAATTATTTAACAGACAAGGCTCCTTAACAAGTGACAACCATTAAAGAGTACCAGTAGTCCAGTACCTTAACAGATGAAATGAAGTGCATCCATTGAGGAATTGCTTCTCTATCAAGATAACAGTCATAGGCTACTGAAATTGGGACATCCATTTCCATTTTTACCCTGCATAATAAGTCACGAAACAGAGGACTAAGAAATGAATAAAAAATGTATGTCCTATAAATCAAATTTCAGTTACATACTTACATTTACAAGGAAAATAATGCATCCAGATAAAACATGAATCGGCGAGTTCATGTTAGGGGCGACCTTCTTGAAATGGTGATAGGGTTCGATCTGTTGGAGGCTGCTGAGAGGAGGAGGATGAAGTGAGGTTTTGTTGTTAAATAAAACCCTAATGTTGGTTTTAAATTAAAAAAATGGAGCCAAAACTTGATTAAAAAAACTACCTTAAAATCAGCTTGTAGGAGGAGTCGAACCGGTGACCTTTTATCTTTAAATACGCGCTCACTTCCACTGCAGCACTTTACAAAGTTTGTTATGGGTTCCTTTCTTAATTTATTTATGGGTTCCTTGTGTATTTTTTATATATATTAACACTAAAATTTTAAAACCGACTGGGTTCCCGGGAACCCGTTCCCATACAAGTAGATCCGCCCCTGGTCATAGGTGGGTTTTTATACTAGTTTTGGATTTAATTAGCCATTAAAATTGGTCAACACCATAAAGCAAGGTTTTATGATGAATTGAATATTTGACTAGGACTTTGACTAGGATTTTGACTGAAACTTTGACTAGGACTTTTGACTAGGACTTTGACTGGAACTTTGACTGTTTGACTGTCTTAGCGGACCGCGAGGGCTAAAAAAATAATTTTTCTAATTTAATCAATTTTAAGTTATAGACTTGTTTCCTTCTGTTTCTAAGTTGTTTTAGGACCGAAAATTAAGGGCTTTGAGTATCAAGGTCTGAAACATACGTGCTCGGGTGTAGATGTGAGTATAAAACGTGCATACTTTTACTTATAAAAATTATAAGTTTTATTAAATTGTGAATTTTGGTCCTATTAAAATACGAGGGTTAAAAATAAAAATTTTGAAATAGTTGAGGATTCAATTATGCACATTTATGAAAAGTGAAGGGTGCAGGTTGTCACACAAGGGCAATTGCGTTGGCTCGCCTATAAAAAAACAAAGAAATGTGGCAACGCAACCAGTTTGGTGAATGTCCGTCCATTTGTGAACAAACATTTATTTAACTGTTCGCTTAATTAGAATGTTAACGAACGAATATAAACGAACACGGATATGAAAAGAAGATCGGTTTGTTTAATTGTTCATGTTTGGTCGACTCACAGATGTCATGATGCGGATGGTCTAACCCATCATTGATATATATATGTGTTAGAGGTCATGACATCATACGTTATGCCCGTGACCACTTTAAGTGCATCATTCCTCGTGTCCTTTCACATCTTAAATCTTGTGTTTGTCATGCTGCATGTGGTCTTTGTAAGTAATTTTGTCCATGCTTTGGCATCATGCATCTTGAGAAATCAGTAAACGGTTGTTGATGTATCCCGTGAGGTACCATAGGATTCTTATGGAATTGGTTATCTATGTTAATTGGGAAACCAGAGGAATATTTGTAGAGTACATTATTTGTCATTAACGTATTTTTTTCATACAAAATCATATTTGTAACCACTATTATTTTCATACAACATATTCGTAACAGTGGTGCTTGCTAGAAGCTCTATTATTTTACAAATTCATATCCGACGTTAGAAAAACTAATGTTTCAACTCATTGCCTCGTCTCAAAAACTAATCAACATGTTGGTTGTTTCTCTTTGGTATCCGTTCATTTGTGCTTGTTAGCGTCGCCAATTCTTGATTTAAACATATGACCCGGTTTTCAAAACATTGAGTTAAAAATATCTTAGTTTCTTTTCTTCATGTGAAGTGTATATTTTTTTTTCTGCTTTTAATATTAGATATAGAAACTTCCAATAAACGAAGGAAAACCATTGATATACACTTTGTTCCGAATAATATTTTATACATGAAAGTTAGTAGTAAGTTCACGGGATTCATGTGGGTTAGAAAAAAATGGACACGTAAGAAAGTGAAAGCATAGGCGATAATATTATATAATATTAAACTAGCTGATTACCCCGGGAATGTCCCGGGGTTGAAAAAATTAATATGATTTAATAAAAAATGATAAAAGAAGAAAACTCAAATCACGAAAAGAGTAAATAACTTAAACATAATCAATCTTAGTTAAAAAACATTTATTTAAAAAGTTAAAAAAAAATAAAAAGCATAAACCATATTAAACATAATACAGTATTAAAAGGATAACCTTCAACATATAATCATCTTCACGTAATTTAAAATATGTTACAATTTAACTTTGACTTATATAGATGTAGAATGCATGATGGGGGTTGAAAAATATAACCATTCTAATCTATACATATAATAAACCAAAGCCATTTTAATGACATGGCACTCAAAGAGGGTATTCTCTTCATTGAGTGTGCCATGTGTCATCCCATGTGGCAATGGCTTTATTTTAGGAAAATAATAATTTAAAATTTAAAAACAAAATTAGATTTTTATCTCTAATATTTTCTCCCATAACTTTTAAACGTTAATATCTTTTATATACGAGATTTTTTAAAGAAAAAAAAAATTACACCAAATTAACGAGCGTTTTATTATCTTTCCAACGGGTACCATAGTGTTATATAAAAAACGGAGAAAAAAACGACTATTTTTTTTGTGTGGTTTTGTTCATACAAGATAAAAACACAAAGTGTTCATGTTATTCATTAATCATGTATAGGCAAGTCATTAGTTATGTTCAAACCAGTAAATATGATTTTTATTTACAACATGTGTTAGCATTGGAGTTGTACATTGTTTTAGGTTAGGTTTTAATATTAGAGTTATACAGTGTTTAAGGTTATGCACTAACATTGAAGATACATTGTTAATTGTTTTAGGTTAAGTGCTACCCGAAGCTTTCCTGCATGTAACTGTAAAACGCATCAGTCTATTTCAGGTGTAAAATTGATATTTCAAATTAGATTTCTCAACCAGGGACGCTCCTGGGATATATTAGTTTAAAAAAAAAATTGTGGATTTGGGTCGGGCCTGGGATTAGGTGATACCCGACCCAATTACCCTTTTTTTATATTAGAATATGATAACTTATGGCAGAGATTTGTTTAAAATAATAATAATAATAATAATAATAATAATAATAATAATAATAATAATAATAATAATATTCATTAATCATATATTGGCAAGTCATTAATTATGTTGTCATATTATATATTTTATTATGTCATATTAGATATTTCAACCCGGGACGCTCTCTAACAGGTAATTGCTATGTTTTCTTTTTCTACCATATTCTGAAATAGCTTAAATCTTATTGTATGCAGTTAAAGACCTTTGACTGAATGTATTGGTGCTAAACAATCTTTGTCCCCTTGAAGTGTTTGAGATCTTAATATTCTGTTTTAGGTGTTGATGTTGTAAGGTGAAATGGATATTTTGGTATATTTTTTTTTAAAAAGTATCTAATGTAAGTTGATACATAGATGCCATTTTTATAGTTTAGATACTTCTAATTTTATTCACTTTACTTAGATTTCTCAACCCGGGACGCTCCCGGGGTATAAGCTAGTAATTCTAATACTAATAGTAATAATTATTAATCTTGTCATTAAATAAATAAAAAATAACATTGCTATAAGGTGACACCATGTGTTGCAGTGTTGCGCGATTCTTTCTCCTAGCTTCTCTTGATGAAGTATACATATCCATCTTTAGAAGAGTAAAATTCCAATGATAGCATGACGATTGGGCTGAATTTCAACATCGTAGATAAGAACTGGTTTAAAAGAAAAAACATGATTAATGAATAACCTGAACACTTTGTGTTTTTTTTTTCTGTATGAACATAACCCCACAAAAAATAGTCGTTTTTTTCTCCGTTTTTTATATAGCACTATGGTACTCGTTGGAAAGATAATAAAACGCTCGTTAATTTGATGTAATTTTTTTATTTAAAAAATCTCGAATATAAAAGATATTAATGTTTAAAAATTATGGGAGGAACATAAGAGAGAAAAAATTAAATTTGTTTTTAAATTATTTTTTCCTAAAATAACTCAATTTAATTTTAGTAATTGAGAATTGAGAGATAGAGAGATAAATTTAGGGTTTTATGTTTATCTTTTTTTAATTAAAAAGGAAATAATTCAAAAACACTAAAATCTTTCAATGATGATGCCACGTGGCAGTTTCATGGAGAGGTTGAAGGCACCATTGCACGCCACGTCAGCAATGTTCAATTCTTTTATATATATTAATAGATAATTAATAATAAATATTTTTAAGTTACTGTTCTACCCCTTATACTTTAAACAATATACTCTTTTAGCCATTTAGTTTTTATTTGATTTTTTTTCTAACTCATGTTAATTATCTTTTAAAATAGTATGGTGACGAACCGAACAGATTCCGACATCGGTATTGGTATTATCAGAAACGGTGTAAAATGCATATTGACACTGCAACAAACAGACCAATACTGACCAAATTCCTCCCGGATAACAAACCAAACATATACCATACCAACCGAATTCTCGCCATATTGGGGAGGAATCTCAAAAGTTAAAAAAATGAGATGAAACGAGACCCCACAATCATTTATTTGGGGGTATAAATAAGACACCTTGAAGCACACATACAACCCCCTCTTGGGCACACCCACCATCCAATATTCCAATATTCCATCTATAAACCATGCTAGATTCAGACACCTTCTTCATCAACACTTTATCCAACAACAAAAACAGCAACAACAAAATTCAAAGGCGTTTCACCAACCAGCAGATCAAATCACTGGAGACCATTTTCCAGTTTGAGTCCAAACTCGAACCGCGTAAAAAGTTACAAGTTGCTAAAGATCTTGGATTGCAACCAAGGCAGGTTGCAATTTGGTTTCAAAACAAACGAGCTAGATGGAAATCAAAGCAGTTAGAAAAAGATTACAACGTACTAAAAGCCAGTTATGATTCGCTTTCTTCTAGATATGATCTCCTCAATAAAGAGAACCAATCATTAAACCAACAGGTACAATTAAGTCCATATACCGACAAAACCTGCTATCTTTATGTAATTTGCCTCGTGTTATATATATTAATCAAACCGAACCCAAATAACTAAACTGTACAAAAAACCAACAATCTACATAAGAAACAAAAAAAAAAATGTTTATTTTTTAATGTTAATTTGTTATTGAATTTATGGATCAATGTTTTTTATTTTTAATGTCTTGTAGTTTATATGAAATTTACATATGGTGTAGCCCAAAATATTTAGACCCAAGTATATAATAATCAGTTGTGGTTTTCTTTTTGGTGGTCTGTACATTTATGGCCAGTAACTTGCTGGTCGTTTTGTGTTTATATAAAGTTCCGTTCGGCTGTTAAAAAAAAAAAAGTTAAACATTAACTAACAAAAAGGTTCAACCCCAAAGCTTCAAGCCTTAACGATTTTAAAAATCCTTTTGATTCAGTGGAGCCCAAAACCGAATTTAATTTAATTATTAAGTTAACCTTTATATAACATTAATCTAAACAAAAATTTTAATATGTTTGTTGATGTTTTCAACAGTTGAAAAAACTGCATGAAGTGATGGAGAAGAAAGCAAAGAGCTCTAGCTCAGGGGAACATTCAAACAATTCAAATGAAGAGAAGGTGTCTGATGCTGATAGTAGCATGAAACCAGAACATATAGAACATGAAATGGAAAATATTAATGAAGATAAATGGGATGATTTGGAGTGTGATCAATTGCTAGATGGTGTTACAAGTAACCAATGGTTGGACTATTGGTCTTGAAATATATGATGAATATGGAGTAGTTTTTTTTCAGTTTTATGTACAATATCTTAAATAAGGCATGATCATGGATGGATGGTAATTTATTATGAAAATGATGATTATTAGTTGTTAACTTTTAACCACTAGAATGTATGTACAAACCAGGATAATAAATATGAGTATATAATAATTGATTGTTATATTTAAGAAAATTATTGGCTTGTAATTATTTGAGTCTAGAAGGAGAATCTTATCTTGAATTTTGTATAAAGAAGTTTGATTAGTTTTTCATTAAAAGGAAAAGAGATATTTTAAAATATTAAAGATTATTATATTATAGTGTAGTTTTGGGACAAAATGCACAGGGTTTAGAAAAGGAAGTTAATGATCCATTCATAGTGGTGGAGTGGTGGAGATGCCTTATGTTCACTTAGGTGATCAAGAGTTCAATTCCCATTTTCAACATTATGGTTTGGTATCCGGGTGAAGATCGAATACGGGTGGCGCCGGTTCGAATCTGACGGGCGGCGAGGTTTTACCGAGTTCTATAACACTGTCGTGCCTTCGGGCGGGTGGGGCTCGGGTTTCCGCGCATCGAGAGAAGGCGGGGGCTGCTGGAGGTCGAGTAGTCGATTCTTGGGCATGGCGCCCCGCAAGGGTGGTTGCCACACAGTTGTTCGCCGATCAAAAAAAAGAAAAGGAAATTAATGAGTTTAAGAAAGGGGTTCCGTGTATGCAACTAGCGACATCCTTAATTCACAAGCCATTCATTTTGATGTTACCTGTACTTGTCAAAAATAATAAAATAACAAAATCCTGATCATGTGGCCCAGTGGTAAAAGGGCTGGTTCTCTCTTTGGGGGAGCCGGGTTCGATTTCCACGGAAGGAATGTGATGGATACCCCCACCCTTGTTGTGGGGTAGGTGGTTGGGAAGTGATGGAGAGACCCTTGACCCTTGTGGTCATGGGTTCGACTCCTGATCCCTCCAGGTTTTACCGGTTCACAACCGTCGTGCCTTCGGACGGGTTTGTGGGCCGGGTTTTCCCTGGAACAGGAGACGGGTGGGCTGAAGGGCTCTGTCCGTACGAACTAGAGGCCGTCTGGGGCCCCTTTCAGCCATTGGGGGCCGCGTACAGAGTACCCGGCAATACTTTAGTTAATCGTTCAAAAAAAAAAAAAAACAGTAATAAATTAGTATATTCTATTAGTATTAATTGAAGACACTTTAACAATGTCATTCTTTTAATTATATATTGAACAATGACTTTTATGTTAACTTTATTTTCTGTCACTAACTTTTAAGTTAACTTTATTTTCTCTTAATTTAACCACCATACTTCTATTTTTAGGATTTAAAAGTTTGGTCTTTAATTTTTAGCTTAACTTTATTTTCTCCTAATTTGACCACCAAACTTTGACCATCAAACTTTTAGCTTTTAGGCTTTCAAACTTTGACCACCCAACTTTGGTCACTAACTTATATACTTTATTTTCTTCCAATTTAACCACCAAACTTTGACCGCCAAACTTTTAGCTTTTAGGATTTCAAACTTTTACCACCAAACTTTTAGCTTTTAGGATTTCAAACTTTGGCCACCCAACTTTGGCCAGTAAATTTCTTACTAACTTATGTATTTTCTTTTCTTCCAATCTGACCACCAAACTTTTTGCTTTTAGCCGCGAGTATTTTTTTGAAGCCCACGCAACAATAACAGTCACTTAATATTATCTTTTATATCCACGAAACCATCCACAATTACGCGAAAGAATGCAAGAAAATCGTTGCCCATAGTGCTACTAAACACTTTTGCACAACAAACGTGCCGTGCCGCTTTGCGGCGGGTTAACAAAAACCCTTGTCTATAAAAAATGAAAAGACACTTAAACAGTGTCACTATGCTATAATAAGCCAGCCACCTTGTTTGAAAAATTTTGATACTTCAATTACATTCCAGCCACCATATTTGAACAATTTTGGCCTCATGTTATGCAAACAATTAATTTGGCTACACCGCTAAAAACAAAAGCCATGCTATATATTATAATACTCATGGATTGTTTGATATATATATATATATATATATATATATATATATATTTGGATTACCTATTTAACCCACCAATGAAGAAAACAAAATTGTCAACATCTCATGGATGCTTTTTTTAGCCACATATTTGTGGGCTCCAAATAACGGCAACAAGAGGCAATTCAAATTTGTAATTTTAAAGCTGGTCTGGAACTTAATGGGCAGCGAGTATTTTTGTGAAGCCCACGCGAGAATAACAGTTACCTTAATGTTATCTCTACTGTCCACCAAACCCGCAACAAAACAGAAGCTCCCGTAGCAAAGCGCAGGTAACTAAAACACTAGTTACTATATTACATTTAAGAATTACAGATAAATTTAGGTTCATCAGGTTCAATTTGTGATTCTGGTTCATGCAAGAACATCGCCGCAAATGACCAAGGATGGGATTTGGGTTGGGAACTATGGGTGAACTCAATGTTGAAGCAGAAGAGATGGTCGTTAAATCGGAACCAATGGATTTTAGGCTCATCGGGTTCAATTAGAGTAAAAACATCTTCATTAGTTGGTTCATTGGGTTTAATTGGTCGCGGTAGTCATGAGCGTAGCTTTTAAAGGACAGAAAGAGGCGACTGCCACCCCTCCCCCCTCTCCGAATTTTTGCTCAGAAATATACGATCTCAACCCCCTAATTTTAACCCCCCGAAACTAGTGATTTCCGACCTCTGGTGACTTTCAATTTCTGGATTTTAGGCTCATCAGGTTCAATTAGAGTAAAAACATCTTCATTAGCTGGTTCATTGAGTTTAATTGGTTGCGGTAGTCATGGGCGTAGCTTTTAAAGGACGGGGAGATTAATTTAAGCGAATTCTACATATCAAACAATCCATCCGATTAACTCATGTACATCAATTATATAAACTACATAAGCAAAACGGATGTCACAGGACAATTCATTCGTTTAACTACCAGAAAACAAACTGATCCACAGATGAACGTATACAGGAAACTAAGCGTAATCACTGTTTCTCACTATAACACTCGTTCATGAATCCATTTGTATGAACCATGAACTAATTCCATTCATACGAGTATTCAATAAAACATCAAAGACACGTTGCAATAGCTTATCAAAATCACCAAACAAAGTCAAAGTACATAAAACATTCTAAAATGGTCACCAATTAAAACATATTTCAAAAGAAAGTACCAAAAACATCTTCGTCTACTTGATCTTCTTCTTTGGCCTCAACTAAAATTCATCAACCAAAGTTCCAATCATTAACTGTTAACTAGATAATAAACTATAATGACGCAAACTATTAATCAGCAATGCATGGTACCTGGTTGCTGTGACCACATTTCTTCTTCCTACAGTTGACAGCGCGAGGATGGAGACGAGCATAACACCTGAAACAATCAATGTAAATTAACATCAAAAATCCAATGGCCATTTTTATGAATTCTGTGTAAAGTTATGATAAACAAAATTAGACAAACAGCTTATAGAAGATTATAACTCAGTGAGAACATAATCTAATCTTAGCAGTGTTTTGCATTACATTTTAAGTAGATTAGATCACCTGAAATAATTAAAATTAGGTAAACAGCTACAACAGCACAAGCTACAGATATATGATTCTGTATGCAGTTATGATAATCAAATAGCCAACATCATTACCACTATAATCCCACCAATAGCCAAAAGCTATTAAGCAGTGTTGTAGAAATCTAGCCAACGTCTAGGCGCAATTTTTACAACATTGGCTATTAGTGGGGTTACTTAACTCTCTATCAAGGTAGGCCCCTAGCTTCAAAACATTATCCGAGACAGAAGACTCGAATAAAATTATATAGGCATATAACTCTAAAAAACTTCCACGCTTAAAAAAATCTTAGTAAACTTCCACGCATAAAATCAGTGAAAACCCTATAACAGTGACAAAATAACACATCTTATAGACAAGCATACAAGAAATAACACGCAGATCACAAAAATAAATTAAAAATCTAAGCTCCTAACTTGGTTTTTAAAAAGCACGCCACAGGCGCAAAGAGCAGCGCCTTACGTAAATTGAGGCACACGTCCATGAAGGGCAGGTGAGGCACGCTTTTTAGGCAAAAAACTGGACTGAGGCACAGCTGAAAACTTTGAAATATATTTAAAAATTATATAATCCATTTGCACTTCGCGTATGAAAAGCACACTGCTTTTGCGCCTCGGTTTTAAACCGTGTCACCTAGGTGCGCTACTCGTTTTTTTAAACCAACCTCCTAAGACAAAAATCTAATACAAAATCAGACAAATCTCCTAAAAATCAGTAACCTTAATCCCTCAACCATACCCTGAAGAAAATGCAATTGTAAACAAAACTAGATATTCATAACAATATGAAAACTGTACATAAGGATTGATTCATGTACAAAAAAAAGGCTTACTTGCGGCAGATAGTCTTATCCTGATTATACTTCCTGGCTAAAGCCATCAACGACGGCTCAATAATACCTCCACGAAGCCTCAGCACCAAATGAAGCGTAGACTCTACAAACATATTCAATCAATTCCATAAACCCTTCAACAAATAATATTATTCCTCAACACACAAATATATCTACCTTTCTGAATATTATAATCAGCTAGAGTCCTTCCATCCTCAAGTTGTTTCCCAGCAAAGATCAAACGCTGCTGGTCCGGAGGAATTCCTAAATAAACACATTATTATTATTATTATTATTATTATTATTATTATTATTATTTAAATAAAATAAAAACTATTATTCATTTCATTTTATTTGATTCAAATTAGGAGCTTAAATAATAACATAATTAAATATCTACCTTCCTTGTCCTGGATCTTAGCCTTGACATTGTCGATCGTATCACTCGATTCAACCTCGAGTGTGATGGTCTTCCCGGTCAATGTCTTCACGAAGATCTGCATTTTCTTTGCTGCCGCCGACTTTCGAAACCCTAACCTGGCTCGTAATGTTCAGTAATATGAAAACTAGGGTTTGTAATTTATATATACAAGGTTTTGGTGTTGTTTGGAAGTGAAATGGGCTGATTTAATAGCTATGGGCCCAATTATGACTTATTGGGTTAGGTTCTTAATTTGTAGTTGTATTCAGCCTAAGGATGAGCTCGGGACGGTATCGGTACCGATCCCGACAATACCGATACCGAAAAGTCCAAAAAACCGATACCGATACCGAACACATACGGTACCGGTATGGTATCGGCATTTTACCTTAAAATACCGATACCATACCGAATACCGATACCGATAATACCGAAACCGAAAATCCATAAATATGGGTACCGATACCGATCCCGAAACCCCTCGGTTCGGTACGGTATTGGGATCGGGACGGGACGGGATCGGTATTCAGCCTTGTATGCTCGTCCCTAATTCAGCCTGTGTGAATAAAGGGGTTTAAAACCGGTTTTTCATCATGGAGTCAAACCAGTTCAGGTTATAAAACAGTTTAGTAGGCAAAATGTTCGAATTTATCAAATCGATTAGGTTGGGTTAAAAACCAGTATGGAAAAAATCGTTTTTTTTTTACTTGTTTTTAAACTGGTTCGGGTTATAAATAGGTTTCAAACGAGACTACAAACTTGTGCCAAACTACGGGTTGGGTCAGACCCAAAATGTTCTTTTTGTACACCTCTGAGTGTCATTAGTTTTTCTCTTAACGGGCCTATAAGTTCTTAAATACTTTATTATTTTTTTTCTTAATATTCAGTGTCCCCTTTTTTTTTTATTGAAATCTTTTATACAAGCTATGCTTTGGAGGTAAATGGTTTTACACCACTCCAGGACCATAATCAGCTGGATTTAAAATGACTTTAATGGGCTTTTTTTTTTCGGACCAACAAGCAAAACTCTAGAAACATAAACCTGAAAATCAAAGCACAACCAAACTCTAAAAAAATCCAAACTTAAAATATCAAGAAGAGGCAAGCCACACGTGACAAAACAATAGTCTAACCTCAAACTAGAGAAGTTAAATCACGTCACCACAAGTTTGATCCTTCGCTAGATGAATGGCACGGTGAGTTGTGAGAGTGAGTGACCTGAAATAAACACAATAATCCGATAGGGGGCGATTGCTAGGAACCGAGATCGGAACCAACGTACAGACACAAAAACGTAGTCGGCCTCAACATTAACCCTTAACGTACCCATTGGGCCGAAATCCAGTTAAGGGCTTGCCTCCAAATCGGCACATCGTTAGTCTATAGTGACATGGCACATTATATAATATAAATCATAGAGAGAGGTTTTACCCTTTGCGACTACGCCGTTGGTAGTTGCCTGGGGTCTGGACACGTGTCAAGTCCTTTGTTGTTGCAAACCTAACGTGCTCTCATTGGATGATCCTCTTTGTACCTTGTACATTTGTCTTCTCTGGGGGCGGCCGTTAGTGGATACTGTTGGTGAGGTGACCACATGTGGTCTGATTGGTCCACGCGGGAGTAGACTGCAGTTCTTGTCTCCCTCAGGTCTAGGGAGCACGCATAGTGTCAGCCTTGACGTTGGGTGGAACTTCCTGATTTTGCCACACGTCTCTTTCTACTGTACTATGTTGTCCCCCATTTTGCAGGTGGATGTTGGGAATTGTCTTGTTGGCATCCTTTCATTGGTCGGGCGTGCATCATGATTTCTGCCACACATTCCCTTCATTTGATTAGTTCGTACAGTATCGTACGGTGTATTTTTCTCTCTCTTGTGCTCATACAAGTTCCCACATGCGGCGTTCGTATGCGATCCGCAAATAGACCACGCCAAGGCGTGCACCCTCGACGTACGCATAGGCGTATCTTGATGCCCACCGTTATGTTGTCCGCGTGTTTACTCCTTTTGGGCTATTATTTGGTGGCCTTTCATAGTTCCTTATGGATTTAGGCCCATATCCCTTCAATAGGTGTTAAATTGTTCGTGTTTGCGGGTCCGACCCGCCCCAGACCCAAATATTTTACACGAACCTAAACATGACTCGAATTCGAAAATCATGTCAAACATATGAACCCGAATATTTATTTTTTAATCTGTTTTACATATAATATTATTTTAAAATAAATCTTTTACAACAAAAATAAAAATGTATATAAAAGTAATTATATTTTTGTTGTTAAATCTCATGTTAGTTTCTTTTTAAGTTATAACTATGCCATAAGATATCCAATAAAAAGTAAAATATAAAGTAAATGGGTTGAAAGGGCAACTTACCAACCTGTCAGGTTGACCCGAACCCAGCTGTTTAACAAAACGGGCTAGCGGATTAACCCACGGGCAGACCTAGGTATAGTTCAAGGGGGCGGGCACCCCCCTTAAAAAAATAGTATAATTTGTAGACAAAAATTCCGACCGCACCTCTTAAAAATTTGGTTAAACCCCATCGTACTCTTTGAAAATAATTTCTGGGTCCGCCAATAATTAAACCTGAAACGCACATTATACAATGATGAAATGCTTTGGTGTGTGGATTTGGTCGTTAAAATGCAACAACAAACTTGCTTCAATTTTAAAGAATCCAAATGCATTTGGACAAATATATATATTTCAAATCACTCTATTCCTAAAAATAACCCGTATTTAAGAATAAACGTCATATTTCATTGTAAGCATCGATTATAAAATTATAAATTTTTTAATAACCTAAACTATTTAAAATTGGCCGTTGGCGCCCCCAATCTGAACTATTAACATGTTGGATTTTAACACCCACTAACGGTTAAGTCACTAACGCCGTTAGTGGTTTCGCTGACGTGACACTAGTTGTTGACGTGGCATGATGATGTGTCCCTCATTTAGCATACTGGACTGATGATGTGTATTAACCCATTTAAACTAAAAACTAAAAATTCCACATCATCATCATAAAAAACGTATTTATTCATTTGAAGAGCTGAACGCATTAGAAAACAACCAGCGTACCTCTCTCTCTATACAATTAACCACCATCGTACCTCTTTGTCTCAAAAACCACCACCACCGTACCTCTCTTTCTCTCTCTAGAACCAACCACCACCGTCTCTCTCTCTCTCTCTCTCTCTCTCTCTCTCTACAACCAACTACCACCGTACATCTTTCTTTACAACCACCAATATACCTTTCTCTCTCTCTCTACAACCAACCACCACCGTCCCTCCAACCACCGACGAAGCTACAACAACAAACAATAATGCTCCGAACTCAAATCCAAGACAGAAAACTCGCCTATCCCAGACGATTGTTTAGCCCTAATTTTCCAATCCTCACCTCCCAAACGATTGTAACCCTACCTTTATCTTCTCATTCATCTCCCCAACTCTCAAAACCATAACCCTAACCCTAACTTCGATCCAAGCATCCACCCACCGCCGTCATTTGGGTTTTTTATAAGTTCATTTGGGTTGTTGAATTTGGTTGCAGGGACTAAACAGAAAATGGGATGAGAGCTATGGAGTATTTAGGTTTTTATTAGGATATAATGGTCTTTTTGTTTATTTAGGTTTTTAGTTTAAATGGGTTAATACACATCATCAGTCCACTGGGTTAAATGAAGACATATCATCATGCCAAGTAAGCAACTTGTGCCACATCAGCAAACTAACTAACGACGTCAGTCAATTGGGTGTTACAGAGCCGGTCCAAGGTTTTTTGAGGCCCTAAGCGAACTAGGAAGTTGGGGCCCTTTGAATTGGTATAAAAAAATGCAAATATCAAAATGCAACATTGATTATTTTTTTTACTCAATCACAAATCACACTAGTACACTACACATATAGATTAGCGTTCTGAGAAAAAATAGTCGTTACATGAATAATCCTTGTTTCGCTTGATATTAAGACATTGAGCAACCATTGGTGACGATTGATTACCCTTAATTTCACTCATACTGCCAATCGCCATCCAAGTCGGTTTCAATTAGTGAGGTCGCAAGTATTGAGGATAGGAGTTGAGGATGCATTCAAGAAAAAAGAATAAGGCCATTATTCTTCAAATCTTGAGTCTAGACATTTTACTTGTTTGGTCTTTTATGTCTTTAGTCATTAGTTTGTTAATTTAGTCCTAAATACATATGTAATATATAAACAAAGTAGAAAACAAAATTGGAGGCCCTTATTTTTTGGGGGCCCTAGGCTTTTGCCTGGTTTGCTAAGCCTGTCGGCCCGGCCCTGGGTGTTAAAATCTAATAAGTTAATAGTTGATCAGGTTATATATGATCAATTTTTTAGTTGTGGATGGCAATGACTAATTTCAAATAATTTAGATTATTAAAATCCAATTTCTTTTTTTTACTCTGTGTATATATAAAACATAATAATAAGAGTTAATATTTTTTAAATGCAATTATTTTTACGAAAGCATCTATTCCGAAAAGGTTCGTTCAACAATGGAAAAACCTGTGCCTAGTGGAGCTTTTGGATGACAATACGGCATATTTATTCTTTGTCATTGTCGTCTTCTGTTTTCTTTTTTATTTTTCATTTTGTTATCGTATATATGCCCTTCTTTAATTATCTTATTTGAAATTTACCATGATAATATATCACTGCTATATAAGACTTAAGTAAATTACGTTAAATTAAAATTTTGGTTAATTTCATTGAATAGTAATATATATTTATTGCTTTGCTCCTAGTATGTGTATCTATTTTAATATGATAGGGATGCATTCTTTTCAAACCAATATAATGATGTGAATTATGAGAACCACATAATACATTTGTACATAACACATAAGATATCATTAGATGTAGTGAGAGAGAAAGACATAGGTGTAAATATATTGTGTGGTCTTTTGCGGTTCTCACTTCTAAACATATTTGGGCAGTCGGAAGAGTGGATCTTGAACGATCACTCACGTTTTCCCTCCCAATGGTCAACGCTCTAGATGCCTATATATATTGATAGAAACAAATGTGTACAATTTCACTATTAAAAGGAAAATAAGTTAAGGACTTTAACCTTATAAAATATATATAAGAACACCTTAAAAATATATTAAAAAAATTGTGAATTGGTATCTTGTATTTTTTTGAGTATATGAATGGGGCAAGCATTGGAGAAGTACATAGTACATGTACCAAGACTCCAAATCAATTCTAAATTAAGAGTTTATCCTTTTTCATCTTAAGATATTCTATACTACCCGGGAGCGTCCCGGGTTGAGAAATCTAAGTAAAGTGAATAAAATTAGAAGTATATAAATTATAAAAATGACATCTGTATAGCAATTACCTGTTGGAGAGCGTCTCGGGTTGAAATATCTAATATGACATAATAAAATATCTAATATGACAACATAATTAACGACTTGCCAATATGTGATTAATGAATATTATTATTATTATTTTAAACAAATCGCTGCCATAAGTTATCATATTCTAATATAAAAAAGGGTAATTGGGTTGGGTATCACCTAATCCCAGGCCTGACCCAAACCCACAATTTTTTTTAAACTAATTCCAAACCTGACAAAATACCTGTCGGGTTACAAAAAATAGTCGTTTTTTTTCTTCGTTTTTTATATAGCACTATGGTATCCGTTGGAAAGATAATAAAACGCTCGTTAATTTGGTGAAATTTTTTTCTTTAAAAAATATCGTATATAAAAGATATTAACGTTTAAAAGTTATGAGAAGAAACATTAGAGATAAAAATCTAATTTTGTTTTTAAATTTTAAATATTATTTTCCTAAAATAAAGCCCTTGCCACATGGGATGACACATGGCACACTCAATGAAGAGAATACCCTCTTTGAGTGCCATGTCATTAAAATGACTTTGGTTTATTATATGTATAGATGTGCTTCATAAAGGGAAAAAAAAAAAGATGAGGCTAAATCCCTACACAATTCGCATCACTAACTACTAGACATGTTTAAGCTTTGAATACTTTATTCACAATAAACTATGTATTTTGGATTGTGTATGTTTCAAACAAACGACCATTATGATTGGTTATTTCTTACTACTATATTATTTAAAAAATAAAATATATCCCATGATTAGTTATTTCATATTATTGACTAATTCACGTTCCATAATGTTAAACTTTACATGGATTACTAAATCTTTTAAATTTTAATATTTTAATTTTACAATTAAAAGTGAATATATACGTCATTTCCATAAAAATGATAGAATCTAGAATGCAAGAAATGTATAGATATAAAAACAAATGATTTACGTGGTATTGTGATATAATAAAAATCTTTAAAGTAAATATGTGTTGGAATCATATCTTTACATATAGAATATATAGATGACAGATAATATAAAATATTCCGTAGTGATGACGTGGGTAGCTTAAAGCAAAATACGTTAATAACATTGCATGACCACGCTTAAAGGGTTGAAAGGTACGAAGGTTAAGGGATCGTAAAGCACTGATCAAAAGATGACTTGTTTTGTCATCTTTCTCGTCGGTCAACACAAGCAGTTGTCCATATCTAGCACATGGAGACGCTGCAATGCTGAGACTGCAGGTCCAAAGCCATCATTGGCTAAAAGTGGTATGTCCTCAAGTTTCACCACAAATTAAGATAATACCCATACTAAAAAAAGAAGTTGCTCCTGCTATAAATCAGATCATCCCTTACAGATCTGGACACACCTTTCTGATTATTCTCACTTACACATCTTCTATTCTTTTTGATCATACACGTGTGGAGACTCTCTCTACCACACTAGCGTTTCACTTGAGTTTATAACAACACTTCTGGCTTTGAGTTTTACTCAAACCCGAATCATAATACTCAAAATACAATTATTTTGAACCTCCTCCTACGTTGTAGGAGGACACCACGACCTGCATTAGGCAGATCGGAACCCTTTAACCCTTTCTTAGACCCAAAACTAACGTTAGACCTATATTTGTTGTAGCAACACGTAGTATACATACAAACTTGTTCTTTCGTTTTTACGTCATGCCTCACCATTTCTAGCTTGGAACCATTCTTCTTTCACTAGCCGCATCAATCAGTAGGATATAAAGAAAAAAGGCAGAAAAGTAGCAAATTTTATGACCGAACAAGCGGTCGCATACGTAGCTTCATAAATGAAATGATGCGATGTAGCATTTATTAGGGTGGATGGGGGTGGTAATCACCTCATCACACTCATCACACTATGGTGGTGTTTGTTTTTTGTGAGAAGCACTTTCTGATCACTTTTGTCTGCGCCACACAGACGCGGGCAGACATTGAGATGCTATAGACCGTTTGTTTTTGGAAGACAAGAGCCTAAAAAATGTCTGTCATTCCTCTTCTTGGAGCAGACCTTTTCAAAACACTTCTCAGGTCTTCTTTCCTCTTCTCATTTCTCATCCATTCATCAGACTTTCCATTCCCTCATCTCCCTCACAAAACCAAAACCCTAGGGGTCTGTTTGGTATGGGGTAATGGAATGGATGGGGGAATGGAATGAACGAGGTAATGGAATGGATGGGGGAATGGAATGAACGAGGTAATGGAATGGACAAGGTAATGGAATGGATCATTACCATTCCATGTCTTGTTTGGTTGCCATGTGGGAATGAAACAAAACATTACTTTGTGTTGTTGGATAGACAAGAAAAAACGAATGAATAAAATCGATGGTTAGTGGCAGTGGTAGGTGGTGGTCAGTGGCGGTGATAGTGGGTGGTGATATGTGGCGGTTGTAACACCCCAACCGATGGCGGAAACATCGGGATGTCACGTATTGATGATTGTTCAGTAGCTCATGGTGAATAATAAATTTCATTAAATAGTTTAAATGAATTACATACAATTGTTCTAGAATTTTATACATCAACTTGAATAAAAGTATACACATATCTTCAAGCATCAAATCAAATCTTCAAGCAAATAGAACCTGAAACATGTTAAGTTGAAAATATTTTGGGTCAACAAAAGTTGGTGAGAATTACATAGGTTTTTGATAATTGAATAAAAAATGTTGTGCAATTCATGTGTCATGTCAATCTAGTCCATATGTGAGAACATACTAGAAATAAATCGAGTGCATAATCAACCCTGATGACTGTTATAAAATGATACATACCATACGCTCATGGTCCAATATGTTATACGATAACAAACACCCACGCTACCTTTGTAGGAGGCACGTATCCGGGTGGGATTGTCAGTCCAATAGATCTATCAATGTATACCGTCGGCTGATCAATGTTAATGATTATGCTAGAATGGTGCTTACTCTAATCATGCTCAAGACATAATGCAACATAGAAAACACATAGACACATTGATGATTGAATTGCAATGATAATGTTATAACATGTTTCACCCCAAAAATGGTGATAAATAAAAGGGGCTATGTAAAACTCACCTTAGCAAAATGTTATGTCTCGTAAAAAAAATAGAATAATGTGTTGTGAATGTATGCGAGGCGAATCCCAAAGACTCAACAACGTAGCTAGTCCAAATTGAAGAAATAAACGAAAAAGAAAGAATATCAAGCTTCCAATTCGCCAATTGCAAGAGCTTATAATCAAAGCTTCAAATGTAGAAGTAATATACTCTAGAAAAAAGGTATAAGGGAGAGTTTAATCGAATTGAAACAATCGATTTAGAGGTGCAAAGTGTAATGGGTCATAGGTGAGTTTTTATACTAGTTTTGGATTCAATTAGCCATTAAAATTGGTCAACACCATAAAGTAAGGTTTTATGATGAATTGACTATTTGACTAAGACTTTGACTGTTTGACTAAGACTTTGACTAGGACTTTGACTTTGGCTTTATTTAAAAAAAAATTCTTGACAAGTGTATGTGTAAAAAAAAAAAGAATTTAGATCATATTATTATTATTATTATTATTATATATATATACATTTATATATATATATATATAAGTTGTGAGTTAGGAAAATAAAGACTTAAGCACATTTGTATAATATTAATGATAAAGATGTAAATAAAAAAATAAGGGCTTTTATGTATTAAAATTTGGGGAAAAATTTTGCGATGTTACAATCTCCCCTACTTTTAGGAACTTCGTCCCGAAGTTAAAAGAAAAACACCAGGTATACAATTGGTCGACTACCGAAAACCTTGATAAAATTTCTCACTACCTTAACGTACCTGTAAATTCATGATTACGTTCCGGACCGTAATTATCAATTTACCTTACATTAGGGTTTTGCGTCCTTTTATGACTCTACCGATTGTTGAGCAGATCTGATAGTCCCCACCAGTCGTTGAGCAGGTGGTAGGGCCTCTCCCGACTGTTGGAAAGATATGATGACCTCTACCAATCGTTAAGTATGTTGTTTGGTAGTCAACTATTTGTTGTACAAGTAAGCAAGTATGATTATAGATATAGCAGTTAGTTCACATTCAAACAAGCATGCACTCAGATGTTATGATAATACTTGAATTTATTACTTGAATCAAAAGCGTCAATACATAGAACAAAAGCAACCAATAGTCAAATGGTGAGACTTGCGGTTAGGTAGCTGGAGGGTCTTGATCTCTGTTTAGTTTAGGGCATCGGTTACGAAAGTGATTTGGGTAATGAATGTTCAATAAGATATGGGTTGAATGAAGGACAATGAGGTAATATAAGGAATGTAATCATTTACTCATTAATTAAAACGAATAAACGAAAACGTTGACTTATCAAAGATTCCAGATTCTAATAACATATGAAGACATGCTTTAGCCTATAAGTGAACACTCATCCCGAGAATTCCCAGGTAGGCATCCGGGTCCCTCGTCTGATTAGGATATATGCGCAATGCCAGCCTAGACAGAAGACTCAGAATACAGGCGTTCACCCTTCCAGATTGCACGTGTTCGTTATTAAAAACTAGAACTTCGACGAGATCTCAAGGGGGGTTCAGGTTAAACCTGAGGAATTTGTCCTATTAGTCTAAGAGTAGATCCACTGATGGAGAGCAACCTTCTTGTAGGGGTTGAAGTAGGGATAAGAAGTAGGAGTGAGATAGAGAATAGCAAGTAAAAGGAGCAAATACTGGTTATATTCCTATGGTTATAGACTAGATTATTTTTTTTTTCTAATAACCTAATTCCCTATAACCAAGGCTCTGATACCAATCTGTAACCCCAACCGATGGCGGAAACATCGGGATGTCACGTATTGATGATTGTTCAGTAGCTCATGGTGAATAATAAATTTCATTAAATAGTTTAAATGAATTACATACAATTGTTCTAGAATTTTATACATCAACTTGAATAAAAGTATACACATATCTTCAAGCATCAAATCAAATCTTCAAGCAAATAGAACCTGAAACATGTTAAGTTGAAAATATTTTGGGTCAACAAAAGTTGGTGAGAATTACATAGGTTTTTGATAATTGAATAAAAAATGTTGTGCAATTCATGTGTCATGTCAATCTAGTCCATATGTGAGAACATACTAGAAATAAATCGAGTGCATAATCAACCCTGATGACTGTTATAAAATGATACATACCATACGCTCATGGTCCAATATGTTATACGATAACAAACACCCACACTACCTTTGTAGGAGGCACGTATCCGGGTGGGATTGTCAGTCCAATAGATCTATCAATGTATACCGTCGGCTGATCAATGTTAATGATTATGCTAGAATGGTGCTTACTCTAATCATGCTCAAGACATAATGCAACATAGAAAACACATAGACACATTGATGATTGAATTGCAATGATAATGTTATAACATGTTTCACCCCAAAAATGGGGATAAATAAAAGGGGCTATGTAAAACTCACCTTAGCAAAATGTTATGTCTCGTAAAAAAAATAGAATAATGTGTTGTGAATGTATGCGAGGCGAATCCCAAAGACTCAACAACGTAGCTAGTCCAAATTGAAGAAATAAACGAAAAAGAAAGAATATCAAGCTTCCAATTCGCCAATTGCAAGAGCTTATAATCAAAGCTTCAAATGTAGAAGTAATATACTCTAGAAAAAAAGGTATGAGGGAGAGTTTAATCGAATTGAAACAATCGATTTAGAGGTGCAAAGTGTAATGGGTCATAGGTGAGTTTTTATACTAGTTTTGGATTCAATTAGCCATTAAAATTGGTCAACACCATAAAGTAAGGTTTTATGATGAATTGACTATTTGACTAAGACTTTGACTGTTTGACTAAGACTTTGACTAGGACTTTGACTTTGGCTTTATTTAAAAAAAAATTCTTGACAAGTGTATGTGTAAAAAAAAAGAATTTAGATCATATTATTATTATTATTATTATTATTATTATATATATATATACATTTATATATATATATATATATATATATATATATATATATATATATATATATATAAGTTGTGAGTTAGGAAAATAAAGACTTAAGCACATTTGTATAATATTAATGATAAAGATGTAAATAAAAAAATAAGGGCTTTTATGTATTAAAATTTGGGGAAAAATTTTGCGATGTTACAGCGGTAGCGACGGTGGTGGGCGGCGGCGGCTGTGGTCGGTGGCGGTGGCGGCGACGGTGGAAGGTGGAGGTGGATGGTCGTAATGGTGGGTGGGTGACGATAGTGAGTAGTGGCGGTGGTGGTGGTGATGGTAGGTGGTGGTGTGTGGTGGTAGCGTGGTGGTGGATGGCGACGACAGTGATAGGTGGTGGCGACGACGATGGTGGGTGGCGGCAACGGTGGCGATGGGTGGAGGTGGATGGCGGTGATGGTGGGTGGGTGACAATGGTGAGTAGTGGCGGTGATGGGTGGCGGCGGTTGTCGTGGGTAAAGGAAATTGTGGTGAGTGACGGTGGTAGGTGGTGGAGGTGGCGGTGGGTTGATGACGGTGGTAGGCAGCGGTGGGTGGTTTTGTATGGCGGCAATGGTGGGTGGGTGACGGTGGTGGGTGGTGGCGTTGGTGGGAGGGTGAAGGTAGTGGGTGGTGGCGGTGGTGGTGGTTGGTGGCGGTGGTGAGTGGCGGCGGTGGTGGGTGGTGACGGTGGTGGTGGGTGGTGGCGGTGGTAGATAGGTGAAGGTAGTGGTTGGTAGCGGTGGTGGTGGTGGTGGGTGGTGACGGCGGTGGTGGGTGGTGGTGGCGGCGGGTGGTGACGGCGGTGGTGGGTGGCGGTGGCGACGGTGGGTGGTGGCGATAGTGGTGGTGGGTGGTGATGGTGAGTTATGCTTTTGTTAGTAAAGGGTGAATGGGGATGGAATGAAAAAAAAAATATGGGGGGTGGATGGAATGGTTTTGAGGGAATGGAATGCCTTGTGGAATGGGTGATTCCATTCCTTTAGCCAACCAAACACATTGTTTTTCATTATCTTGTAATGGTCCATTCCATTCCCCCTTTCATTCCATCATACCAAACGCTACCTAGCTTTCTTATCTCCCTCCTTACCCACCTGCACCACCCCTCAGCCACCCTCTGTAACACCCCAACCGATGGCGGAAACATCGGGATGTCACGTAGTGATGATTGTTCAGTAGCTCATGGTGAATAATAATTTCATTAAATGATTTAAATAATTTACATACAATGATTCTACAAGAATTCGTACATCAAATTGAATAAAACTATGCACATATCTTCAAGCAAATCTTCAAGCAAGTAGAACCTGAAACATGTTAAGTTGAAAATATTTTGGGTCAACAATTGTTGGTGAGAATACATAGGTTTTTAAAAATAAATGATAACAATAGTTTGTACAACATTCAAAGTTGTATGATGATAGAGTATGATACCGACATGTAACAATGCGTCTTTGTACAACCAAACCTTGTGTCGACTGATGACTAACTCGCAAGTTAGTTAAATGTTATTACTGTTATCGATCATCCCTGAGTCTATGCGGGGGATGGGTTTGTCAGACCTATAGCGCTATAATCTAAACAGGCGGCTTGATCATTGTTAATGATTGTACTGTGTCTTTTTGTTACAGTCAAATGATAGAATGATGTTGTAATTGAATCACAAGTAAATATGAGTAAATGATAGTATAAAATGTTTAAACATGTTTCACCCCAAAAATAGTGAAAATAGAGTAAAGGGGGCTATGTAAACTCACCTCGGTATAGTATTAGGTATTGAGAATTTGTATAAGTGTAGCCCAATAGATTGCCAAGTATTACCCTATGTATAAGGCAACAAATAAGTCTAAGTCTAACTAGTTTATAAGTATATACTAGGGTTTCGATTTGGGGATATCCAATTGTTGAATTTAAAATAAAATGTTAATTAAATAAAAGGGAAATTAAATAAAAGAAAGTCTTTTTATAAAATTTGAATTTAGGATGTTCACAATAATGTATTTGAAGTATAAAAAAAATAATTTTTATAAAATTATTTCCTTTAAAATAGATTTTTAAATCTATTTATTACAAATTGCCAAAATTTAACTTTAATATTTAAAAATACAAAAATTAAAGAATTATTATTTTAAAAATCATATTTCTGTTCTAAATATTGAAAAATAAATTGTATAAAATTTTGGTGCAAAAATAATAAAAATTGAATTTATTATGATTTAATTATGATTAAATCTAACAAAAATTGATTAAAAATATAAAATAAATGATTTTTCTGATTTAAAAATCATTTCAGTGAAGTTCAACTTTGTACAAACATAGGTTAATTTTTGTAGAAATTAATAAAATTGTTTTGATATTTTAATGGATTTTTATAAATATAATAGTATAAAATTGATTTAATTATTATAAATATTAAATCAATGAATTTCAGAAAAATAAAAATTGTAGATGAAACTTTGACATCAGATTTGTTAAAAATAATTTTTTTTTAGAATTTATAACAAGGTTTTAATAATTAAAAATGAATTTATAAGATTTAAATGTATAATATATATATATATATATATATATATATATATATATATATATAATTGGATTGTTTTTTTAAAAGAAATGAAATTAAGTGAAAAAGGTGTGTGCAAGCCGGGACTCGAACCCGGGTTGTCTTAGTTATAGGCATCAGTCACAACCACTTGGCCTAGGCCTGTGGTTGTGATTGATCTCAGTTTATTAAAAATAAATACAATAAGCAAAACAGTTTCTTCCCCAAATCTATTACCCACGAACCCTAGCTTTTCCAATCAAGCAATTCACACATCTTTAACTCGATTAATGTTAGGGTTTTTGATGTGTGAACGCCGGTGATCAAAACCCACATAAAACATTACACTTACAGTGTTGTTTTGATCTCGATTGCTCGGTCAATACCACAAGGTCAAAATTGAATTCGCGAAGATCAATCAGGGTATAATAAAGAAAATTGGAGGTAGAGAGAGGGTTAATGGAGAGTTGTGAAGGCTCGCAGAACATCAATTTATAGTACGATGATCTGGATCGATGATTTGGTAAGTGTTGACCACGACATGAATGTGGTACGCGTATAAGGTATAATTGGTATCAATTGATTGTCATTCAGCGTGTGGTTGAGTCATAATGGGCCGGTAATCGCGATCCCTTTCCATCCTAGAATCAATTTCGAGTTATTGCTGATAATTAAGGCAGGTCGTGTGTTACAATTGACTTTTTAAGTCAACTGTGACGTTTTGAACAAGTGTTATATTAATATCAGTCCGAGTTTGAAACAAGTATGACTCCTAGATCAGGTGGTTGGTGTGCGTTGTGTTGTTAGTTGAGAACCGGCTGCTGCTCGGGTTCGAAACCCGGCAGAGCACGTTTTATTTATTTTTTTTGATTAAAACAGAGAAGGGGAGGGGGAATCTAGTGGGCCTGGTATACTTCTTTGGGCTCAGACCTGGGCCGGCTGTTTGGTTTGTGTAGAGGACCCATTTGACAAATGAAGTGGATGATTTTTTTTTTTAGACTTATTGTTATTATTATTATTATTATTATTATTATTACTTATATATATATACAGATATATGTATGAATATTTATCATTGTATAGGGGTTCAAAATATCACTAAAATAATAAGGCTTGTCGTTTTAATCCGTAACGTATATCTATTTAGTCCGAAATGTTACACCCTCCTCCCCCCTCTTCCCTCCCAACGCCGCCGCCTCACCTTCTCCCTCCTCCCCCACCGCGTCTCCCTCCTCCTCACCTCTGCTCTTCTTTTATGGTTATGATAGATGCACTGGCGAAGCATAGTAAGGGCGGGGAGGGGCGGCCGACCCCCCCGGATTTTCGCGCAGAAGTTCCGATTATATAGTATTCGTATAGAAAATTTTGAAAATATAGGGTTTCGACCCCCCGAAACTAGTGACTTCCAACCCCCCGGTGACTTCCGACCCCCCGAACCTTCGGGTCAAGCTTCGCCACTGGATAGATGTATATTTCTTTTTTTCATTTCAGTTCATATTTTCCTTTAGTTTTTTAGTACTTCTTTTACAACTTTGCTTCGATTTGTTTTCAAAATGTCTACACTTTAGTTTTTTAATATTTCTTTTAGAGCTTTGCTTTGATTTATTTTCCTTCAGATTTGTTTTCTTTGCTTCGATTTTTGTTCTAGAAATGTTGCTTTTTTAGATGACTTGGTTAATTATATTTATTTTTTTGTCAGGTGTTATAAAAAAGAACTCTAATTTGTGTTGTGGTTACGGTGGATTGTGGTTCACGGTGGTTATGGCGAGTGTTGGTGGTGGTGGGTTATGGTTATGATGGGTTGTGGTTGGTTATGGTTAGGTTACGCTGCAGACGTTAACAAACAAACAGTCTTTTTCTTACAGACTGTAGACCTTTAGTCCACATCTTCTCATGCAGATGTCTGCAGATGTGGTCCGCAGACTGCAGACCTTTTACCTCTTAAAAAACAAACAACACCTAAATAACAAAATGGCTAGCATAAAGCCACTTGCAATCGTAAGAAACAAAACATGTAGCATCAAGCCACCCACAATCACCACTACGGCAGCGATGAGAGAAACAAAGGAGAGGTGGCGATAAGAGAGACAGAAGAGAGATAATGAGAGTCAAAAAGCGTGTGAATATAAGAGCGAAAGAGAAATACCTATACCCACTAAACAACGACAACATTCATCGCCACCTATAGTACTGCAATCGAACCTGACGGTGGTCTCTCCGTTTCTCCCTCTGAACTGCCCCCCGTCGTCAAAATCTCTAGAAACCCTAACCAATAAAATGGCTAGCATAAAGCCACTGACGATCGTAAGCACCAAAGTAGGTAGTATCAAGCCATCGACGATCACCGTTACGGTGGCGATGAGAGAGACAGAGGAGAGGCAGCAATGAGAGAGACAAAAAAGAGATGATGAGAGACATAAAGCATGTGAAAATGAGAGGGAGAAAGACACCTGTACCACAAAACGTACAAACATACACAACCAGGTTACAGCATACCACTGCACAAACCAATAAGCAAAGCACAAAGTACAAGAACACAATGCGAAAAACCCTTGCAAATTAGTATTACCAAAATTTGAAAATTTATAATTTTAAGAAAGAAATATTTTGAGAGAGAGTTGTATGTATAACCACATCAAACTTAATCCCAAACACGACATGGTAGACAAGGCCGACTCATAAGGAGTGCGGGGAGGACTTCCGGTCCGGGCCCAATATCTTGGGGGCACATTGATCTTCGGCATTCCAAGTTTTCTTAACAGTGATGTCGTTAATTCGATGGATTTTTGTATTTTTGATCCCCAAAATTGTTAATCAAGTATTAATCAAAGTGAATGGGTAGTTTATATAAAACGGAAAGTAAAAAAATTGTTGAGAGAGGTTAAGAATTAAAGAAGAAAATGAAATGGCTTGAGAAAAAAAATTGGAGATTTATTAATGAGTATAGGACTAGAGAGGATGAAATGAAGATGACTCACATTTAGTTGTTTTTGCTTTTTACTGGTTGGTTTTGACTTCCTTTTTAACTTTTATTTTTGTTATGAAACAATTTTTTTAATTGCCAAACTTTCACCCATTTATATTTTCACTCTTTGGGGGATTCGAACTCCCAACCTCCCTTAAGAGGGTTTGTTCCCTCTACCGTTAGACCACAACCTAAGTATGAAATAAAATTTGATCCATCAATTTGATATTACTTTAATCGTAGCTTAAAAAATAGTTTACATTATTTATTTCGGTAATGTCTAAAGCTAAAGCTAAGGGACACAATTTTTACAGCTCGTATTTAGAAAATATTTTTAACTTGCTTTAATATGTTGTTAAAGTATTTGGATTACTTATCAAATTGAGTTGCATCAATAAGGAAATTTCAAAGATGCTTACATAAGTATTTTAAATTGTTAAAGTGATATAGTGTGATCTTTGACTATCTCCAACGATTAGGAGTTTACTAAAGTCTTCATGGTTCTTTCTTGTATCGACTATCGTATCCTCATACATGATCGACTTGTTTTTGTTTAAAAGCATAATAACCACACTTTATTTTCAAGTGATAATTGTTTTCTCATTCTCCATAACCAAGATTGGAAATGCAAGAATGAAGATCAAATAAACCAAAAACGGAGTTGTGTGAGCATTATTGTAAGTACTATTATATCTGGTGATTCCCACAAATGGGTTAAGATAAAATACACAGTGAAAGAAAAATAGAAAGTCGTAGGAAGGGTATCAAACGGAATCCGATTGAACGCATTCAAACGGCATTAGAACCGCCTTATCGAACCTTACGACGTTAGTTTTTAGGTCTTCGTTTTTTTGGGGTTTTAGCTTGTACTTTTTAGAATATGCGTCATGTTATTGTCTCTTTTATGTAGCATTGTGTTTCTTATTTTCATCATTGTGTCATTTTTTCAATTTATTGTGTTATATTTTTTTGGCATTGTGTTATATTTTGTGGCTCATTGTGTCATATTTCATAATCTATTGTGTTTTTTGTATCATTCTCACCCTTCTCATTTTGTCACACTGTATTGAATAACTTGTCCCCAACTGGGTTAGAATAACTTGACCCTACTACAACTTAGCGAGACAATTACTATTAGCTTAGGGGTTGTTTGGTAAGGCTCTTAATGAGCCTCTGAATGGTTAAGCGTTGAATGGTTCAGCATTCATCGCGTTTGTTTCAACATCTGAATGAAATGTGTAAGATTGGATCCTTGATCCTTCTCATTGATCTCATCTTTTTAAATAATACAAGACGTATCCTATATTTTAGGATAGAGATATACATAATCAATACATAATTATAAATACAATCGTTGCCTAATATATAGTGCTAATATACCCCCGCAGTCAAAGCGGGAGGTGACCGGATGCTGAGACTGTCTCGAAAATCTTCAAATAAGATGCGTGGTAGAACTTTGTAGAGTTTTCTTACTAAAATTTTGAGTGTGTTAATTTGACTTCACAAGGAAACAAGATTTAGGACGGCAAAAGAGAATATATATGCCCTTGATATGGTTAAGGTCAACAATAGTCAAGGACCGGTCAACCAAAGTCAACCTGGGTCAACATTAGTCAATTCAATCAGCGAAGGACAAAAGAGGTATAAACACAAACCAACTAAATTAATAACTTATTTATATAGAATTGTCGTGTGTGCACGTGTAGGACTTGAATAACACATTGGACCCGACCCTATGGACTAAATGATAGATTTATATATATATATATAGGTAGGTAGAGGATCCGGTAAGAAAATTGTTTTGTGTAAGAAATGTAGGAAGTGTTTTCAACCGTTGGATCAAATTTGATTAAATATTTAGATCAAGGGCATAATAGACTTTTTATTCTTTATATTAATTATCAAAACCCACTAATTAAGCAACAAAATTCTGGATTTTAATGAAATTCAATTATCTAAAATAACTAATTCTTCCACACAATATTCAATCTCTACAACAATTAATCGATTCTTCATTTTTTTTTCAATTAATCGATCATGGCAGAAGTTTTTCAAGATCTTTCGAATGGTAAGTCTGGTTTTTTTAGATCGTTTTTTTTTTGTCGATTTTAAGGTTTTGATTGGTATGAGGTTTATTCAGATTTGATAAAAAGTCTACATTTTTTTTATTTTAATCAGATTTGAAGTCCGTATAGATTGATTCCATCTGTGTAGGAAGTTTTTTTGATTATTTTTTATTTTATAGATTGTTTTTAACCGTTATAACAAAAATGTTATCGTATATATGTGCAGGAAGTTTGTTTAATTCTGTTATTGTATTGATTGGTTTGAAGTTTTAAGAATTATAATGTTTTTGTCGTTGTTTACTGAACGATTTTCGTACTTTTTAGTTATAAAGTGGGTTTTTGATTTTTAAATGTGTGTTTTAAAGTAAAAACTGTATAAGCAGTGTTTTTAATCTGATATGAATTAGTATATCACCAATAGTGTTTTTTGTCTATACGTACAAGTAATGTTGTAGTGTTTTTAATCAGATATGAATTAGTATATCACCAGTAGTGTTTTTTATCTGCACGTACAAGTAATGTTTTTTTTTATCAAAACAGTTTTCAGTAGTGTTTTTATATAATTCTATACATGTAGGAATATGTTGATTTTAGTGTAGACACGTAATACGAATCAGTAGTGTTTTATGATAAACATGCAATCTGGTATTGTTATTAAAATACGGATTTTTACTGATATTTTGTTATTGTTTAGTGTATTGTTTAAGTGTGTTTTTATAAATTAAAAAAGTGGTGTTTATTTATAGTTTAAGTATGAATCATTCCCCGTTTTTTTAATACAGGTCCATCATATTGCATTCCTGAAGTAGACCAATCAATTATTCCAAAGCTTGGAATGAAGTTTGCGACAGTCGAGGAGGGTTATAATTTTTATAAGAACTATGCTGATGCAGGTGGTTTTACAATTAGAAGTGCCACTTTAGTTAGAAAGGATGATATCATTCAAACCAAGTACTTTATATGCTCTAAGGAGGGTCATAAAAAACCGAAGTCTTTTGATTATGCTAACGAGGAGTCTTCATCTAAAGGTGTACGTAAAGCACCATCGAAAAGGACAGGATGTCAGGCAGGCATTCGTATAAAGTTGGAGAAACATAATCTGTATGAAGTATATTTTTTTTAATGCTCAGCATAATCATTCTTTCGTTGAAGAAGATGATAGGCACTTTCTACCATCTAATAGAGGATTGACATACCAACAAGAGGATTGGTGATTATAAGGACGGGTAGTGTTTTAAAATTACAAAATAACGGGGCAATTTGATCTTCCTTTTTTTTTGTTTTATTTTCCACGTTTCATATTTTTGCTACCTTCTTTGATATTCTTTTTACTGAAAATATTCGGATTCCATGTTTTTTTTATTTACTGTTAATATATTTTGTCAAAAAAGTTATGAGTAGTGTTTTTAAACTACAAACATCTAGCCGAAACAAGTAAGTTTGCACCAGTTAATTACCGGTAGTGTTTTTAAACTATAGGTGAAGAAGTACAATTAATGTTTTTAGCAAGAAGTACAGATTGAACCGTTTTTTAACTTTATGAGTGTTACTTTTAGACGAATAATTTGTGTTTTCTAACATTTTTGTATGAGTCCCTAGTGTCTTATAGAACCGTTTCTTACCTATATGGCTTCATACCAAAACAAGATCCAGATGTAATACAACCATTTCTAAGTCCTTAACTATAACCGTTTTATATGGTCATGTTTGTTTAAAATGTACGAATACATAGTGTTGTTATACGAAATAAATAGTGTTTTATACAATTAAGTAGTGTTTTATACGAACAAGTAGTGTCTTTAAGATGATTTCGTTTACTTCTTTTTTTATAAAGGAGAATTGCAATAATAACGAACCTTTTTTTGCACTATATGTAATTTAACCGTAGTGTTTTCTTAAATCAAATATCCAAAAAACACAATGTAACATAATCCAAAACATAACCGATATAATCCAAAACATAAAGATAAACCAATATTTTTCCAAATCTCAAAATTAAAGTCATTTTTTCCCATTGAAGGCCCCAATCTTTCACGGAATCGATCAACCGCGGTCTTCTCCCATTCTCTCCTAGTAGCATCCGGTAATTGGTAATATTCGTACACTCCTAACTCAACATCCGGTCTGTATAAGTTGACATCACTTAGTAGGATCTTTGCAACATACTTCCTCCTTAGTTAATTAGGTTGTCTTTTTTGGGTCCCCAACAATTCACCTTGTTTGTTGCACTCATTAGAAAAGCCGCAATTCCATTCCCTAAGTGGCTTACCCTTGTAGGTCTCCATGTGTCTCATTACGAAAACACCACAGTCTACATCATTATGGACCGTCTCCCACGTTATGTCCAACTGGTACGGAATTGTTTGCTTAACCCAATTTGCACTAGTGTGGCCCACTGATTTTAGGTAACCGGCGAAAGCTGCTGTCTGGTAAAAAAAGTCTGTTACTATAAACAGGTAGATAAAAGTAAATTCAAATAATGGGGGTACAATTGGGTATAAATAATGGATTTTTATTTTACCATTTTTTCTGGCCAAAGTTTGTATCTCGCCTTGAAACCATCCGTTAGTTGCATGTTATCAATCACAAGTGTGTCATGTGTCATGAGGTTAAAACACATAAGGTAGAAATGGTTCGACTGTAAAATGGGCATGAAAATTAGATCGAACCCAACGATCGTTTTGCTCTCCGTCCATTCCAAACACGATACCATGTTTTCCTCAAAGTGTTTTATCCTCACCCTGACCGATGCATCATAATCTGCTTGGTCCTGGCCACAAAAAAAAAAGGTAGTGTTTTTTAAAACAGATTCGTAAAAGTAGTGTTTTAAAACAGGATATTTATAGGCAGTGTTTTAAAACAGGATATTTATAGGCAGTGTTTTAAAACAAGATATTTATAGGTAGTGTTTTAAAACATACCAACATGTTAGGTGATGGGTTAGCTAAAAGATGTGAATAAAAGCGTCTTTAAATGAATTTTAAGGAGTGATAAGTTGTCAAAATGGTGTTGCTTTGATGTTATTATGTTATTTCAGGATTTGATGATTAAAGGAGGCAAATATGACGTTTTGGAGCTGCTCGGGCAAGAAACGGAAGCTTACGGGAGCTGGAAAATCAAAAACGGAAGAAAGCAAGGTTTTTGGCGTAGGATACGCCAAAACTGGCGTACCCTACGCCAGTAGCATAGGCAAGGGCAACATTGTTTGCGTAGGGCAGCAGAAGTTAGCTAAGGCAAAACTGAGTTAGCGTAGCCTACGCCAAAAGTGGCGTAGGATACGCTAAAAGTCAAAATTGGTCAAAAGTTTCCTTTTTTCAAGCCAATGATATTGAAATACATGTTAATGGCGAATTTATGATGGGAGACCCGGTTTTTGGCTGTTTTGATCTCCTCCTTCATTATATTAATCATCACCATTGAAAACAAGGAGGCACACATCATTCTCCAAAGTCTAGTACCATTTTCTTGAAGATTGAAGACACTAATTTAAAGATGAACACCATAGCCATGCTTGGCTAAAGACATTTTGTATTACACTGGGATGTAAGTTCTTGATAGCTAGGGCTGAAACAATTGGGTATTGTTCTTAATCTTTTGATTGATGTTCTTGTGTACTTGAATTATTTGTGTTGAGTAGTGATTAATCTTATGCTAGACTCATTTTTAGTTAATTGATCTTGTGCCAATTTCTAGTGAGATAAGCATGGTTCCTTGCATCAACACTACCATAGGATTGTATGTTCTAGATGATAAAGTATAGTTTAGTCCATTGTTGAATGTTGACAAAACTTGATACCTAAATTTATTGAGCAATCAACCCTTTAGTACCAATTGCATTATCCTTGTTCATCCAATTGTACCCAATTGTTGAAAGCCCTAGTGTTCAATTACCAAATCCTTAGTGTAATTATTTTTATCTCATTGTTTACAAATATCACTATTTCCTTCTTGCAAATTCAATTAAATTTTCATATTAATCAACAACTTTTTAACCAATTCTTAAATGATAATTTGCATACTTCATAATTAGCTAGTACCTTCATAAGCAACATTTTCAAAGATAACTAAGCGATATTCACTAACCACACGCTCCTTGGATTGATACCCTATTTACCCTATCTACCTAGGTTAATTAGGTTTTGTATGACCCGTAACGACCGGCTCATCAAATGGCGCCGTTGCCGGGGAGCTAGTGCGCTTAGTGTTTATTGAGTAGTTAATATTGTGATAATCTGTTTAATTGTTTGTTTGGTTTATTCTCTACTTTTCCTTGTTACGCGGGGTGTGTTATTTGTGCAGTTTACAGGTAGTGCATGCGTACACGACATTCGGGGAGAACATCTCCTTTAGTGTTTGAATCGAAAATCGAGAGAGTAGCAAGAAGAAACCGACAACCCCGGTTAGAGGAGCCAATTCCTTCTAACTCCCAATCATCACCCACAAATCAACCTTTGTCTTTTGGAACCGTTCAAATGGCAAGCTCAAACCCAAATCGCTGTTCAGGTGAAAATCGAAGACCACCCACTCCACCTCATCAAAACCAAACCCAACATTCACAACAACACCCACCTCACCAATCACTTCATAACCGAAATCCCAACAACCGAAATGTAAACCAAGGCTCTTCCATATCTAACCGTGGTAATCGACATTTGATCCGGTCAATCGATACAATGAAGCCAGATATGATGATTATGTTGAGAATATTGAAGAATTAAGGGCGAACATTAATGATGATGATCCGTTCAGTGTACCAAGTTACCAATCATCAGATAGAGTTAGTGTTCATTCTTACCATTCGGGGGAAGATGAATATTCCGAAAGGGATTACACTGAGGAAGATGAGGATTGGGGCTACCGAAATGTTAGTGATGATCATGGGGATGAGGAAGAGTATCAAAGTGATAATAGTTCTAATATGGGTGCAAATCGAAACGGGGGTAATGACGGTTATTACAATCATGTCGTCAATAATCATCAACCGAGACAAAACCCAAGATGTAACATTACGCAATTATACTTGTACGTTACATATCATCATTAATAAAAACGTCAAGTTCTATTACTATTGTTCGCATTTTTATTATTATTGTGGCATTTTTTTTTGAACCCCAATACAATATTATATATATATATATAATATACATATATAAGTGGTTTAATATCAAAAAAAAAAAAAGCTTGGGCCGGGACTCGAACCCGCGCCCCAAACCGGTTCTTTTACACACACATACAAGACCATCTGCTCTACACGTCCTTATTGGATTGAACCCAACGCGTTTTAAATATATCACGAGTTCAGATCTTCCCAGTTGACTTGGAAAGTCAACTGTGACCACGACCTTCCTAAATCAAAACAATTAACGTGTAATTGATCTTGGATTGATTGGGATCATGATTACCGGCCTATCACGAGTCATTACACATTCAATTACCATTCAATTCTTACCAAATTAGCTCATGGACTCGTCAAACATTCAAGTCGAAGTCAAACATACCAAATCAACGATCTAGACCACCTCACTATAAATTGGACACCTCTGGACCATCACAACTCGCCACTCAATCTTTCTCAACCTCCAATTTCTTAATCTTTCACTGTTTCGAATCATTTCTGTTCGTGTTTTGACTTCGAGCCTTGACTGTGCAATTATATTCAATTCGTTATTGTAAGTGTAATTTCTTCAGTGGGTTTTATTGTTCGGCATCCACACAACATTAACCCTAAGGTTAATTGGGTTAATGTTGTGTGAATTGCCCAATTGGAAAATCTAGGGCTCGTATATTCAATTTGGTGAAGAACACGATTTCACATATGTTATTTATTTTAAACAAACTAAAACCAAACACAACCACTGGTCTGGACCAATTGGTTGTGCCTGGTGACTTTGAACCGGCTGACGCGGGTTCGATCCTCAGCAGCTGCATCCTTTTTCTTTTTGTTTTGTTTTCCTTAAAAACAAACAAACTTTAATATATATATATATATAATTACTAGTATTTTAAAATTAGTTTTAAAATACCAAAACATTTTTTAATAATTCTACAAAAATTATTTTATGTTAATCTAATGAAAAAGTTTAACATACAATTTTTAGTTTTCAAAAATTTATTTATTTAATATATATAATAAATAAATCAAGTTTATTCTATTATATTTATAAAATTCTATTAAAATATCAAAACAATTTTATAAATTTCCACAAAAATTATTCTTAGTTTTTATGACAATAAATTTTCTGAAATGATTTTTATTTCTGAAAAATCATTTATTTAATATTTTTAATCAATTTTTGTTAGTTTTAATCATAAATAAATCATAATAAATTCAATTTTTAATATTTTTGCACCAAAATTTTATATAAATTATTTCTGATTATTTGGAACAGAAATGTAATTTTTAATCTAATAATTCTTTAATTTTAGTATTTTTAAATATTAAAGTTAAATTTTGACAATTTGTAATAAATAGATTTAATATTCTATTTTAAAGAAAATAATTTTATAAAAATTATTTTTATACTTTAAACTCATTATTGTGACCATCTTAAATTCAAAGTTTATAAAAAGATTTTTGTTTATTTATTTACTAAATTTCTCTCAATTATCAAACATTTTAATTATTAATCAAACGAGCATTTATCCCCAATTCGAAGCCCTAGAACATATATATTTGTAGACTAGATAGACTTAGACCTATTTATTACCTTATTATAGGGTGATACTTGGCATATTTGGGCAACACTACTATTCTATTTTTCAAGAGAAATAACATTTTGCTAAGGTGAGTTTTACATAGCCCCTTTACTATTTATCACCATTTTTGGGGTGAAACATGTTACATCATTCTTTATGCAATTCAATCATCAAAGTGTCTATGTGTTTTTCTATGTTGCATTATGTCTTGAACATGACTAGGGTAAGCACAATTCTAGCATAATCATTAACATTGATCAGCCGACGGTATACATTGATAGATCTATTGGACTGACAATCCCACCCGGATACGTGCCTCCTACAAAGGTAGCGTGGGTGTTTGTTATCGCAACATAAACGAGTGAACCATGAGCGTATGGGATGTACCACAATACAACAGTCACAAGGGTTGATTATGCACTCGATTTACTTCTAGTATGTTTTCACATATGGACTAGACTTGCCATGACACTTGAATTGCACAACATTTTTATTCAATTATCAAAACCTATGTAACTCTCACCAACTTTTGTTGACCCAAAATATTTTCAAACTTAACATGTTTCAGGTTGTAGCTTGCTTGATGATTAGAGTTGATGCTTGAAGATGTGTATCTAGTATTTTTCATGTTGATGTACAGATTCTTGTAGAACATTTGTATGTAATGTATGTAAAGCAATTATTGAAATTTATTATTTACCATGAGCTACTGAACAATCATCAATACGTGACATCCCGATGTTTCCGCCATCGGTTGGGGTGTTACACAAGAAGGCATCAAATTCCCAACATTCACCAAAACCGGGGTGAAAATTTTGTGGGTCGAGCAGAAAGAAGACCTAATTGGGGAAGACAACCTAGAGGTGAAGAAGTTAATGCTCCACGAAGAAGGCCCCCAGTTCCAATGCAAGGAGTGAATGGTCGGTTTAGACCACTTGCATATAAGAACGAATCACCAATCGTACCACCACCTCCAGGAAGAAGATCTTTTGATTGCAAGCCAAACTACATCAACATTCTTCCTCATTTCCATGGAATGGCTACTGAAGACCCATATGATCACCTATCTGAATTCAAGGCAATGTGTGGTACTATGGGAGGTCATAACTTCTCTTTAGATGAAGTACAGCTGAGGTTATTCCGGTTTTCTTTCAAGGATAAGGCAAAGACTTGGTTCCTCACTCTACCCGCACACAGCATCTATACCTGGAGAGAAATGCAACAGGTATTTTTGGATGAATATTTCCCCAGTTTTAAAACAGATGGGGTATGGCTAGAGATTCGTTCCTTTCAACAGTTACAAGGGGAACCACTTCATGAAGCTTTCACTCGCTTCAAGGAGTTAATTCGGAAATGCCCGCACCACAACATCGACCTTTGGGAATTGGTTAGTAGTTTTGTGAATGGACTGAGTAAAGAGGAAAGAAAATACCTCAAGTCTACTAGAAATGGAACCTTGTTATCTAATCCAGAGCAAGAAGACTGGGAGTTTTTGGAGCTAATGGCGAAGAATTCGAAATCGGAAGAGGCAGCTGATCGAAGAACTAAACACCCGGTCTCTAAATCTCTTCCCGATGCAGATTCAAGTTCTAAAGACCGGATTGCTCAATTGGAGAGAGAGTTGGCAAGGATGAAGAAACGGGAGGTGTCATCGGTACAATACCCTGTCTGTGATAATTGTGGAGATTTGGGGCATAAAGCTAGTGAGTGCTCCGGTGATACGGGTCAAACAACCGAAGAAGTAAATCAAGTGTATGGAGAAAGGAAGTATGACATGAACTCCAACACTTATCATGCGGGCTTGAGAAACCATCCTAACTTTAGGTATGGTAATCCTTCTAATCAAATGAACCCGAATTTCCAATCGGGTAATCAAAGCGGTGGTGGACAGTATCAAGGTCGCCATGGTGGTAATCAAGGCGGTTACCAAAGAAACAACTACAATCAAGGTGGTAACCAAGGGTACAACAATAATTACCAACGAGGTTACAACCAAGGCGGCTCCTCAAGCAATCAAGGAAATTCTTCGGGAAATCAAGGTGGTGATGAATCCTTAAGTTCAAAGTTGGATGCACTAATGAACATGATGAAAGACTCCAACAATGACATCAAGGAAATGAAGAAAGGGAATGAGGTGAGGGATAAGTCTCACGAGGCCTTGGCTAAACAAGTGGGCCAATTAGCGGAAGAAATGGCTCAATGGAGAGGAAGCACGGGGAAGCTTCCTAGTGATACCACTATCAACCCGCAACATCAAGGTTCGAGTTCGAAGAACACTCGCAATGTTCCCATTAATAAGGTAACCGTTCTTCGTAGTGGTAAAACCATTGATAATAAAATTGAAAATAAAATTGAGCCACCATCTCCCCAATTTGTTGGAGGTGGAAGATGTGAGTGATGAAAGTAAAGGTGAGGAGAAAACGGGTCAAAATCAAAGTAAAAAATTGTTTGAAAAATCAAAACCCGTTGAGAACAAACAAGCTCCAAAGGCTAAGGATAAGGGTATGGAGGGTAATACCGTCCCTTATCCCGAAGCATTGTTGGAGCCATCTAAAGAGGTGGTCAAGAAAAGAGGCCCGCAACAAGAAGAGTTGTGGGAAATTTTTAAACAAGTGAAAATTAATTTGCCACTTTTAGATGCAATCAAGCAAGTCCCCTCTTATGCAAAGTATCTAAAGGATATGTGTACCCAAAAGAGAACTCATAAAATACCTAAAAAAAATTGATTTGACTGAAAATGTGAGTTCTATTCTTTCGGGTTCACTTCCACCCAAGTTACAAGATCCGGGAGCACCCATTATATCCATTCAGGTTGGGGAATTTAAAATGACTCGGGCGCTTTTGGATCTTGGAGCTAGTGTAAGCATCTTGCCGGGTAGCCTTTATGACCAATACGAATTTGGTCCACTTCAAGAGTCTAATACCACGGTGGTATTAGCCGATTTGACTCCTAAGCTACCCCACGGGATGGTTACCGATGTGATAGTAAAAGTTGAAGATTTTTATTATCCGGTGGATTTCTTAGTACTTGATTATGTTTCCATGGACCTAACCAAACAACCAACGGTTATTCTTGGTCGACCGTTTTTAGCCACATCTAATGCCCAAATTAATTGCAAGACGGGCACGCTTGACATGACCTTTGGTAACCGTAGGTTTCGGTTAAATGTTTTTTCAAATGGGACTGACCCTCTAGTCAATGATGAATGCTATATGGCGGACATTGTTGATGAGTGTATACCTCTATACGACACCGTTGTAGATGAGGAAAACACAATAGAGGAGTGTTTTATGTTTGACAGGTCACAGGTGGAAATGTTGAAAGGCATAGCTGAGGAGGAGAAGAAGCAAGAAGCAAAGGCGGTACAGGAAGGAAGACCACCATGGACTCATCAAGTGGAAAGTCTTCCGGATCATATTGACACGAAATTGAAGCCATCATTAGTCGAGCCGCCACAAGTGGAATTGAAGGAGTTGCCTAAGCATTTAAAGTATGCTTATGTTGGTGAAGGCAACACGCTCCCGGTAATCATCGCTTCAAATTTAACCGGGGAGCAAGAGGCAACATTGATGAAGGTATTAGTGACCCATAGAGCAGCTATCGGGTGGACTGTGGCGGATTTGAAAGGTATTAGTCCGTCGATTGTGATGCACAAGATCATCACGATGAGAAGGCGACACCCGCAAGAGATGCCCAAAGGAGACTCAATCCCAATATGCGGGAGGTTGTGAAGAAAGAAGTTTTGAAGTGGTTAGATGCGGGTATCATTTACCCTATATCCGATATCCAGTGGGTTAGCCCAACTCAAACCGTTCCAAAGAAGGCAGGTATTCAAGTCGTGAAAAACGACTCAGGTGAGGAGGTAGCCACCCGACCGGTAACCGGGTGGCGTATTTGTATTGATTATAGGAAGTTGAATGCTGCAACTTCTAAAGACCATTTCCCTTTACCTTTTATTGACCAAATAGTAGAAAAATTAGCTGGACAAAAATTTTATTGTTTCTTGGATGGATATTCAGGTTACAATCAAATTGCTATTCATCCCGAAGATCAACAAAAAACCACGTTTACTTGTCCATATGGCACATTCGCATTTAGGTGAATGCCATTTGGTCTTTGTAATGCCCCCGCCACCTTTCAAAGGTGTATGATGAGTATCTTTTCGGATATAGTGGGGGAGTCTTTGGAAATCTTTATGGATGATTTTTCTATTTTCGGGTCATCATTTAATTCTTGCTTAGACCAATTGGAAAAGGTTTTACAAAGATGCGTTGAGACAAATCTGGTTTTGAGTTGGGAGAAAAGTCATTTTATGGTCCAAGAGGGGATAGTGTTGGGCCATGTGGTTTCTAGTCGTGGGATTGAGTTTGATCATGCTAAAATACAAGTTATTTCAACTTTACCTTATCCCACTAGTATTAAGGGCATTAGATCATTTTTGGGGCATGCCGGTTTTTATAGGAGGTTCATTAAGGGTTTTAGCGACATAACAAAACATTTATGTAATTTGTTATTGAAAGATGCTCCATTTAATTTTGATGAAAAATGTATTGAAGCCTTTAATATTTTGAAAGAGAAGTTAGTTGGGGCCCCAATTTTGCAATCACGCAATTGGTCTTTGCCTTTTGAAATCATGTGTGATGCAAGTGGGTATGCGGTTGGGGCCGTGTTGGGTCAACGGGTAGAAAAGAAACCTGTTGCTATATACTACGTAAGTAAGACTCTTTCGGAAGCACAATTGAATTATACAACTACCGAAAAAGAGCTACTTGCGGTGGTATATGCTCTAGACAAATTTCGGTCTTACGTATGGGGTAGTAAAATTATTATTTATACTGACCACAGTGTTGTCAGGTATTTAATGGACAAAAAGGATGCTAAGCCCCGGCTGATAAGATGGATACTCTTACTACAAGAGTTTGATTTGGAGATACGTGACAAGAAAGGCACGGAGAATGTGGATGCAGACCATTTGTCTAGATTGATGATTGAGGAGGAAGACTCAACGAATGAAATTAATGAGTCATTCCCAGATGAACACCTGTTAGCTGTTTCGACGTTACCTTGGTTTGCTAATATTGTTAATTTTTTAGTGACAGGTACAATGCCGGAACATTGGGTGAGGAAGAAGAGGCTCCACTTTTTGTCCCAAGTAATACATTACATTTGGGATGAACCTGACTTATTTAGAGTGGGAGCGGATCAAATCATTCGAAGATGCATTCCGGATGAAGAGATCATGAGTGTGTTGAAGCACGTGCATTCTTATGCATGTGGAGGACATTTTAGTGGCCAAAAGACGGGTCACAACGTTTTGTCTAGTGGGTTGTATTGGCCAACAATTTTTAAGGATTCGTTTGAGTATGCTAAAAACTGCCTACATTGTCAACAATTAGGAAGCATCTCAAGACGTGATGAAATGCCAATGCAACCCATTTTGGTTGTTGATGTGTTCGAAGTATGGGGGATTGATTTCATGGGACCATTTCCCAATTCTTTTGGTAATCTATACATTTTGGTGGCGGTAGATTATGTTTCTAAATGGGTTGAAGCTATCGCCACCAAAACCAATGACCATATCGTTGTTTGCAATTTTATACAAACATATATTTTTTCAAGGTTTGGGTTACCTCGCACAATTATAAGTGATGGGGGATCTCATTTTAAAAACCAAAAATTCGGAAAATTGCTTAAGCGATATGGTGTTGACCATAGGATTGCCACTCCATATCATCCACAAACTAGTGGACAAGTTGAGGTTTCCAATAGGCAAATTAAAGAAATTCTACAAAAGACGGTTCGTGCGGACCGAAAGGATTGGTCAACTAAGCTCGATGATGCTTTATGGGCCTACCGCACGGCCTACAAAACACCTATTGGAACAACTCCTTATCGATTAGTGTATGGTAGGGATTGTCATCTCCTGGTCGAATTAGTTCACCAAGCATATTGGGCTATCAAAAATGTTAATTTGAGATATGATGATGCAGGCCGAGAAAGGAAACTCAAATTGTGTGAGTTAGAAGAGCTAAGGGATGAAGCTTACGAAATCGCGTCAAAATACAAAGATCAAATGAAAAGAGCTCGTGACGCGAAAATTCGCAAGAAGGAATTTGAAGTGGGTCAAAAATTTTGGCTCTACAATTCCAAGTTGAAGCTCTTCCCTGGAAAGCTCAAGAGCAAATTGACTGGCCCATACATCATAACAAGGGTTGGAAAGCTTGGCGAGGTAGATATCGAGGACCCGAAAGATGGGTCAAAGCAAACTGTGAACGGGCATCGGTTGAAGCCTTATGTGGAATACCCCAAATAACATGGTAACATTGTCGAGTTGGTAAGTTTCTTAGAGGGCTTACCAACTTATGAAATCAATTAAAAATGCAGGTGAAAGCTTCCATCCCAGGTACGTATTCTTGTAATTATTGGGACAATACTAGTTTTTTCGGGGGGTGGGAAGCATAGTTGTAAAATTTGTACAAAATTTTATAGGTCTTTTATTTAGTTATAAATTTTAATTGAATTTTTTCCCCATTATTTTAAACCTGAAAAAAAAATAGCGTAGCCTACGCCATTTTTGGCGTAGGATACGCCAACTCAAATTTACATACGCCAGCTTGCCCTGCCCTACGCCAAACAAGAGACAACTCCCTACGCAATTGGCGTTGCCTACGCCAAAAGTGGCGTAGGCTACGCTAAGTCTGGAAAAACTTGTATGGCTCGGCTGTTGACCATCGTTGACCGGACCCACCCTTCACCAAAACCGAAAATCTTCACTTTAACACATTCCAAACACAATCAAAACCCATCAAACCACCCATTCTTCATCTTCCTCATCCACAAACCTCTCCAAACCCTTATCATCTTCAAACCTTCATAACTCTTTCAATATTCCACCAATTTTAACAAATTTTATATCAAAATCGGGTAATTTTTCAAGACCTACAAAACCCCTAACCTAGAATTGGTTAATTTCGACGTTTTGAGCGACAAATCAAGGGCTGAAAAAATCGGGTTTTGTGTGGTGTTCGTGTTATTGTCTTATTTCTTGCTTTTGGTTATTTCCCTACTCAACTAGCATCATGAAGGTATGTTTTTCATAATTCTTGCTTTGTATTTTCATCATTTACATATTATGTGTTCATGAGTGCTTGAGAAATTGATGTTATGAATATTTGTGACTAGGGAATAATCGTTGGTTAGAAACCTTGCTATTAAAAAAAACGATTTTTTTTTTTTAAAAAAAAGCAAGAAATAAATGTGGGGAAGGGGTTATGGAGATGTAAAACATATGGTTGTTGAATCTAGGCGATTAGTACAACATTCTTGATCGCTAGTATATGATTATAACCATAGGATGCCATGTTTGGGTAGAATGTAGTTGATGTACATGCTAGTCTTATTGAGATTAGATAACTAATGCTACATTATTGTTCATGAATGTTGTTGCAGAATGTTTTTAGAAGAAAAGGTAAGGAGCATGGTGAATCGTCTACTCAACCAAAACGGAGAAAAGGGAAACGGTCCAATTTACGAGACGACTCTGACGATGAGGGTGATAAAATTCAACATGAATTGGATCGTGGTGAAAGGATGGATGTAGACCTTCCCACTTGGACAGAAAAGTCTAAAAGGTTATCAGCTTTCCCTAAAGCGATTAGACCAGCAATGTGGTACCAAAAAATGGCAACATTGGAACATGGTACCGAGGGTGTGTTGGTTTATGAAAGATCGTATGATGTGGAACAGTTGAGATTAATAGGATTGACACAGAAATTTGAAAGAATTGGTTCGGAAGCGGCCTTAGACTATTGTGCGAATCGAGGAAAGAAGGTTTACCTGAAGGCAATTGAGCAATGGATGTCCACGCTGGAGCGAGATTTTGGTGATAACCCACCTCTTACATTGAAGTTGATTGGTACTGTGGGGAAGAAAAAGATAACTCTATCCTTCGAGACAATGCGTCAAATTGCCAATTTTGACTCTTGTCCGGAAAATGAGTACTATTATATCCCCGAGGATCTCTTTTGGGCTAAACCGCAATTAACCACCGATCCACAAAATATGTTTGACAATGTGGTTCCGGTAAAAAGGGGAATAATTATTGTAGAGAGGATATGGCATGCGAGGCTAGATTCCTTTTAGGCATCTCGTATGAAAACCTAATGGCAAGGCTCGGAGATAGATCAAAAGTGAGAGGTTTGGACGTTCGAGTATTACACGCAATCATGTATGGTACACCACGCCTATCATTTAGGCATTTGGTTTTGATGAACATTTGGGATAGTCGAGAAAGCCAAGAGCGGAAAATGATTCCGCATGTTAGGCTATTGTCATACATGATGGAGGCTCAAGGAGTGGTGACAAGATCGACACCAGCCATTGAAGTAAACATCATGAAAATGAAATGGGAGAATTTTGTCAAGTCCAAGTTCACATATGAGAGGACCGCGGAGTATCATGTCTTACTCGATAAACAAGGCAAGACACAGATGATGGCGTTGCGAGAAGATGTGGAACATTAAGATGATGAAGAGGTGCACACGGATGAAGCCGAGGAAGTAGAAGAAGAGGTGCAAGTTGTGAGAGAGCGGCCGGTTTGAGAGATAAACAGACAAGAAATGGAGATGGTAGCGGAGATCAACCGAGCAAGGCCCGGAGGTTACCAAGGTTGGACTTCATTCAAGAAGTCTATTTGGGATCGAGGGACGCGAACCATGGTACTGGCACGACAAAGAGAAGAAGCGGCAATAAAGAGGGAACAGGAGCGAATAGAAAGAGAGGAGCAGCGGGAAAGAGATCAAGTGGCAAGAGAGGAGAGAAGAGAAGCGGAAAGAAAGGCAAGGGAGGACAAGCATTGGTGGGCGGCTAATTATGCCCGAGAGATGGACACGGTTAACAGATTTCTGGAGACTGAGCAGGTCAGACACCACCAGGACCTAATGGCGGGGCACCCTTATGTACCGGTTGTTCCATATGTTGATTATTCAACCATAAGGGAACAACCACAGGAGGTGATCGATCAGGTCAGGTGGCCTCAAGGGATCTCCTCCAGCTATCTTCCCACTCCACAGCCGCCACCACCACCACCACCTGCTGAAGGATCTTCCTCATCTGCCGAACCACTCAGTGACTACCATGGGTGGATGGATGCGATTTTCGGGCATCCGAACACTCCTTATCCACCACCGGGTCCGAATGACCCCTATTACCGCTGATGGATGGTTCTGGTAACGTTTTTTTTATTTGTATCGTTGTAGACTGTTTATTTTTATTGCTTTTCTTTTATTTCGTTGTTGGTTGACTTTATTTTGGTGTGTTTGAATATGTTTGGAGTTTATGTTTTGCAATTTAGTTTGTTTTTGGTTGTTTTGGATGTGTTGATGTTTTGCGTGTGAGCCTAGGGTATACATCACCAGTGAGTGTTCAGTTAAAAAGGGGAGAAATAAAGGATAGGAAGCATTCGAGTATGGAAAGCAAGGATTCACCGATGGAACGGAGACATCAATTGTTTATCAGGTGCTTTCTATTCTTTAATCTTATGTGTGTTGTTGAATAAGACTTGGGTGGATGAGTAGCTTTCGCTTTAGAAAGGGATGTAGTGGGGTGGAACAAAAGCATCCTCACACATATTTTTGAATTAATTGGCTATTTGGTTCCCTTATTCGTGCAAAGATCCACATTGAGGACAATGTAAATTTTAAGTGTGGGGACGGGGGAATAGCCATTTAAAAAAAAAAAAAATTAAGACCCTCAAGCTTAAACTTTAAGAAAACCATTTCTTTCACCATGATATTGGATCACAAAATTCGACCCCTAATCATGGTCATAATTCTTTAAGTTCCTTGATGTGTTTTTCCAAGGATGGTTTTTGCAAAATATGGATTGCCTAGTTAGAAAAGACTAAGGAAGAATATAGCACTTTTGCATATCGGCAACCCATATTCCCTTTAGGTTCAGGAAGAGATTGTTGAGCCACCACAACATGCTAACACCCTACAAATATCTGTTCCACATCTTCCGGCATGTTGTGTTCAATTGAATTGAGTGTACTATTATAGGCGCATAAGGTAGAACTTGCAATTTTTGATACGCCTACTACTCTAGATTAATTGTGACACAAGAATGATTAAGGCATTAGGTCTATCTAGCCTTTTCCTCATAAAAAAAAAGAAATTTTCTCCCCTAGTTAAACAAATTTGAGCCTTTAACCTTTCAATTGATTACCCATTTGACCCATTTAGCCTTTTCAACTCTTTTTGACCCAAATGATGAAAATTCGGCTGTAGGATTTTGATTTGTATTGTATAGAGTTATATAAAAAAAACATGAGAACAAATACGCTTCAAACAAATGATAGTTCTCATAGAAAAGCACAAAAATATGCTTGAATTAGTAATTGAATAAAAGGCGAAATATTGCCTTATAGTTTAGTGATTAGTTAGTTGATGTAATAAAAGTCGAATTTTCATCATTATAGTCACTTGTAAATATCCCTTTTCATACCCTTCGCCTAGCCCCATTACAACAGGGTCTAAGACCTTTTGACTTATGTTCACTTTTGAAAAACTTTGTGGAAGGTGATTGAATTGCAAGCTTATGCTAGCATGCCCTATGATCGGTTTCGAGTGATTGATATGAAATACTAGCACATTACTTGCTAGCCGAGATAGTAAACCGAGTGGAGTGAACCATTGTGAGGGGTGTGCAAAAATGTGAAATCGGATCTAGTTGGATTTAGCTAGGCATTTGTTTTTAATAAATAAAAACCTTGGAATGTAAATCTACTGACAGGCGTAAGTCTTGTGAATTAGGGTATGACTAGGGGCCGTTTTTGAGAATCGATAAAATGGTTAGAATTAGTTAAATTGTTGATTGAGCATGGTTTACTGATTTGCTTGAGGGCAAGCAAAAGATAAGTGTGGGGATGTGATGGGTTAGCTAAAAGATGTGAATAAAAGCGTCTTTAAATGAATTTTAAGGAGTGATAAGTTGTCAAAATGGTGTTACTTTGATGTTATTATGTTATTTCAGGATTTGATGATTAAAGGAGGCAAATATGACGTTTTGGAGCTGCTCGGGCAAGAAACGGAAGTTTACGGGAGCTGGAAAATCAAAAACGGAAGAAAGCAAGGTTTTTGGCGTAGGATACGCCAAAACTGGCGTACCCTACGCCAGTAGCGTAGGCAAGGGCAACATTGTTTGCGTAGGGCAGCAGAAGTTAGCTAAGGCAAAACTGAGTTAGCGTAGCCTACGCCAAAAGTGGCGTAGGATACGCTAAAAGTCAAAATTGGTCAAAAGTTTCCTTTTTTCAAGCCAATGATATTGAAATACATGCTAATGGCGAATTTATGATGGGAGACCCGGTTTTTGGCTGTTTTGATCTCCTCCTTCATTATATTAATCATCACCATTGAAGACAAGGAGGCACACATCATTCTCCAAAGTCCAGTACCATTTTCTTGAAGATTGAAGACACTAATTTGTAGATGAACACCATAGCCATGCTTGGCTAAAGACATTTTGTATTACACTGGGATGTAAGTTCTTGATAGCTAGGGCTGAAACATTTGGGTATTGTTCTTAATCTTTTGATTGATGTTCTTGTGTACTTGAATTATTTGTGTTGAGTAGTGATTAATCTTATGCTAGACTCATTTTTAGTTAATTGATCTTGTGCCAATTTCTAGTGAGATAAGCATGGTTCCTTGCATCAACACTACCATAGGATTGTATGTTCTAGATGATAAAGTATAGTTTAGTCCATTGTTGAATGTTGACAAAACTTGATACTTAAATTTATTGAGCAATCAACCCGTTAGTACCAATTGCATTATCCTTGTTCATCCAATTGTACCCAATTGTTGAAAGCCCTAGCGTTCAATTACCAAATCCTTAGTGTAATCATTTTTATCTCATTGTTTACAAATATCACTATTTCCTTCTTGCAAATTCAATTAAATTTTCATATTAATCAACAACAACTTTTTAACCAATTCTTAAATGATAATTTGCATACTTCATAATTAGCTAGTACCTTCATAAGCAACATTTTCAAAGATAACTAAGCGATATTCACTAACCACACACTCCTTGGATTGATACCCTATTTACCCTATCTACCTAGGTTAATTAGGTTTTGTATGACCCGTAACGACCGGCTCATCATTAGGCGGGCAGAACAAGCATTTTGGTGACCCATCGCTCCTATACTTTTCTTCATAGTTCAACACCGCTGCCCAAGCGCTCAATACCTCCACTTGAAGCCATTGTCCCGGCGCAACCGACTCAAGTGCGCCCCTCATAATCGTCAAATCCCAGGTTGTTTTGAAGATACGTATCCTATGTTATTATGGACATGTTTTTTCAAGTCAGGAAACTATAAACGAAAGGTATATATACATTAGAAACTTACCACGGGTCAGCCCAAGCGGTGAATGCATAAGTGCTCACGCGTGACTCGGCCAGGTCATACATCGCTCCTAAATCCACCCGTCAACGAACATACGGTGACCTTAACGCTTCGGGTAATTTTTTTGTCGCACCGGCCTACCCCTCTTACTGACTTTCCGATCAACTTTCAACTTTTTAATCTCAACAATTGGTTCAGTGGCATTTGTTGTTTCAGGATCAGTATCAAAAACTTTTGCAAGTGGCTCCGGTGTTTTTTGTTCATATTGGGCCATGACTTCATCCGCAAACTTTACCAACTGTGAATCACTTATATCCCATTCCGTGGCGTCACCTAATAAAAACAGTTTTATATCACAGAATTCAATTTCAAAATCTAAAAGTTAGAAAATACAAAATATGTGCGTCTTACATGTTTCTTTGCTCGCTTTCGTACCCTCGCTCGTTTTTTCAGCAGCGTATTTTGATACGGCGCCCTTTGTCATGTACCGAAGAACGTCTCTCATTCAGTTTCTGTTTTGCTTCAGCTGCCGCCAAATCCCTCAGTTCCATATCTCAAAGAAAACATAACCAAAACTTAGATGCTATAACGAGAAAACAAAACATATAATGTTTCATATTTTAAAACACTAAATAAAACACTATTTAAATAACTACTATAAAAACACCATCTACAAAATTATCTAAAACCCAAAACTTAGATGGTATAACGAGAAAACACAACATATAATGTTTTCATATTATACAACACTGAATAAAACACTATTTAAAACACTATTATAAAAACACCATCTACAAAATTATCTAAAACCCAAAACATAGATGTTATAACAAGAAAACATAACATACAATGTTTCGTAATATAAAACACTGAATAAAACAATACTTAAAACACTACTATAAAAACATCATCAACAAATTATCTAAAACCCAATTATAAACCACAATTTATCAAGACCTTCGATTTAAGATACTTGATAACTCTAAATTAAAAACATTATTACAAAAACCTACTCAAGAACACGATTCCCCCCTAACAATGATTCCTGAAACACACTCAACCTCAAGCATCATAAAACACCCGAAAAAAACTTAATTATTAAAAAAATTAAAAAAAATCAGTTAAATCGGTACCTGTGAGGGTAGATGTAGGGTGTATTGGTGTCTAATTTCCACCCATTTGATTCATTTTTTTTCCGATTAAAGTCTGGATCAACGAACGGTTTTTGGGTGTTTTATTTTTTTTCCTTGCGTACTAGGTTTACCCCGAGTTGGATCTGTAAAAAGAACACTATAATTATTAGGTTTATTTGATTGTTGTTAGTTTAGAAGAAAGAAGAAGATACAAATGTTAAAAGAGGACTCTTCGTTGATATTGAGAGAGAGAGAGAGAGAGAGAGAGAGAGAGGTAAGTAAAATAAGAGATATTCACAATTTGCTTGAATTAAGGAGTGGTTACCAGATATATAAAACAAAATGACTTTTCTACCCTCTCTTAAAACACTAATTAGACCATCCTACCCCTGACCATTAAATTATAATTAGTATAATATTAACTAACATAAACTTTTAATCTAAACCATCAATTTCTAGATCAAACGGTTGAAAACACTTCCTACACAAAACAATTTTCTTACCGGAACCCTACCCTATATATATATATATATATATATATATATATATATATATATATAATTTGCAAACTAGAAGATTAAAGAACTTACAATCAGACATTGATAGAATAAAGACGATAATGAATTATATATATGGAAATACTGATGAGACGCAAGATGAAGGACGTTAAGACGAAACGGTAAACATAATATAACTTAGTTATTATTGTCAAAATACATGATACCAGAGATACAGATCTTTATTGAAAGTAAAATCAAACCAAAGATTACAACTCTAGAATAAAACAAACAAATACAAAATACTAGAAACAATATCTTCTCATCTCAACCTAAAACAAATCTAATTTGTAACTGGACAAAAGATTATTACCAGATTCGAGATGAATCTGGTACAAGACCTTACAAACCTTAGACGTATTATTGAGATGAGAATAATAAGAAGATAAAGAAGCTAAACTTGTTAATCTGAGAAGAAAGCTTCTTTTATAGCCAAGATATGAGGTTCGGTAAGTAACACAACCGAACCTCTCTCATCCATTGGATAAATATGAAGAAACACAAAATGGAGCAATCTCAGCCTTTGATAGAAAATCACGCGGATTGCCACGTAGGAAAGGGAGCTGAGATCCACCACCACTTGTCTCGAACTGGGCCATCTCTTAATCTTGAATCTGGGCCAAACCATACTAGACGTTGTGGGCCATAAACAGAATCTGCTCCTTGCTGGACCCGAACAATCTACTCTGGACCCAAACAATCTACTAGCCCATCAACAAAGCAGCTCCAGAACCCACCTGCATACTTATGCAAAATATTTAAGAAACCAAAAAATAATAGACGTATAAAATAAATGTTTTACCAATTATTAAGAATATTAAGATTGAATAAAAATCTTTATATTTTAACAATTATAAATAGTTGTAACATTGGACAATAGGCATAAGGACTCTTGGAACTCGAGAGGCGGAATGATAAAGAACCATGACAACTAAAGAAGCCTAAGCATGCCCACACGTGTAACCCCGATGTTAGTTACACACGCTAATGTTTGTAAACTTGAGTAGGTTCTTGCCAGAGATTAATAGATGGATCATGACATAGAATGGCATATAACTGCATGATGATGCGATACAATACCAAGGTGAGTTTCGTGTACCATTCCCCTTTTTGTGTTTTAACTATTTTGGGGTGAATACATGCTTCCTTTTTATGAACTATTTGATGTGACAAGATACCAGCTGCCAGATACCATACCGACACTCATTAACTCATGGGATTTGGGCCACTTAATATGTGGGTAGTACTACTTGGGAAAACCCCCACACACAGTGGAACCGGAAGCCCGGAAAACCCTCCACTGAGGTTTGTGACACGTATTTTGCTAGGTGAATCCATAATGGCAGTAGATGGATTATGTGTTAAGGTTTGAGGTGTCGCTTGTACATCACCATGTGTTGAGTTGCGTAAACTTGTAACCATACTCTGAAATGACAAACTTGTTTTGGACCCACTCGACTAATTACACGAACTCACCAGTATGATTACTGACCCAAACTCTTTTTAAGCATGTGTTCAGGTACTGCAAATGAATGGATGGCAACTGCGAGGTATATATTTGCTAGTAGCGGAATAGAGAATATCTGGTAGAGGATTATTGTTACAAGTGTTGCGGATTAGAGCATTAGAGCTAAGAGCAGGTAGAGATTGGAACAACTAGTGGAGTACACCTCATCAACTGCTTCGACCACCACCGCGTCTCGTCCAGTCGTCCCTGCATTTAGTTATAGAATATTTATTTGGAAATGTATGAGGTATATATATATATATATATATATTTACGAATTAGTACATGTAAAACAATAAATATAATGTACATGTTGTTTCCGTTGTGCAATTTTGGTATCAACCGCATCCCTACCGACACCCCCGGGGTCGGGTTGTTACACATTCCAATGATCAGTATGAGGTGAGTGCATGTGCATGCACACTTGCTGGATAACATATGTGATATCAGGTCTCGTGAACATAATTTACTGAAGAGCACCTGCTAAGCTGCGATAGAGAGTAGGATCATGAAATGGCGTTCCTGAAGAAGTGCTCAGTTTGATACTCATGTCAACCGGTGTTGCAACGGGGTTGCATGATTGCATACCTGCGCGAGATATTATGTCATGAGCGTATGCCTGTTGGGAAAGAAACATGTTGTTGCCATTTCGTTTAACAGAAATAATAAGAAAGTAGCTAAGAGGACCAAGGTCTTTCATTGCGAATTCAACCGCAAGCTTGGTTATGAGCTGCTGGCGCAACTGAGATGAGGAGGTGACAAGGAGAATGTCATCTACATAGAGAAGGAGATATGCGGTATCATGCCCCTAGTGAAGAGTGAAAAGAGAGGTGTCACACCGACTATGATGAAAGCCCAATGTAAGAACATAGTCGGTAAACCGCTGGTACCATGCTCGAGGTGCTTGTATAAGTCCGTAAAGAGACATCTTGAGAGAACAAACATAATCTGGAAAATTCTTGTCACAAAGTCCCAAAGGCTGGTACATATAAACAGTTTCATTTAAATTGACATGTAAAAATGCATTAGTAACATCTAGTTGATGAACCTCCCAACCCTGAAAAAGTGTTATGGAGAGAACTGTACGCATAGTAGCGGGTTTAACCACATGACTAAATGTTTCTCTACAATCAACCCCAACTTGCTGTAATCTACCATCATAGACCAATCTGGCTTTATACTGTTCCAATGTACCATCGGACCGAAATTTGTGTTTGAATAACCACATGCTAAAAATCACATTCATGTGTTGTTATCTAGGTGCCAATTCCCAAGTTCTGTTTCTAATAAGTGCATGATATTCCGTAGTCATGACGGATTACTATTCTGGTATAGTAAGAGCATCAACGAGTGTGAATGGTGCGATTGGTAGATGATTGAGGGATGGTGGTATCGTTGGGTTGTGTAAGATGAGTAGCCGTGGTATCGGGATCGGATGTGGACTGAGCTGTAACACCCCAACCGATGGCGGAATCATCGAGGTGTCACGTAGTGACGATTGTTCAAAAACACATGGTACTAAAATGTAAATATATTATTGAATAATTTAAATTGTCTTACATGGATGAAATGGGAAAAATACATAAGTCTGAACAAAACATGAAATTTGAAATAAATTATTAAAAGCAAGCACTAAATTCCAATGCCATGGAACTAAGATCAAACTGCACCTGAAACATGTACAAAATAAGTTTTGTTAACATATGAAATGTTGGTGAGCATTCCTAGTTTTAATATATATAGTAAGTTGAAAAATGTTATACAATTCAAGTGCAAAGCTACAATGCAATTATGTAAACTATGTATCATACAAATGAGCGAAATCAATCCTGTGACTGTATAAATGTACTAAATGAACGGCGGTGTACTTATCCAATAAATGGATAATAACTTAACAATGACCATGGATTCTCCGATGAAAAAGGGGGAGAATCAGCCTAGGCGGGTTGTCAATCCAATAGCGCTATCCAATGTTAAGGTCGGCTTGTACAATGTTAATGATTTCACTAAGTACAAATGTATTCTACATGTATTGTCTAAGCATAAAGCACGTTGTAAGAAAATGCACATAGTACTAGAATTGTATTGTAAAATGTAAATTTGTATTTGTAATTTGTAATAGTATACATGTAACACCCCAAAAATGAATAAAAGTAAAAAGGGGATAAGAAATACTCACATTCGCCAAATGACTAGATGACTAAGCGAGCGTGAAAATGCGAGCAATCCAAAGGTTCAACAACGAAACTAGTCCAATTTAGAAGAAAAGAAACCGAATAGGAAAAAATATCAAGCTTCCAATTCGCCAATTACAAGAGCTTATAATCAAAGATTCAAATGTAGAAGTAATATACTCTAGAAGAAAGGTATGAGGGAGAGTTTAATCGAATTGAAACAATTGAATTAGAGGTGCAAAGTGTAATGGGTCATAGGTGGGTTTTTATACTAGTTTTGGATTCAATTAGCCATTAAAATTGGTCAACACCATAAAGTAAGGTTTTATGATGAATTGAATATTTGACTAGGACTTTGACTGTTTGACTAAGACTTTGACTAGGACATTGACTGGGACTTTGACGGAGACTTTGACTGGGACTTTGACTGAGACTGTCTTAGCGGATCGCGAGGGCTAAAAAAAATAATTTTTCTAATTTAATCAATTTTAAGTTATAGACTTGTTTCTTTCTGTTTCTAAGTTGTTTTAGGACCGAAAATTAAGGGTTTTGAGTATCAATGTCTGAAACATACGTGCTCAGGTGTAGATGTGAGTATAAAACGTGCATACTTTTACTTATAAAAATTATAAGTTTTATTAAATTGTGAATTTTGGTCCTATTAAAATACGAGGGATAAAAATGAAAATTTTGAAATAGTTGAGGAACCAATTATGCACATTTATGAAAAGTGAAGGGTGCAGGTTGTCACAGTCTCCCCTACTTTAGAAAATTTCGTCCCGAAATTACTTTCAAGTGAAGGTTTCCATGAAACAAAAGGCGTTGTAACAGTCAACTGGATTTTTAAAAGAAAATTCCATCATTTATGATTTGACAAAATTTAAAATAGTTGTCTAATACCCAATGTAAAAGGTTCAAAATCCTTGACAGTTGACCCAATGTTAGAAAGTTAAGAGTTTAAATGAGAAATGTTTTGGGAACGTGTAACGGGTGAAGGCAGAGGCACTAATGAAGGTAGTCTCCCCTACTTTAGAAAGATTCCTGACCGAACTTTACTAAGGACATGCAACAGGGTTTCGACTAACATAGAGTGTAAGAGTATACAAAGTTTAAGGTTTTTTATAGAGGTGTCAACAAGGAAGGCTCCAACAAAACTAATTAAAGCTTATGTAAAATGTTCTTATTGAAAGGCTAGCTATTAATCAATGATTTAATGAAAAGATAGTAATGGGAAGGTTCTTGGTCAGACTCCTAGTCCGCTCCCGCAGTATCGCTCGTGCTTATATATAGGGTGTACCGCAGCTAACCCACCACACTACTGATACTTTGGACTCGTACTGATTGTCTACCAATAGCCAAAGTAGAATCACACACCACCCCCATGTACCTGTTGACGTGTGCGTAACTATACATATTTCACAATGGATTTTAACACACGTTTTGCTTTAATATTTATAAAAATGGTTTAGACCTTAATATTAAAACACACACAATAGGGCAAGTGTACCCTGTCATATATGTAGTAACGAACAGATAAGAACCAGATATCTATCCATGGACGCGCGCGGAGCAATTGTACTAAAACTCTGTCCCAGATTTACCAGTAGGAAAAGATAAGTTTGAGTTTTTGTTTAAGACTAAATTAATTCTAAAACATGTAAATAACTTAACTATGACTCCAAATAGAAAATATAACTATATAAGCTATAATACGCCAATCCTAGCATGTCATCTATATAAGAAATAAAGGCGTGATCAACATTCCCATCTTCCGACAGTTAGTGTCCCTTTCGGGCATCCTAACATGACAACTATATGGAAAGCTAACACGAATACACACGTTAGCCACCTCAAGTCGTTCATTAGTGCGCAGCTGATATGATCTCATGTGAATCTTTAAAGAAGGGTTAGTATCACCTTTCGGGAGTCCTCAACCGCACTAGCAAAGGAAAGCAATATCGAATACACAATACGACCACCGAGACTTGCATAAAGTAGAGCATTTCACAACCTATTCCATTTTACTAACTTTGAACACAAATCTACTAAGATCGCTATTTCTACCAAAATAACTAGCAAAGATCATTAACCGCGTCAAAGATTAGTAACAACACCATTAAGCTTTTTAAACTCTTTTACGTGCCGGTAAACATCTATAATCATTATCCGAGTGACTTTAACCAAACCAATACCCGGTTATAGTTTCATGGTGTAAACTTTATTAACAAGTTAACTAGTTTACTACCGGACGATTAAACGGACGGTTTTCTCAACAAGTAATCCGCCTAACACATTCGATAATCATCAAAGTCATCTGCACACAACTACAAATCTATCAACAATGAAACAAGGTTGCATTATGATCATCAAGATTCAAACATGAAAAACGCCAAATTTATACAAAACTTGATTTCACGCAAACGATTGTTTTAACTACTAACTAATACTGATTTTCTTGCCCGTAGGCGTACGATTAACTAAAATAACATCAAAATAGCAAACAAAATCAGATTTGGATCTAAGAAAGCTTAAAGGATCAAACCATAAGATTGCTAAAGAGATGGATTGGATGATGAAGGATGGATCGGATGGATTCCCGAGCTTGTTAAACGGCCTTCCAGCAGCTCCTTTGGTCCAGAAATCGCCTAAAATCGCCTCCCCAAAACCCAATGAATGTAACAGAGGGCTGTGTTCTGTATTTAAGCAAATTTCGAAGGTGTGCACGGTCAGGTGCACGGCCGTGCTCCTGGCCGTGCACTTTTGCTTTGGTGAGTTGACGTGCAAGTGGTCGAGTGGGCAAGTGGCTGGGTGATTCCTGAAAATATCTTGATTTTTGGCACGGGAGTGCCATCAGGGTGCACGGCCGTGCTGATCTTGGTGTTGCCGAGCACAAAGGAGTGCACTGCCTGGTGCGCCTGGCCGTGCAGGCTTGTTCCCGAGCAGATGTGACCCGCACGGGAGTGCACAGATTTGGCACTCCCGTGCACAACTTCCAGACTTGGTCAATTTTGTAGAAGTTGTCCGTCTTGTCCGTTTTTAGCCCGGTTTCTTCGACTTTGTCTTCGAGGCGCCGTTTAAGACCTGAAATAAATATATGAAGCGGTTAAGTACCAAATTCGTGCAATTATGGTCGAAAACGCGTAAATTGGGAGCTTAATCGGGGATTTAAATATGTATATTTTAACGTATATCACCTGTAAATCCATGATTGCGTTCCGGACCGTAATCATCGATTTACCTTACACTAGGGTGCTATGCTTTTCCATAAAACTAACATAAGTAATACAAGAAACAATGTGTGCAACCAAAATGTGTTAAGTAGTAGATACTACTCAAGTATAAGATGCGGTTAGAGATTCTTCCCCTTTCAGGTTCACCTTTTAACCGTAAGTTTTTGTTCACATCATTGGGCTCTAAACAACCATATTGATAAACTCTGAGGATTACACCATTCCCCTTGGGTTAGAGGAATACTCTGCACCGAGTCGTACATGGGAACTGGCTTAGATCTCATACGAGCTATCAATTAGTATGTTCGTTGGCCATGTGATGACCTGTCGTTAGGGTCATGCAAAACCTAATTAACCTATGTAGATAGGGTAAGTAGGGTATCAATCCAAGGAGCGTGTGGTTAGTGAGTATTTCCTAGTTAACCTTGAAATTGTCGATTATGAAGGTGCTAATTACTTATATGAGTTATGAATTGATGTTTAGAATTGATTGAATAGTTGTTGATTAATATGAAGCTTAAAATGAAATTTGTAAAAAATGATTAATAATACTTGTAACAATGAAATAGAGATGATTACACTAAGGATTTGGGTAATTGAACACTAAGGCTTTCAACAATTAAGCATAATTGGATAAACAATGATAATGCAATTAGTACTAACGGATTGATTGCTCAATAAACTTAGGTATCAAGTTTTATCAACATTCACAATGGACTAAACTATACTTCATCATTTAGAACATACAATCCTATGATAGTGTTGATGCAAGGAACCATGTTCATATCATTTAGAAATTGGCACAAGATCAATTAACTAGAAATGATTTCAACATCAGATTAATCACTAATCAACACTGGTAATTCAAGTACATACAAACATTAATCAAAAGTTTAAACAATGCAATGCCCAAATGTTAAAGCCCTAGGTATCAAAAACTTACATCCCTAGTGTAATACAAGAGTTTTAGCCAAACATGGCTATGGTGTTCATCATCTTCAAAATGTGTTCTTCAATCTTCCAAGAAATTGTGTAGAAAATGATTGTAGAATAATTGTGTCCTAGAATTTGGAGAATGGTGTCTTTTTTTATGTCTTCAATGGTGTTGATTTTTATAATCATGATAGAGACCAAAACAGCCCCCAAAACCAGTCTTGGACCATAAATTCGCCATAAACATTGATCCCATCAGTTTTAGCTTGAAAAAGGAAACGTTTTGACCAAGTTGACTTTTGGCGTAGGATACGCCAATTTTGGCGTATCCTACGCAAATCCATTTCAGCCCGAGCCAATCTCTGCTGGCCTACGCAAACTCTGCTGCCCCTGCCTACGCAAATGGCGTAGGGTACGCCAATTTTGGCGTATCCTACGCCAACTCTCCTCGGGCGTCCGTTTTTGATTTTCCAGCTCACGTATGCCTCCGTTTCTCGCCCGGGCAACTCCAAAACGTCATTTTTGCTTCCTTTTTTGTTGTCAAATCCTGAAATGACATAACAAGATCAAAGCAACACCATTTGACACTAAACACTCCTTAAAATGCATTTTATGGGTGTTTTTATACACATCCTTTAATCAACCCATCACATCCCCTCACTTGTCTTTTGCTTGCCCTCAAGCAAATCAATAAACCATGCTCAATCAACAATTTAATTAATTTCCAACCATTTTATCGATTCTCAAAAACGGCCCCTAGTCATACCCTAATTCACAAGACTTACGCCTGTCAGTAGATTTACATTCCAAGGTTTTTATATGTTTATTAAAAACATATGCCTAGCTAAATCCAACTAGATCCGATTTCACATTTTTGCACACCCCTCACAATGGTTCACTCCACTCGGTTTACTATCTCGGCTAGCAAGTAATGTGCTAGTATTTCGTATCAATCACTCGAAACCGATCATAGTGCATGTTAGCATAAGCTTGCAATTCAATCACCTTCCACAATATTTTTCAAAAGTGAACACAAGTCAAAAGGTCTTTAAAACGGGTTGTAATGGGGCTAGGCGAAGGGTATGAAAAGGGATATTTTAAGTGGCTAAGGTGATGAAAATTCGACATTTATTCCAACGACTAACTAACTTCTCAATTATAAGGCAATGTTGCGCCTTTTTATTCAATCTCTAACTCAAGCATATTTTTGTGCTTTTCTATGAGAACTCTCATTTGTTTGTAACGTATTTGTTCTCATACTTTTCAGTTTTTTTTTTTTTTTTTTTTACTAACATTGCAAATCATATACAATACAAAGCAAAATCCTACAATCGAATTTTCATCACGCTGGGTTTTAAAAATTGAAAAGGTTAAATGGGTCAAAAGGTTGATATGGGTGATCAATTGAAAAGGTTTCAAGCTCAAGATTGGTTAACTAAGGAATATTGGAATGGTTCAAGGATGATAAAACTGGTTTAAAAAATAAAAGGTTTAACCTAATGCCTTAATCATTCTTGTGTCCACAATTGATATAGAGTAGTAGGCGTATCAAAAATTGCAAGTTCTACCTTATGCGCCTATAATAGCACACTCAAATCAAATGAACACAACATACCGGAGAATGTGGACAAATATTTGTAAGGTGTTGGCATGTTGTGGTGGCTCAATAATCTCTTCCTGAACCTAAAGGGAATATGGGTTGCCGACATGCAAAAGTGTTACATTCTTCCTTAGTCTTTTCTAACTAAGCAATCCATATTTTGCAAAAACCATCCTTGGAAAAACACATCAAGGAACTTAAAGAATTATGACCATGACTAGGGGTCGAATTTTGTGATCCAATATCATGGTGAGAAAAAAAAAAAATTGGTTTTCTTAAATGGCTATTCCCCCATCCCCACACTTAAAATTTACATTGTCCTCAATGTGGGTCTTTGCACGAATAAGGGAACCAAATAGCCAATTAATTCAAAAATGTGTGTGAGGATGCTTTTGTTCCACCCCAAGCCTTATTCAACAATACACAAAAGATTAAAGAATAGAAAGCACCTGATAAGTAAAAGGTGTCTCCATTTCATCGGTGAATCCTTGCTCTCCATACTTGAATGCTTCCTATCCTTCATTCTTCCTCTTTTTCACTGAACACTCACCGGTGATGCATATCCTAGGCTCACACGCAAAACATCAAAACATCCAAAACAAACAAAAACAAAATAAAATTGAAAAGCATAAAATACCTATCACACCAAACGTAAATAAAATGATCATGCCCACGCAATTAATATAGGAAGGAAAAAAAAAATACATGGACCTGATCAACGGGTTGCCTCCCGGAAGCGCTAAGTTTAAGGGTCTTCAGCCAGACCGAATACACTACCCTCATGGTGGTCGAGTTGGATGCCTTCCTCCCTCCGCCTCTAAAGATGCAACCCTCCTACGTTCCGCTAGGTCCTTTAAGGTGTTCCTAACCGGGTCAACCATCTTTTCTGTTCTTGTTTCATTGTCCAAATCAGGCGGTTTCTTCAATTTCGTCTTTCTTCCTTTTACCGTGCTATTCTTGACTGCTCCAAACCTGTTAACGACACAAAAATCCTTTTTTGGGTGATCCTCTTTTACAAGAGGGCCACCACTATAAAAATGTCATTTTTGAGACATTTCTCATCAACAACTGAGTTAGACAAATTTGGATATACATTTAAATATAACTCACGGTCACCAAACTTCATGCGTACCGTTCCATTAGCACAATTTATAATAGCATGCGCAGTTGCTAAGAACGGCCTACCCAGTATAACGATGGGTTGTGTATTTTTAGCACTACTTACATAGTATACCACCAAAAAATCAACTGGGTAGTAGAAATCCTCTACCTTCACCAACACATCATTCACCATCCCCCTTGGATGCGTGGGAGTCTGATCAGCTAACACCACCGTGGTGTTAATTTCATGTAGTGGACCAAAGTCGTATTGGTCAAACAGACTCCCAGGCAATATACTCACACATGCTCCAAGATCTAGGAGCGCCCTTTCTATTTTAAATTCTCCAACCTGAATTGGAATCAATGGGGCTCCTGGATCTTGAAGTTTAGGGGGAAGAGCATCCGACAAAACAGTACGAACATGTGCCCCTAAGTGTTCGGGCAACTTGTTGTGCTTGTTTTGGTTACTCAACTCTTTCACACATTCGACATGAGCAGGAACCTTTTCAATTGCATCAATAAGTGGTAAATTTATTTTGACTTGTTTAAAATTTTCCCACCTCTCGTCCTTTGGTGGGCTCCACTTATAAATGCTTGACACATTGTTTAAGTCTACTAAAGCTGCAGGGTATGGGATGGTATTAGTCTCCATCCCCACACTTGTCTTAGTAACCATCTCATTTAAACACTTTTCACAAAAAGATTTTTTATAATTTTTAACTTCAAAATTATTTTGCGAAATATTTTCCTCTTCCTGCTCATCATCACTATCAACCTCCTCCACCACACCATCAACAAATTGTTGTGGTGGAGTTGTTTCATTACCCACAACCTTATCATTCAAAATAAAACTCACCGCATTTATATGCATGCTTTGATTGTTTCTTGAGCTCGATGCTTGATGTTGTGGGTTTATTGTTGTGTCACTAGGAAGCTTCCCCGTGCTTCCTCTCCATTGAGCCATTTCTTCCGCTAATTGGCCCACTTGTTTAGCCAAGGCCTCGTGAGATTTATCCCTCACCTCATTTCCTTTCTTTATTTCCTTGATGTCATTGTTGGAGTCTTTCATCATGTTCATTAATGCATCCAACTTTGAACTCAAGGATTCATCACCACCTTGATTTCCCGAAGAATTTCCTTGATTACTTGAGGAGCCGCCTTGGTTGTAACCTCTTTGATAATTGTTGTTGTACCCTTGGTTACCACCTTGGTTGTAGTTGTTTCTTTGGTAACCGCCTTGATTACCACCTTGGCGACCTTGATATTGTCCACTACCGCTTTGATTACCCGATTGGAAATTCGGGTTCATTTGGTTAGAAGGATTACCATACCTAAAGTTAGGATGGTTTCTCAAGCCTGCATGGTAAGTGTTGGAGTTCATGTCATACTTCCTTTCTCCATACACTTGATTTACCTCTTCGGTTGCTTGACCCATATCACCGGATCATTCACTAGCTTTATGCCCCAAATCTCCACAATTATCACACACGGGGTATTGTACCGATGACACCTCCCGTTTCTTCATTCTTGCCAACTCTCTCTCCAACTGAGCAATTCGGTCCTTAGAACTTGAATCTGCATCGGGAAGAGATTTAGAGACCGGGTGTTTAGTTCTTCGATCAGCTGCCTCTTCCGATTTTGAATTCTTCGCCATTAGTTCCAAAAAATCCCAATCTTCTTGCTCCGGATTAGATAACAATGTTCCATTGCTAGTAGACTTGAGATATTTTCTTTCTTCCTTGCTCAGTCCATTAACAAAACTGCTAACCAATTCCCAAAGATCAATATTGTGGTGTGGGCATTTTCGAATTAACTCCTTGAAACGAGTAAAAGCTTCATGAAGCGGTTCCCCTTGTAGTTGTTGAAAAGAACGAATCTCTAACCGTACCGCATCTGTTTTAAAACTGGGGAAATATTCATCCAAAAATACTTGTTGCATTTCTCCCCAAGTGTGGATGCTGTGTGCGGGTAAGGTGAGGAACCATGTCTTTGCTTTATCCTTGAGAGAAAACCGAAATAACCTCAACTGTACCTCATCTAGTGAAAAGTTATGACCTCCCATAGTACCACACATTGCCTTGAATTCGGATAAGTGATCATACGGGTCTTCATTAGCCATCCCATGAAAATGAGGAATGATGTTGATGTAGTTGGGCTTGCAATCAAAGGATCTTCTCCCTGGAGGTGGTGGTACAATAGGTGATTCGTTCTCGGATGCAAGTGGTCTAAACCGACCGTTAACTCCTTGCATTGGAACTGGGGGCCTTCGCATTGGAGCATTAACCTCTTCACCTCTATGTTGTCTTCCCCCATTAGGTCTTCTTTCTGCTCGGCCCACAAAATTTTCACCCCGGTTTTGGTGAATATTGGGAATTTGATATCTTCTTGGGTTTTGTCTTGGTTGATGATTATTAATGACGTGATTGTAATAACCATCATTGTCCCTGTTTCGATTTGCACCCACGTTAGAACTATTATCACCGTGATACTCTTCCTCATCTCCATAATCATCACTAACATTTCTGTAGCCCCAATCCTCATCATCTTCATTGTAATCCCTTTCAGAATATTCATCTTCTCCCGAGTGGTAGGAATGAACACTAACTCTGTCTGATGATTGATAACTTGGTACACTGAATGGATCATCATCATTAATGTTCGCCCTCAATTCTTCAATATTCTCAACGTAATCTTCATATCCGGCTTCATTGTACCGATTGACCGGATCAAATGTGGGATTACCACGGTTAGACATGGAAGGACCTTGGTTTACATTTCGTGTGTTGGGATTTCGGTTGTGAATTGGTTGGTGAGGTGGGTTTTGTTGGTTTTGATTTGGATGAGGTGGAGTGGGTGGTCTTCTATTTTCACCTGAACGGCGATTTGGGTTTGAGCTTGCCATTTGAACGGTTTCAAAGGACAAAGGTTGAATTATGGGTGGTGATTGGGAGTTAGAAGGAATCGGCTCCTCTAACCGGTGTTGTCGGTTTCTTCTTGCTACTCGTTCAATTTCCGGTTCAAACACTAAAGGAGAAGTTCTCCCCGAATGTCGCGTACGCATGCACTACCTGTAAACTGCACAAGTAACACACCCCGCGTAACAAGGAAAAGTAGAAAATAAACCAAACAACAATTTAAACAGATTATCACACTATTAACTACTCAATAAACACTAAGCGCACTAGCTCCCCGGCAACTGCGCCATTTGATGACCTAAATAACCTATGTAGATAGGGTAAGTAGGGTATCAATCCAAGGAGCGTGTGGTTAGTGAGTATTTCCTAGTTAACCTTGAAATTGTCGATTATGAAGGTGCTAATTACTTATATGAGTTATGAATTGATGTTTAGAATTGATTGAATAGTTGTTGATTAATATGAAGCTTAAAATGAAATTTGTAAAAAATGATTAATAATACTTGTAACAATGAAATAGAGATGATTACACTAAGGATTTGGGTAATTGAACACTAAGGCTTTCAACAATTAAGCATAATTGGATAAACAATGATAATGCAATTAGTACTAACGGATTGATTGCTCAATAAACTTAGGTATCAAGTTTTATCAACATTCACAATGGACTAAACTATACTTCATCATTTAGAACATACAATCCTATGATAGTGTTGATGCAAGGAACCATGTTCATATCATTTAGAAATTGGCACAAGATCAATTAACTAGAAATGATTTCAACATCAGATTAATCACTAATCAACACTGGTAATTCAAGTACATACAAACATTAATCAAAAGTTTAAACAATGCAATGCCCAAATGTTAAAGCCCTAGGTATCAAAAACTTACATCCCTAGTGTAATACAAGAGTTTTAGCCAAACATGGCTATGGTGTTCATCATCTTCAAAATGTGTTCTTCAATCTTCCAAGAAATTGTGTAGAAAATGATTGTAGAATAATTGTGTCCTAGAATTTGGAGAATGGTGTCTTTTTTTATGTCTTCAATGGTGTTGATTTTTATAATCATGATAGAGACCAAAACAGCCCCCAAAACCAGTCTTGGACCATAAATTCGCCATAAACATTGATCCCATCAGTTTTAGCTTGAAAAAGGAAACGTTTTGACCAAGTTGACTTTTGGCGTAGGATACGCCAATTTTGGCGTATCCTACGCAAATCCATTTCAGCCCGAGCCAATCTCTGCTGGCCTACGCAAACTCTGCTGCCCCTGCCTACGCAAATGGCGTAGGGTACGCCAATTTTGGCGTATCCTACGCCAACTCTCCTCGGGCGTCCGTTTTTGATTTTCCAGCTCACGTATGCCTCCGTTTCTCGCCCGGGCAACTCCAAAACGTCATTTTTGCTTCCTTTTTTGTTGTCAAATCCTGAAATGACATAACAAGATCAAAGCAACACCATTTGACACTAAACACTCCTTAAAATGCATTTTATGGGTGTTTTTATACACATCCTTTAATCAACCCATCACCATGATGATGAACAAAATAATGTAAAGTATAACATGGTTTTTCTCACAACAAAACAAAAAAAAAATATGCATACCAAATATGCGTTCATGTAAGTATATAAGTATAGCATAAAATTTCGATTGAAAGAATAGCATAACGTAAATCGAGTAAATCGCACAATTTTCACAAAATGAAAGTAAACGAGTTAAATTAATGCTCAAAACTAGTGTTGTAAGAATAACTACTAATAACTGTTGCGAGAATAGTAGCGAATAACGCGTGAAAATAACTACCAACAAAAGAATAATACAAAAATAATAAGATAATGTACAAACGTAACTATAAATAGAAAGGTGTAAAAAAAATAATGAAATTTACTGTAAATGAAAGTGCGCAGAACAAACGTATAGTCTACTGGTATGAGGATAACTTTTTGGAAACCGAAGAATGTTTTAAGTTCAAAACAGGTTCACTTGAAAAGATTTCGTAGGTACATATTTTCATGTGTTTATGAGAAATCGAGTTTGAAAAGTGTTATAAGGTATATTATTAGTTGCAAATTCCTCCCTAAAACATATATTGGATACGTTATATGAAAACATGCATATTTACATTTGATTTGTAAAATATGCAATGCAAGTTTATAAAATGCAAGATGAAACCATTTCATGAAGTGTGTGTAAATCTAATGTGTTTCGAAAGACCAAGATTTAAAATGATGTGAAGGTTATGAATGATCCCAGATGCCTTGACGAATTTTGGAGAATAAAATTTTCTGTATTTAAACATTTCTTTAACTTGGGGGTTGAAAAGTCGGAAAATTTAATTTTGTGAAATGTTGAGAAAATCGAAGTGTTACCCGTCAAGACTGGGTAAACTTGAAACTTTTTAAATTTTCAAACTTTTACGAAATTTATACATTGAAAGATCATTTATTTGTAGGATCGTTAAGGCATCTCTTTGGGCTCATAGCGGGCTATTTGTTTCAAGGCACAAGGTGTATGAAAAGTGTGTTCTAATTTGGCGAATAGGCTTTGTGAAATGACGCAACATTCCTAAAATCAGGATGTGATCAAAGTTAAACACAGAGTTTAAAACTTAAGTCGTGGGTAAAAATGTTTTAACGCAAAAGGAGTAATACCTTATAGCGTAAAAAACATGAGCATAAGTGAAATAGTGTAAGCTTTAATGTGATAATATATCGAACAAAAGTTTTAGTAATGATGATAAGGGATTCAAAAGCGAATGATCAATGAATAATGACATATGAAACATCAAGTGATTAAATAGAATCTTCAAATGATAAACAAACATAAATATCAATGATATAAAACATTGGAATTGTTTCTATAGGAAACTTTGACCAACTCAAGTATTTGATATTTCCTAGTAACTTATGGGGGCGTACTTTAGCCTATAAGTGAATGCTCATCCCGAGAGTTCCCAGGTCGGCATACGGGTCCCTCGTCTAATTTGGGATTTATGCAAAATGCCAGGCCTAGACAGAATACTCAGGATACAGGCGCTCACCCTTCCAGATTGCACGTGCCCCATCACTAGTGAATTCCAAAACTTTAGCGAGTTTAAAAACGAGATTCAAAAATAGATCATTGAGATTTGGATTTCACTCCTAACTCAAAGATGTATTTTAAAATTGAAAACGATTGTGGAATGAAACCAATCACTAAGTTAAGGATATCACTCCCAGCTTAGTGGTTAAGTTCCTTTTTGAAAGACATATTCTTTGAGGTGTGGATGTCACTCCTATCTCAAAGATATATTCCTAAGATAAGTAACATATAGAGGGGTGAAATTAATCACCAAGGTATGGATGTCACTCCCAACTTGGTGATATCGTTTCGTTTGGGAAATACGAGTATCTTCTTCTTTAAACAACACACCGAAAGAATAACGAGAAAGAATCATAGCGAAAATATCTTGAAAGAAAATAATAGGATAAAGAGAAATAAACACGAGAGGACTCGTGAATGTAAGCTTGGTTATAGACTATGCTAAAAGGCATTCTAATAACCTAATTCCCTATAACCATGGCTCTGATACCAATCTGTAACACCCCAACCGATGGAGGAATCATCGAGGTGTCACGTAGTGACGATTGTTCAAAAGCACATGGTACTAAAATGTAAATATATTATTGAATAATTTAAATTGTCTTACATGGATGAAATGGGAAAAATACATAAGTCTGAACAAAACATGAAATTTGAAATAAATTATTAAAAGCAAGCACTAAATTCCAATGCTATGGAACTAAGATCAAACTGCACCTGAAACATGTACAAAATAAGTTTTGTTAACATATGAAATGTTGGTGAGCATTCCTAGTTTTAATATATATAGTAAGTTGAAAAATGTTATACAATTCAAGTGCAAAGCTACAATGCAATTATGTAAACTATGTATCATACAAATGAGCGAAATCAATCCTGTGCCTGTATAAATGTACTAAATGAACGGCGGTGTACTTATCCAATAAATGGATAATAACTTAACAATGACCATGGATTCTCCGATGAAAAAGGGGGAGAATCAACCTAGGCGGGTTGTCAATCCAATAGTGTTATCCAATGTTGAGGTCGGCTTGTACAATGTTAATGATTTCACTAAGTACAAATGTATTCTACATGTATTGTCTAAGCATAAAGCACGTTGTAAGCAAATGCACATAGTACTAGAATTGTATTGTAAAATGTAAACTTGTATTTGTAATTTGTAATAGTGTACATGTAACACCCAAAAAATGAATAAAAGTAAAAAGGGGATAGGAAATACTCACATTCGCCAAATGACTAGATGACTAAGCGAGCGTGAAAATGCGAGCAATCCAAAGGTTCAACAACGAAACTAGTCCAATTTAGAAGAAAAGAAACCGAATAGGAAAAAATATCAAGCTTCCAATTCGCCAATTACAAGAGCTTATAATCAAAGATTCAAATGTAGAAGTAATATACTTTAGAAGAAAGGTATGAGGGAGAGTTTAATCGAATTGAAACAATTGAATTAGAGGTGCAAAGTGTAATGGGTCATAGGTGGGTTTTTATACTAGTTTTGGATTCAATTAGCCATTAAAATTGGTCAACACCATAAAGTAAGGTTTTATGATGAATTGAATATTTAACTAGGACTTTGACTGTTTGACTAAGACTTTGACTAGGACATTGACTGGGACTTTGACGGAGACTTTGACTGGGACTTTGACTGAGACTGTCTTAGCGGATCATGAGGGCTAAAAAAAATAATTTTTCTAATTTAATCAATTTTAAGTTATAGACTTGTTTCCTTCTGTTTCTAAGTTGTTTTAGGACCGAAAATTAAGGGTTTTGAGTATCAATGTCTGAAACATACGTGCTCGGGTGTAGATGTGAGTATAAAACGTGCATACTTTTACTTATAAAAATTATAAGTTTTATTAAATTGTGAATTTTGGTCCTATTAAAATACGAGGGTTAAAAATAAAAATTTTGAAATAGTTGAGGAACCAATTATGCACATTTATGAAAAGTGAAGGGTGCAGGTTGTCACATGAGCCGAGTGTCCGGTTGGGCCAGTGGTGCATGTGTGGAGTGAGGTTGGGTAAGGTGGTGCATGTAAGATTGGATCCTTGATCCTTCTCATTGATTTCATCTCTATAAATAATACAAGACATATCCTATATTTTAGGATAGATATATGCATAATCAATACATAATTAAAAATACAATCGTTGCCTAATACCATTCAGACTTGGAATGTAGCTGAACCATTCAACACTGATTCAGCACTTAACTATTCAAATCATTTTAACCATTCAACACTTAATGATTCAACACTTAATCAACCAAACAACCCCTTAGTTAGATTGTAACATCAAACGTCTTAGTGGAACGAGAAACGGTGAACATTACTATATTCTAAATAAATGATTTTTTCTTTCAAAAGTGAACTTTATTAGAAAAACGCTCTACTCTGAAACTTGAAGAGACACAACAACCAAGACAACTACATCACGTTACATTACATCAAATTTACACTACTTTTGCTATTTTATAGAGCTACATTTGTGGCTACTTTTAAACCAGAAAGAACCAATCATCATCGCTTTTCATATCCGCCAATAAGAAATAATGATTATAACATGAAAAACCACTTGTCACCTCTTAGCTAGTCCAACATGCTTATATAATTCCAAAAGATCTCTCAACAAAAAAGCAAACCACTAAGACACTTTACACCAACTAGCTATTGCTTGCCAAATCCCACTAGCCATCCAACAACCTATGAATATATGGTCCACCGACTCCTCGCTATCCTCACAAAAGACACAACTACTGCAATCCATGTGAATATTCCTTCTATAAGCGTCATCTTGGTTGGTAATCTATCCATCTTCGTACGCCAAGCAAAAATATTACATTTGCTTGAAATCCATTTACACTATTTTAGCACAAAAAAATTACTCGTGTCTACCGAATCCATCTCCTTTCGCTTAATAGAATCGACCAAAAACAGCTCGAAAGTTTCACCATGCCATACCCATTGATCCTGTATATCAGCCAATCGAGCAGAACTTAAAATCCTGCTGATCTCGATTAACTTGTTCACCTCCATATCCGATTCAGGCTCCCGCACCCAATCCCATGAAAGCTTTCCGGTTTCCATAGAACCAATACATCGATCAAATATCATATATATAGTTCTTTGATGAAAAACGCTTCGTTTAACATCAATAAATGAATGTGAGAACTAAGATAGATGTTTATGTTATCTTTTTCTTTTCATGAAAGTTTTATTATGTTATTGACAATACTTTCTTATGTTTTCTATTTCATTTCTTAGAATTTTTCAAATTACATTAAAATAGAAGGTAGACGGGCAACAAGTTGCGTCGCCACCCCTTTTTGAAGTGTGAGCCCTAGTCTACCAAATACAAACCCCTGCCATCTAGAGATGAACTATTGTTGTGAATAACCTGTTGAGCCCTGACTAAGAAACGAATATCTTTTTGACGTTAGAGATCCAAAGGTATCAAAGGCCAAGGGAACAAAGACATGCTGGTTTACAAGCTTTATTATGTTTAATTTTTTAATAATTAATAATCAAGTAAACAGCATTCATCATTGTTGACTTCTTACAACTACTTAAGTAGTTAACTTGGTTTTTTTTTTTTTTGTCAAAATAATTTATAATTTTCTATTTGTATAATAGTTTTATATGACTTGCCAAGTAATGATATGGAGAAATTATCAATTTGGATTTGATTTTATAAACACACAATACCAATTTAAATGGAGTTTAATTTCTGTTTTGCCTTGAGATAAACTCTATGTTGTTTAATAGAATAAACACAAATTATATATATATATATATATATATATATATATATATATATATATAGGGGAGGGTTATCTTGAGAACGCTAAATATTGTGAGAACCGTGAGAACAAGTAAAAAAATTAATCAAAATCAAAATTTTTTAATAAAAATTTCATTATAATCAAAATACAACATTAATAAGTGAATTTTCTTTCCAAATAATTCATCTTTTCTTACAAAAACACTTTCAAATTAACTTTTTACACATGTGTAAATGAAACAGTTTACACATGTATAAACAGTAAATTTACACATGTGTAAAAACAAATTATTTTTTATGCGTTTAAATTTTTACGCGTAAATTGTGTTTTTGAGATTGTATTTTAGTAATAAAGACAAGTGTAAAAAGAAATTTTGAATTTGAATAGTTTTAGATGCCGTTCTCACGGTTCGAACGAAATATAGGTGTTCTCAAATTAACTTTCCTATATATATATATATATATATATATATATATATATATATATATATATATATATATATATATATGGGAGGGTTATCTTGAGAACGCTAAATATTGTGAGAACCGTGAGAACAAGTACAAAAATCAATCAAAATTAATTTTTTTAATACAAATCCCATTATAATCAAAATACAACATTAATAAATGAATTTTCTTTCCAAATAATTCATCTTTTCTTGCAAAGACACTTTTAAATTAACTTTTTACACTTGTGTAAATGAAACAGTTTACACATGTATAAACAACAAATTTACACATGTGTAAAAACAAATTATTTTCGTATACGTTTGAATTTTTACGCGTAAATTGTGTTTTTGAGATTGTATTTTAGTAATAAAGACAAGTGTAAAAAGAAATTTTGAATTTGAATGGTTTTAGATGCCGTTCTCACGGTTCGCACGAAATATAGGTGTTCTCAAATTAACTTTCCCCTATATACATACATATATATATATATATATATATATATATATATATATATATATAGTATAAGTATCTATAGGAAACCTTAGTTAGATAGTAAACCTTAGAAACCCAACATGTGGCTACAATCAAGCCACATCATCACAAGAAAATAATGATTTTATATTGTGACCAAGGGTATTATTGTAATCTAACCCTCAAGTCAACATCAACCTCAAACCCACTTTTTCTTTCCCATTCCCCAAGTATATACATAACCTACCCTCCCATTCCCCAATAAAAATTCAAACCCACAATAATACTTTATATAGATATATTATTCTTTTCTCTTTCTTCCTCTCAATTCTTACCCATAACCATAAACATTTCTTTTACAGAGAGATTCAAAGACTCCATGGATCCTATCTAGTGATTCAAAGACTTCATCTATGGTGATTGTAGTTTTATATTGATTTTTATTGCTGAAGTCAACCAACTTTATTCAGGTATGTTTTCAGAAGTTTAATCTTTTTTACTCGAATTAGTTTCTTGAATAACAATCGATTATTTTATTTTATAAATTTTATATACCCAATCTAAGATACAGTTTGTTTTCGATTTTGTTTTTTTGTATGAAATATCAATTTTTTCTTAGTAGTTTCGTATAGTTAATTTTTTTTAATTGATTTTAATGATTACGTTTGATTATTAATATTTAGATAATGCATAAAGGTGGATCTTTTCAGTTCTCAACTCCAATGAGACAAACAGGTAAAGAAATAATTGATCAAAATCTGTTAAAGTCCGTTTTTGTTGTTTTAACAGAATGAATCGAGTAAAAATATTATAAATAACTATTTTTTTTCTTGGGATATTCTTTTTTCCTTTCTTTTGTTATTTTTTTAATATTTATGTGTGTGATGATATAGGTGGGAATCGTGATGCTTTATTGGATATATCATTAAAAAAAAGAGAGGTTGAGAAGATTAGGTTCTGTTGGTGTACTTTGGTAGTTTATGTCCCTGTTTTTTCTTCCTTTTTGAGTTTTTTTAATGCTTATGTATGTGAACGAACGAGGAAACGGAAGATAATATGGTCATGAGGTTACTAGATTTATTTTGTTAAAGTGGTCAATAGTTTGTAATGATACTTTGCAATAACGTGTGTTAATAGTTTGTGTGCTTTATTTCTCAGTAAACTTATGAAGTGAAAACTATAGGGGTCAGCAAAAAAAAAGCTGACAAAATTAACACAAGTTTATTTGTAATGATACTTTGTAATGATACTCCTGTTAGTATGTTAGATGATGAGTTGGTCACATTTATCCCCAGTTAACACATGTTCACATTTGGGCCCCGACTAACACGTGTTACTCCTGTTAGTATGTTAGATGATGAGTTGGTCACACCGGTTAATATCTCATCTACTGTTTTGCAGTTGATAACGAAGACCCCTTACTGGTTAACATACGAAGTCGAAGGAAGCCGGGAAAAATATGTAGAAAAACTTTTTAATAACATTTTCTTTTTTGTACTCAATGTATAGAGTTACTAGATTTATGTTGTTAAAGTGGTCAATAGTTTGTAATGATACTTTGTAATAACGTGTGTTAATAGTTTGTGTGCTTTATTTCTCAGTAAACTTATGAAGTGAAAACTATAGGGTTAAGCAAGACAAAAAAAGGCTAACAAAATAAACACAAGTTTAACATATGTTACCAAATAACACATGTTAACCTCTTATGCAATATTAACACATGTTAACCCTCCATGCAGTTCATTTGAATGTCATGGGTAGGTTTTTGTGTGGGTCAATAGTTTGTAATGATGCTTTGTAATAACGTGTGTTAGTAGTTTGTATATTTTATTTCTCAGTAAACTTATGAAGTAAAAACTATAGTGGTAAGCAAGACAAAAAAAGGACTGACATTAAATACAAGTTTAATAAATGTTACCAAATAACACATGTTAACCTCTCATGCAACATTAACACATGTTACCCTTACATGCAGTTCATATAGTTTGTAATGATACTTTGTAATAACATGTGTTACCAAACAACATGTGTTAACCTCTTATGACACGTCTTAATAATGTGTGTTAATAGTTTGTATGCTATGTTTACTTATTTCTTTGTAAACTTATAAAGTGAAAACAGGAGTGGTAAGAAAGACAAAAAGGTTGGCAAATGATACAGGTTTAACATATGTTACTACACCACTCATACTAACAAATGTTAGATCTTCTCATGGGTATATGGGGGCAACAGGTTTAACATTATCAGATTAGACAACACATGTTAGCCCTTTATTACCAACTAACACATGTTACCCTTCTTTTTTTGCTAGTGTTGACATTCTTGTTTGAAACATGTGTCACAAAAAAGTGACCTTTATTGGGTCCTTTTTGAATCTTTTTCTTTTTTTTACCGTCCTACTACGCACGTTGATTTGGCCAAATAACACATGTTACTCTCTTATGCAACATTGACACATGTTAACCTATATGCACGTTGATTTTACCGTCATGTTAGACATGTTGATTTGTCCAAATAACACATGTTACCCATCGAGGTAGTTCATTTGAATGTCCTGGATAGGTTTTTCTCTTGATTCATCTTGACTTTGCTACCAAGCACGTAGACTTGGTCAGATAACAAATGTTTGGAGCACAATTATAATACTTAGAAAAAAAAAATTTAACTCTATAATTATATAACCCCCAAATGTTTTTTTTCTGTCAATAAAAGCAACAACTAACTAAAAAATAATAATGTCTAAGCTAGTCATGGTTTCAACTAACATGTCAAGTTATTTGCACTATTAAATTGGAATTTGAAAAATCTAAAAATTCATTTTCGTAAATATTCATACATATTTGCTGGTAATTAATTTTGCAATACATGTTACCAAATTAGTATCCTTAATTTTGGAAACAGAACGGTTTATTAGAAAGCAATATTTAATTGGTGAGCTAATTAATAACATTTAAGGATGAAGGAAAAAAAACCATTCGAAAGCTGTAATTATCGTTTTCTTTGAAGCTACCACCATGGCTCAGTTTCCTCACACGTAACCGCCAAAACTTAAATTGAGTTATGATAGTCTTTGAAACCGTTACAACCGACCATTAAAAACCGACATATGATATTTTCTCTACTGTTGTGAATTGGTACTCATCATGAATCTCGGCTGATTGCGACATCCACCGCCGGTGAAGGTTCTGCTACTGCTGCTCGTTCAGGGAAATCGGAATCAGGGGCATAGGGCGAGTGGACGACGACCTTGGAGAGGGGTGGCCAAATGGTGATTCTGCAAACTGGAGCAAAAGTGGAAGAAATGGTGTTTTTGCAAACTTTTCTATCGATCCTTAAATATGCCCTGACAACTTGATATTGGAAATGACGTCACGTTTTCTGGCCGACACTCGTTGGAAACTAAGACTTGGGTCTGGTTCGGTTGCTCATGGACTTGAGGAGAGTGGGAGAAGATGAAGAATGGGTTGAATGGAGTTGGGGAAGATAGAGAGGAGAGAGGAGAGAGGAGAGAGGGGAAAGGGATGATGGTGATGGGATCTGACAAGAAAGAGAAAAAAGAAAGGAGTTAGATTTCCTATTATACCCTTAGATGTACTTTTTATGTCCCTTTTTACTTTTAATCAACTATTTTATTAAATCAAAAATCAACTTTTAATATAGGCCATTGATCAACCTAAATGAATGGATGTGATGGAGTTTTCAAGGTTTACCATCTAAGGATGGGTTTCCATATTATCCTTACCCTATATATATATATATATATATATATATATATATATATATATATATATATATATATATATAGGGGAGGGTTATCTTGAGAATGCTAAATATTGTGAGAACCGTGAGAACAAGTAAAAAAATCAATCAAAATCAATTTTTTTTAATACAAACCCATTATAATCAAAATACAACATTAATAAATGAATTTTCTTTCCAAATAATTCATCTTTTCTTGCAAAAACACTTTTAAATTAACTTTTTACACATGTGTAAATGAAACAGTTTACACATGTATAAACAGCAAATTTACGCATGTGTAAAAACAAATTATTTCCATATACGTTTGAATTTTTACGCGTAAATTGTGTTTTTGAGATTGCATTTTAGTAATAAAGACAAGTGTAAAAAGAAATTTTGAATTTGAATGGTTTTAGATGCCGTTCTCACGGTTCGCACGAAATATAGGTGTTCTCAAATTAACTTTCCCATATATATATATATATATATATATATATATATATATATATATAATTACATGTGTGATCATATTCAAAGATTGAATCTTTGAATAATAAAGTATAATAAATTCAGGAATATTGGTATCTTTGGATAATGGGTATGGAATCAGTTTTGCTTTTCATACTTTAAACTAAATTGCCATCAACTGCTTACATATTTTTCATCAATCATAAATTTTTATCATTGGCATCAGAAAGTGAAATTGAAAGTTAGGTTAGTTAAAAATATTCAACATAAGACATCATAACCAGAAAACTTTATAGACGTGCACATATCTGTTTTTTCTAGGAACCGAACTAGTTCCAAACCGGTTTGTGTCTAAACCGATTTCGGCTCGGTTCGGCCCCGGTTTCGCCAGTTTGAAAGACCGGTTTTGGGGACCAGTTTCGGTTCGGTTTGGGTTTGTGAACTAATTCATGTACACATTTTTTCTAAGAAAAAACATCACAAAATTATTATTATTTACGTAAAATTATTATTTTTATTGATTCATACAATCTTTGTAAATTGTATAGTATATATTTGTATGTGTAGAAACCTTTTTTTTTTTTTTATAATTTTGCTATATAAATCTTTTATATAAAATTGCAATTTTTAATAGAATATAGTAATTACTTAAAAAAAATTTGATACTATTCTCAAATGCTTTATAATAAAATATAGATTATAGATTATAGATATAGATTAATAGTAATAAATCAGGATATTAAGTTTTCTTTTAGTTAGTTGTAATATACAGAGAGAAGGAGATAGAATTATTGGCAACAAATACATATATTATATGATGTTAGACATTATGCTTTTAAAGAGTTATACAATTCAACAAACAAAAAAAGACAAAAATGTTCAATTACTACAATGTTTATAAGCTCTAACAAAGCCTAATAGAACCATCACAAACATTGCTTGTTATTATTAAATAGATGTGTAGAAGGATTCAATGAAAAGCTTGGGTTTTATTGAAATTGAATTGGGGTTTAATTAGGTGTTATGAATAGTTACATGTTGAAATGGATATGAAGTATGCATTACACATATATACAATGAGCATTATAGGTTGTACACAAGGGCATAAAGGGAACAAAATGACCAAATATTGGAAATTTGTTAAGGGACTCTTCAACTCCCATCTTAAAAATTGTGTAAAATTACCTTCTTACCTATCTCTTCTCCTTAATAAGGTAGTAGAGATTGGAGATTATGATAAAAGAATGTGTACAAATAAGTTTTACATGAAGAGTAGAAATAAAAAAATTACATAACTTTTGAGTTTTAAATATGAGATTTTTCTCTGTCATTTTTAAATTTATGTATAATAACTTTTGTAGACATCTATAGATTTATTTTTGGAATCCCTTGGTACAATTTTATTATTTTTTATCACATCATAATCATGGTTGAGTTAAGGAATCAATGTGTTTGCATGCATACGTAATTACCTAAAAGAGTCACTACCTCTCTTAAGACTATAAACAATTTAAACTTGTGGGAACCTTCCTTAGATAAATCGAATGAAAGAACGAATTATACCTCAAAGATACCACCACGCACACAGATTATTATATGATGATCATATGTTTTATTTGTCTTCACATGTAGTCACTAGCGGTTTTAAGATTTTCTTTTAATGGGTACTTTTTCAATACATGCAAATAAAACCGTAATTAGATACTAGACAACATGGAAAAGAAATCGTCGGTGTTGTTTGACTGGTTTCCCAGAATACCCAGCAATTGAGTTCGGGAAAAACACAATTATATACATTGACCATACATAATTTAATTTACCCGATGGAACATAGGAAGAGTCGATTGTGTAGGGGCATCAAAAAAACAAGACCACCTAGATGGAACATAGGAACCACTCAATAATTATTTGACATGTCACACGTGTCACATTTCAGGAGAAAAGTCTATGTAGATGTTTCTCCTTTAAAGTTTAGGGCTCATAGGAAAAGGCTGAGCCTAGACGTTTCCTCCGGCTTACACGACTTAGAGGCTATATTAGCTTCCTCTTCCTCAGAAGGCTACGAAGATGTTTCGTTTGTTTTGAAGGCTAGGAATCTTCTCTTGTTTTTCTTAAAAAAATCACTTCATCATGATTTTGTGAAGGCTATGAGACATTTTTGGTTTTTTGAAAAAAAAAATACATATATTTCATAATCATTTTGTTAAAGCAGAAGGCTAGAAGACGTTTCATGATGAAAGAGAAACTATATTAGTGGTGAAGAAAACTATATTAATGGTGGAAAAAAAACTATATTAGTAGATATCTTATAAAAATTATATATTTTAATTTACCTATAAACGTATACACATTTTTTGTCGTTTATTTTCTTACACACATTTTGTAGAATTTAGACGTTTTTTCATCATGAAACGTCTTATAGCCTTCACAAAGTCATGATGAAATAACTTTTTTTTAGAAAAAAGGAAAGTCTCCTGGCCTTCATAGTAGATGGAAACGCGGCTTTTGAGGAAGAAGAAGCGTCTATACCTCTAAGCCCTACACTTTTAAAACAGACGTTTCTCCTAAACAAAGGGTTATTGTAGACTTTTCCTATAAAAAGTGACAAGTGATAAATAATTGATTGTCCTTTAGCGGCCCCGTTTAAAGGGAAACGTTTATGAGTTAGACATTTCTTCTTAAAGGTGCCACATGTATCCTTTTGAGTGGTCTTGTTTTTCATGAGGTACGTCCCTAGGTACATAATGGACTTTCAATATTTATTTTGGTGTCCAACACTTGTAGCCCAGTTGGTTGAGGGCCTAAAGTTTTCTATGGGAGACTTGGGTTCAATTCCCACTAGCTACATTTGGAGGACATTGGTGGATGGGAAATGAGGGATTACCCGGCCATTGGCTTGGGTTCGAGTCCTGATCCCGACCGGTTTTACCGACTATTTCACCGTCGTGCCTTCGGGCGGGTGAGTGGTCGGGTTTTCCCGGGAATTGGTGGCAATTGGTGGCCCGAGTACTCTCGAGTACCTGATTCGCCAAAAGGGTGCCCGAGAGTGCTCGGAATTGATTCGTTGGCCGTTCAAAAAAAAAATATTTATTTTGGTAAATCGCTTATGGTCTATGTTTATTATTGTAATTTTCCTTTTGAGTTTGCACTTGCATATAGTTGAAGGTATTGTTTATACAAAAATAAGCCTTCATTCTTGTGGTGCGGACAAAATTCTTGATTAATTCTAATTCCTAGTAGGCAAGACCATGCGGCATGGCCACGGTATGGATGGGTGGCAAAGCGGTACCCACGGGAACACCGTCCCACCCAAGTGGTTTGGGTTCCTGGCGTTGCATGATGAATTGGTGGTGTCGTTCCGAGGGTGACGTCCATGTGTTCATTGCCCAACGCTGCGGCGAAGCTTGAAGATTAAATCGGTGGAGGTCGGACTCAATTTTTTCGTATCGGTAGGGGTTGGAAGATTAAATCGTTGGGGGCCATACTCAATCCATTTAAAAATTACCTACGAAAATCGCAAACTTCCTCCACTGAGCCAAAAAACAGTGAGGGCCGGGGCACCCTGACAGTTACTAACCTTCGTCATTGGCCAAACGGCTATATTTTGTTAATTAACCATTTTCATTAAAACAAAATACGACAGTTATAATATGGCCAAACGGCTTTATTATAATATCTTTTTTAATTAATCAATAACCCTTGAACGGTTTTACATTGATTACATACAACATATGTCCAACTTATTCTCTACACTTGTCAAACATAGTTTTCTTATGTTTTAAGGTTTTGTATAACAATAAGCGTTTACTGTCTTATTATTATTATTATTATTATTATTATTATTATTATTATTATTATTATTATTATTATTATTATTATTATTATTATTATTATTATTATTATTATTATTATTATTTGTTTGTAATCATCAGAGGCTGTGCTTCTGGTCATTAGGTTAGGTAGTAAAAACGTTCGTACTGATCAATGAAGCCCGTCAAAAGAGCGTAAAAGTAAAACATCTAAATTTTGGTGTTGTTTATATTGTTTTTTTTTTTTTTTTTTTTTTTTTGAACGGCCAACGAATCAATTCCGAGCACTCTCGGGCACCCTTTTGGCGAATCAGGTACTCGAGAGTACCCGGGCCACCAATTGCCACCTATTCCTGGGAAAACCCCGACCACTCACCCGTCCGAAGGCATGACAGTGAAATAATCGGTAAAACCGGTCGGGATCAGGACTCGTACCCAAGCCAATGGCCTGGGTCATCCCTCATTTCCCCTCCACCAATGTCCTCCAAATGTAGCTAGTGGGAATTGAACCCAAGCCTCCCATAGGAAACTTTAAGCCCTCAACCAACTAGGCTACAAGTGTTGGACGTGTTGTTTATATTGTTAACCTACATTTTCAAAGCTTGTTGTCGGTATATGATAATAACATAAATGTTTGTTTGATAGAGTATGATGTAGGGAAGAGGTGGTTGGTAATATAGTACGTGGTGAGGCAGGTGATTTCAAATCAAAGTGACCCACTTCAGTCAATGTGTTTGGTGTTATGGAATTTGGAGTTTTGGAAGATCACCACACATAGAATCAACGGCTGGGGGCCATTCTACATAAACTTCCGACAATGCTGACTCACGTCATCTATATGTGTTTCTTCCTCCTAAAACTTTAATGCATGCGCTGTATTTCCACGCTATAAGAATATGTGCTGTGTGAGTGAGTGAGTGGGCACGACCACCTCCAAACTATCGCTCCGACAATCGCTCGTGTGGGGTGTTATGGCTCGCTCCAGACCATCGCTCGCAGTGTGGAAACTTGGTTTCAGAGTTCAGTATGGTAACATAAAAGTGTTAGTAGAAGAGTTTTAGAAGGAATGGATTGTTGTTCAGCAGCCCCCACCCCGAATTTCACTACAAAACTGAATTCAGAAGTCATGAGACTAAGGTGCTGTTTGTTTTTTCTGCAGGAAAAGGTCTAAAGTCTGCGGACCACATCTACAGACATCTACAGGAGAAGAGTTGGACCAAACGTCTGCAGTCTGCAAGAAGAAGACTGTTTGTTAATGTCTGCAGGCTGCTGAAATAAACTGAAATTTAAATAAACTGATTTTTTTACAGCAGTCTGGTGGTGGACGGTGGTGGAACATGGTGGTGGTGGATAGTAGTGGACGGTGGTGGTGGTGGTGATGGTAATGGTGATGGTGGGTGGTGGTGATGGTGATGGTGGGTGGTGGTGGTTAACCGTGGTGGTGGTGGTGGTGGACGGTGGACAATGGTGAGGGACCGTGGTGGTGGTGGACGGTGGTGGTAGACCGTGGTTGTGGGTGGTGGTGGACCGTGGTGGTGGTGGTGGTGGTGGGTGAGAAGAAGAGAAGTGGATAAGACCTTTGAAGATCTTAGAAGACTTTTGGAACAAGTCTGCACCAAGAAGAGGTCAGGACCTTTATGAGTGAAAGGTCTTCCAAAAAAACAAACAATCTGCAGACCTCAAACGTCTGCGCACGTTTGCATGGTGCAGACAAAAGAGGTGTGGAACCCTTCCCCCTTGTCCACATCAGCGCAAGGGTGGTGGTGGACGGTGGTGGACCATGGTGGTGGGTGGGTGGTGGTGGTTGACCGTGGTGGTGGTGGACCGTGGTGGTGGTGGACGGTGGTGGTGGACCGTGGTGGTGGTGGGTGAGGAGAAGTGGATAAGACCTTTGAAGATCTTAGAAGACTTTGGAACAAGTCTGCACTAAGAAGAGGTTAAGAAGACCTTTATAAGTGAAAGATCTTTCAAAAAACAAACAATTTGCAGACCCCAAACGTCTGTACGCGTCTGCATGGTGCAGACAAAAGAGGTCAGAAGTGCTTTTGAGTAAAAAACAAACAGCACCTAAGGGGTGTGGAACCCTTCCCCCTTGTCCACATCAGCGCCACGTCATATTCCCCCTTCGCTTCCCGCTTCTAGGGGAAATGGTTCATCTTTTTTCTCCCTTCCCTTTTTATTATTTTAAGTATATAAAATACACAACCTTCCTTGAAAAGTGAGTCGGGGAGGGGGGGTGTGCACCATGTCCATCGGTGACCCCCTCCAGCTCACCTCCCCGATGCAATAAACTCTCCCACACCCCTCATTTTGATGAGTAAGAGGTATTAATTGCCTCCATATTTCCGAGAGATAATCATTAATCACTTATGCTTTTTGTCATAAAAATTGGAATCATTTGCAAAAATAGTAGGTTTATTATTTTACAAATTACTTTTGGGGGGTATTGGGGGAAAAAACCAAAAGTGGTGATGTATGCAACTCAAATGGCGGCATCTAATAAACCTAAGCTTGATGCCGCCAATTGAGATCTTGACATTGAAGCCGCCAATTGAGATCTTGACATTGAAGCCGCCAATTGAATTTAAGTGTTTGATGCCGCCAATTCATTTCTAAATTTCATTTCTTATATAAGTCGAGGCCTCTGCCCATTCTCTCCATCCCATTCCACACCTATACAAATACATTATAACCACTATAAACCCCCATTTACAACACACTGTTTTCTGCGGGGATAAGCCATGTTGTGGCGTCCCTCTTTCTGGGGTCCAAGAAAGCGCGGTCTTTGGATCGGTGTTACATCCACATGAAACTACTTGGATCGATGTTACATCCACACGTGGTATAACACGTGTAGAATGCAACGTTGTCACTGTAGTTTATAATATTTTGCCGTTGGTTGTCGGTGGTGCTCTCAATCTCCAGTCTACCAAACCCGGACATTCCAACGGTCTGTTTAGGGGAGTCAACTTTCCAGACAAAGCCTGTAGGGCAAGGCCATCCGGTGTTGAAGAATCACATCATGTGATTAGCGACGTCGAAGACATCGGATGATGCGGTTCTTCACCGTGCTACTCTGGTATGGCAGCCTGGGTTGACCATTGGGTACCTGTAGATTTCGTACACATGTTAAACAGATTGATTGATGTTCCCCTGTTTGATTCAGATGGGTTCCCCTGGAATGTGGGAAACGGAAACTTAATGAACTCGGTAGATTGTATAGTTTGATTGAGTAGTTTGGAATTCGTGATCTCGGAAATAAATTGTCTTGTAACTCAGTAGGCTGTATAGTTTGATTGAGTAGTTTGGAAAAATAGTTGTTAAGTAAATTTGTATTATTTGTTTTAAATAAATCTATCATTATTAACTGGCCCGTTTTCAATCGTTGGGTGGTGGTCCTTGATTCCCGTACTGATCATCGGGAAAGAGGTTTAAATTCAGTGCGGTCGAAGGTCCTGGCCGGGTCGAAGGTCCTGGGTCACACGAATTATCCGGGGGGTGGTAATGTAAATCACTAACATCGTTAAACATTAATAGGAGAAACAACAATACATAATCAAGTAACATGACGAGAAGTTGCTTCACAACGGCATTTGTATAGCTCATCTGCCATGTGTCGTCGATAATTCACACAAGCATCTTCGACGTCGATTTCTAGCGACAACGACTTTTTTCTCACAAGCCTCTCCATCATCATACAAACCAAGACACCAGCATTATCAACCTTTCCCTTGTCTTGGGGCACATCTAATTCAACTAAACCAACAGAAATTGGTGTTTTGTCCACGCGATTAGACTTCAGCCAGTAACGAATACGTTTTAGAAACCATTCGAAAAAAAGCCTAATCATCTCCATATAGTGAGAAACTTCGCGTCGCCTTTCGTTTTTCCATCTCTTATCAGTCCAATACTGGGTAATTACCATGTTTCTTAGATCAATTAGGATAAGCAGCCAGTCTCCCACCCCCATCGATAAAGGAAGGTAAACGCGGTCAACCTCCCAGAATGGCGGGTAGGGTTCCATTCTTCCAGCCATGTCGAGGGCAACTGAAGAATTTGAGTCCTTCATTTCATCATAGAAGGTAGGGGGTAACACTGTCCAACGTAGCTGTGAAGCAGGATCTCTTAAAAGCTTTGCTTGTCTAAGTCGTATCAGTCTTACCGTCCACGCCTCAACGTGCTGAAATCATAATAATGCATAAGGTTCGTTATTGAGTTAAGCAAATCAATTTACTTTCAAGTTAAATTAACGTGAAAATTACCGTTGCGGATAGCGCCCTGTTGGGTTGGCACCCTAGAAGTGTACCCCAAAAATTTCTGTTTAGTTTGGCGGAAATGAAGCGAGTGTAGCAAAATGGGGCATCCCCGTTTGTATAAAAGTTGACAACATCAGCAGACCAGTTGGTTCTGCATTGTTGGTTTTCTTGCGGGTTTTCTTTGGGCTTGTCTTGGTCGTTTTCGACTGCTTTCACTTGTGGGTTACTTGAAGTCGAACCAGCCGTGAATGTTGTTGATGGCTTGCGTAAACGCCTCCAAATGTGCTCGGTCGATTTTACCGTTTTAGGAGCTGGTTGTGAACAGTAAAAGCCTTCTCCATTGTTTTCCATTGTTATAGATTTCAAATATGAGTGGGTAAGAGAGAAAGAAGTTGAGTGAGTGTTGTTTGTGAATCAGCTAGCTGCTTGCTTTTAAAGAGGTGAACCCTTGTAATGGTTTGGCGGCATCTACATGAAGCCTCGTAATGGTTTAGCGGGTTCTATACCTCGTAATGGTTTGGCGGCATCATAAAAAGTTGAAGCCGCTAAATGGTTAAGCAGCTTCTACATGAAGTGGAAAATGCCCCAGGCTGACTTTTTGGCTCTCTATACAGTCTGGCAGGGCCTGCCAGTCAGGTAACCGGACCTTCGGACGCGTTGTCCTTGGCTAGTACACGGGTTTCGCACCATGTCCGGGCCGTTTTCGGGTTTCTGGGCCTGATCCAGGAGGCCCGAAAACGGCCAGAAGGTCATTTTTCAAAAAACCCACAAAGTGGAAAATGCCCCAAGCTGACGTTTTTGGCTCTCTATACAGTCTGGCAGGGCCTGCCAGTCAGGTAACCGGACCTTCAGACGTGTTGTCCTTGGCTAGTACACGGGTGTCGCAACATGTCCGGGCCGTTTTTGGGTTTACGGGGCCTGATCCAGGCGGCCCGAAAACGGCCAGGAGGTCATTTTTCAAAAAACCCACAAAGTGGAAAATGCCCCAGGCTGACGTTTTTGGCTCTCTATACAGTCTGGCAGGGCCTGCCAGTCAGGTAACCGGACCTCCGGACGCGTTGTCCTTGGCTAGTACACGGGTGTCGCAATATGTCCGAGCCGTTTTCGGGTTTCCGGGGCTTGATCCAGGCGGCCCGAAAACGGCCAGGAGGTCATTTTTCAAAAAACCCACAAAGTGGAAAATGCCCCAGGCTGACGTTTTTGGCTCTCTATACAGTCTGGCAGGGCCTGCCAGTCAGGTAACCGGACCTTCGGACGCGTTGTCCTTGGCGTGTACACGGGTGTCGCAACATGTCCGGGCCGTTTTCGGGTTTCCGGGGCCTGATCCAGGCGGCCCGAAAATGGCCAGGAGGTCATTTTTCAAAAAACCCACAAAGTGAAAAATACACAATACATACACACATAATACATAAACACATAATACATAAATCCTAATCCCAACGAACTTATTTAAAGCTTACATAAACACATACTAAAATCCTAAATTACTTGGGAGTAGCCAGCGGTGATGGTGGTGATGGCCTGCTGGTGTAGCCTGCTCGTGGGGGGTTGGTTGTACCTTGGTTTTGGGGGATCTGTGTACTCTCTTGCATCCGGGGGGTGGGTGCTGACAACCTTAAACGGTCCAAATCCCTTAGAGCCATGGCATAATCCACAACCCAGACCAACTCCTCTTCCGTTAACTTATCATCTGCTGGGGGAGTAGGATGACTTGTTTGAGTAGGAGCAGGAGGAGGAGTTATTTGAGTAAGAGCAGGAGTAGTTATTTGTGCAGTAGGAGGATAATAGAACGAAGGTTGTGCAGGAGTAGGAGGATATGAAAATGGTAGTCGCCGTCCCCGGCGAGAGTATCGCCGGACATTTGAAGATCCGTCACATTCGTGATAACCGCCACCCATAGTTTTTAAACCCGATGAACAAAGGAAATTGTGACTTAGATTGAGACTTGATATGGTATTTATAATAGTTAAAGCATCAGAGTGGTTTGGCGGCATCATGAAAAGTTGATGCCTCAGAATGGTTTGGCGGCATCATGATGCCTCAGAATGGTTTGGCGGCATCATGATGCCTTAGAATGGTTTGACGGCATCATACAAAGTTGATGCCTCAGAATGGTTTGGCGGCATCATACAAACTTGATGCCTATTTAAGGGATACTCATCCCAATCCGTCAACACACCAAACTTTCTTCCTAAACTATCTCTATATCTCACAAACCTACTTTCTCCCCCCCCCCTCCACACCCTAAAAAAAAATAACCTTCAAATCAAATGGCTACTTTCGTTCCATACCTGGTTAGATTATACTGGGGTGGTAAGTTTTCATACGTAAACGGGGTTGTTCAAGATGATAACTCGTTGGAATCATCGAGCTTTATTATGCGAGAGAAGATGTCTTTTGAACAACTGGTTGAATGTGTATGTGCTCATGTTAATATCAACAAGGAAGCTGTTACTGTCAAACTGCTGCTCGGATACACTTATGCTGGGTACTCTCAAACCAACCAAATTTTCAACAATGACGGGGTTGATATGATGGATTATTTAGCCGCTGAGAGACGTGGCGAGTTTGTTGCGGAGATCTATGTTGAATGGCAATAAGACCCTCCGTTACAACAGCTTACTTTTACTAACCTGCTACGTGACGTGTCGAACGTAAATGTTGTACCACCCTTTGGGTCTCAGCATGGTTTCCCCCCAATGGAACATGATGCCGATAACGAAGTAAATGACGAGGCAGGATCCCCTATGACGGACGAAGAATGTTTACAAGAACCTCAATATGTTGCCGGTAATGACAACAATGAAGGGTTTGATGAATCCGGAAGCGGAGACTCTAAAGACACGGAAGATAGTGATGACGAACAACCGGCATCAGAAGACTCTGAAGACTCCGCAAACGAGGCCGATCCTAGTCAGGCGACGACCCAACAGACACCACCAAATGACAACCTGGCTCTCCAGTTAGGTCCACGTCAACACTACGATCCTCAAGATGATGTCGAGCTAACAGATTACATGGTTCAAGAATACGAAGAGGATGACTTCGTGTTATGGAACCCAAAAGCAGGGGACAATATCCGGCTTGGTATGTATTTCAAATCAAAAGAAGAGGTAGACCGTGCGGTTAGACAGTGGAACATCCGTCGTGGACGGGAGATGTATGTCAAGGCAAGCAAACCGAAGGTATACACGGTCGTATGTTACACCAGACACCCAAAGTTTGTAAATCCTTTCTCTAGTGGCCGCAAGTGTGAGTGGCGTTGCACGGCATCGATTCGGTCTGACTCACATTACTGGCGAATTACTATATGGGCTACAAAACACAGTTGTTATTCTTCGGCCGTACGTAATAGCAACAGAAGTTTAAAAGCAAAGGATATTGCAAAACACATCTTACCGCAAATTCGTACGGACATCAAGCTTAAGGTAAAACATATCCAAACCCATGTCAAGCAGACCCTGAATGTTGATGTTTCGTATTCCAAGGCGTGGCGAGCAAGAAGAAAGGCCATAGAAACTATCTATGGTGACTGGGACAGCAATTTCAAGGAGTTACCCACATACCTTATGCGGCTGCAGTCGAGGAACCCAGGTACCGTTGTTACGTTCTTTAATCATCCGAACGGGGATCCGAATTACCCCACGTTTAAATATATTTTTTGGGCGTTCGGTCCTTGTATCCGTGCATTCCATCGATGCATGCCTGTCATATCGGTGGACGCGACTCATCTGAAAGGACCCTACCGGGGTAAGCTGATCCTTGCGGTAACAAAGAATGCAAACAACTACATCCTGCCTGTGGCGTATGCTGTCGTTGACGAAGAGACTGTACACAGCTGGTGTTGGTTTTTCCAAAACCTTTCTGAGTACGTTACCCTTAATAGCATGGGGCCTTTGTGTGTGATATCAGACAGACACAACGGCATAATTAATGCTATGGAAAACCTTCCACAGTGGAAGGAACCCAACGCCTACCATCGTTACTGTCTTCGTCACATCAGAAGCAATTTCAGCGGGAGGTTCCGAAACAAAACCCTACGGAAACTGTGTTGGTCAATTGGTAGCACATCTCAGAACGTAAAGTATCGCTGGGCTGTTAGCGAAATGAGGCTGAAAAATCAAGAGGCATGGGACTACCTTAACAACATTGATAAGACTAAGTGGACGGTTAGGTATGATAAAGAGCGTCGTCGGTGGGGTAACCTAACGACGAACATTTCGGAGTCCATGAACAACGTCTTGCGTGAAGCGCGACTACTGCCTATCACAGCTCTCATTGACTACACCTTTCGCAGAGACGTCGAACAATATGTTAAGCACACTCAAATTTCGAGCGGTTGCAACACACCTCTACCCCCTTGCATATGGAGCAGGTATGAGAGCCTTTTGGGAGTTGCTATGCAGCATGAAGTGACGATGTACGATGCGAATGCGTTAAGGTGCAATGTTCTTTCAAGGGTTGAAACAAATGACAGGGGCGGAAATGACTACACCGTTGAGTACAAAAAAAGGTATGCTCGTGTGGAAAATGGCAAATGCAAAGATTTCCATGTTCACATGCAATTGCTGTTTGCAATTGGTTGGGTAAAAGCCCTCACAGTATTACTAGTTGGAAATTCCACACAGACACCTACATTCAACAGTACAACAGTCATTTTTACACCTTGGGGCATAAGTCTAAATGGCCGGCGGAAGAGTGGAGAATTCAAGGGGACCCGTCGATGATTACTACACATCGAGGCAGAGTACGTCAGAGAAGAATGCAAAATGAGATGGATGTGAATTATGACGATCGCCCGAGGCGTCATGCATGAACTCGATGTGGAGAAACAGGCCATAACAGGAAGAGTTGTGGAAATGCAAGGCGTCAACGAAATCAGTGAATGACCCTACAGGGTTGTGTCAGTCCTATCATCACGGTCATCTTTTTTATGTTGTTTAGTTTGCATTATCTGTATCGTCAATCACCTTTTGCTTTCATGGATGAGTTGGGTGACTAATCTCATCATGTTCTGTACTAGCACACATGTAGTAATGATAGATTTATTTAAAACAAATAATACAAATTTATTTAACAACTATTTTTCCAAACAAGTCAATCGAACAAACTATACAATCTACCGAGTTACAAGACAATGTATTTCCGAGATCACCAATTCCAATAGCTTGTGTGTAAGTTTATTTTGCGTAAAGACATCATTCTACATATACCTCCTTATCTAAAAGAAACCATGCCCGTAGTGTTTGAAGCCTAGTTCTTTTGGACACAGGTACAGTGAGATTGATAACTTCTCTATGGAAGTTGCTAGAATAGTTAAACAAAAGCTGAAATTGAACAGTTATTTGGAATGTTTCTGATCATTTCAGTTATGCCATCATTATTCCAGTCTCCCGAGATCACCAATCCCAATATTCTACCGCTGCTTCATTAAGTTTCTATTTTGCGCCTTCCATCTCCATTGCTTCAGTGACATCAACAATTGCTTTATTGAAGTCAAACCTGTAGCTATGGGCACAGAAAGGCGTTCTTCCAGTCAGCGGGAAATAAGGACCGCATTCAGATTCAAACCCATCTGAATGCGGCAGGGGAAGCATATCAATATGTTGAACATTGGTACCAGATCTACAGGTACTTAATGATCAACCCAGGCTGCCACACCGAAGTAGCACGATGAAGAATCGCATCATCCGTTGTCGCCAACGTCGCTAATGACTGACCGTGATTCTTCAACATAGGATGGCCTTGTGCTACAGGGTTTGCCTGGAAGGTTGTCCCCCCTAAAGAGTCTGTCGCCATGAATAGAGGTGGTACACTGGAGATTGAGAGCACCACCGACAACCGACTCTATAATATTATAAACTACAAAGACAACGTTGCATTCTACACGTGTTATACCACGTGTGGATGTAACATCGATCCAAGTAGTTTCATGTGGATGTAACACCGATCCAAAGACCGCGCTTTCTTGGACCCCAGAAAGAGGGACGCCACAGCATGGCTTATCCCCGCAGAAAACAGTTAAAACTCCATGTGAATGTAACATCGACCTAATATCAATAAAAAACCGTTCCTTCCAGAACAATTGGTATTTTCTTTGGTTTTCTACGATAGGTGGCATTTGAGTATGTGTGATTTGAGTGTGTGGTGTGGATGTGGATGGAGAATGGTAATCTGGTGGGATTTTATTTATATGAGGGATGCCTCATTATCAATTGGCGGCATCATGTTTCAATTGGCGGCATCAAGAGGATACCTCATACTTAATTGGCGGCATCAAGGAGGGATCAAATGGCGGCATTGACTACAACATCTCAATTGGCGGCATCAAGGTTAGATTTATTAGATGCCGCCAATCCATTTCTATATATCACCACTTTTGATTTTTTCCCCCAATACCCCCAAAAGTAATTTGTAAAATAATAAACCTACTATTTTTGCAAATGATCTAAAAATTGACTTGACACACTGTGACGTTTATGCTTACTCAAACCAAAACAATATTTAATCTATGACACCAATAATATATAGGTGTATCGCAAGATCTACCACAACAAAACTTATATATTTCTGATCAATATTTAAATAATAATAATCCATAAACTCAACTCTAAATTGATTTGTGGAAAACTAATGGGAGGGGTATAATAACCACACATTATTATTATTATATAATCTGCATGGAGGATCAACCAAATAAATTAAAAAGAAGTTTCAGCATCATTTCATATAAGTATAGAATACTGTTGGTACCACGTCTTTTGATATTGACGGGAAGCATATACAAATACACAATCCCAACGCTCTTGGAAATTATCACTAAATTGTATGAAACAAATCTTATCGAAATCAACCATAATTGGTGCTTTTGGCCTCACCCCAACTTCTGTGATATCTATTCTTGACTAGGATAAACCATTTGCTTTTCGTTATATTATGTGTTATATTAACCTATAACTTAATATTATAAATCAAAAAGCTACCGAAGCAAAAACTAGAAAGGAGAATCTCGTATGAACAAAGAAATGACACAAGTTCCTAACAATTTCCCAACAATTTCACATGCATTTACTTAAAGTTGGAACACTAAAGAGAGAAATAATTACTATATATTAAAGTTGATGGAGAATGAACAATATTTTATATACTGTATACTAATAATAATAATAATTTATTTTTAAATTTTAATGTCAATACTTATACTTTAAATACAATACGTTTATAACTCACCTTGTTTCATTTAATTCGATTTTTCTTCTATAACCTGCGCTAATTAGATTAAAAAAAAATTGACTACCAAGATGTGTTTAAAATTTGTTTCTCAGTGTTACGGTATATGTTCTACGTTATTAGAACCGGTATCTATATTCGTTTTATGGCTTTCGAAGCAAAACATGTGTCATTATCATTTTACACATATCACGATTTTAATTTTGAGGCTTTCTCCGATATTTATCGTATTCCCTCCGTGCGAGAATTCCGCTAGTTTATAGCATTGGGTTAAATAATAAGTAGATTAATACTTGGGGCTGTTTGGTTGGTTAAGTGCTGAATCATTAAGAGGTCTGAATGGTTAAGATGTCTGAATGGTTAAGCGCTGAATCATTAAGTTGGTCATCTTAATGGTTAGTTTTCTTGTCCCACGTTGGTAGGGGAGCTTCATTAAGCCTAGTTCAGTGCTTAATGGTTCAGTGCTTAATGGTTTAACAACATCCCAAATCTTAATGATTCAGACTTAACCATTCCATTCAGAAGCTGAAACAAACACACTGAATACTGAATCATTCAGTGCTGAATGGTTAAAAGCCTTATTAAAAGGCTACCAAACAACCCCTTGGTATCAATAATAAGGTGGTCATTAGAATTAGTTGACCCATGACCGAGACCGAATCACCTTGTCGGCGGTTACTTGTGGCGCTTTCCTATAAATACCCCTATCCCTCCCCATCAAACAACACACAAACATAAACATGACTACACACATCGACACTCTTTGGCTATTTGCACTCGCTTCTAAATCTAAATGCACTTCCAATAATATCTTCCTCTTCTTTACCATCTTCGCTCTATCCTATTTCATCAACTGCTTGTTTCAATGGGCCCATCCTGGCGGCCTAGCTTGGTCCAAACTCAAACCCAAATCCACCATCCCCGGCCCAAGAGGCTTCCCACTTATAGGTAGCATGCACCTCATGTCTGGTCTCGCCCACCGTAAACTAGCTCGCGCAGCAAAATATTGTGGCGCGAGCCGGTTAATGGCTTTTAGCGTGGGCGAGACGCGCATGATTGTCACATGCAACCCTGAAGTGGCTAAAGATATTCTTAACAGCTCGGCTTTTGCTGACCGTCCTGTGAAGGAGTCGGCTTATAGCTTGATGTTCAACCGAGCCATCGGGTTTGCGCCTTATGGTGTTTACTGGCGAACGTTACGAAGGATCGCGGCTACGCATCTTTTCTGTCCTAAGCAGATTAAGGTTTCTGAAGGACAGAGGACTGTGGTCGCGGTTCAAATGATGGACATGTTTCGCGACCAACAGAACCGAACACGTTCGGTTTGTGTTCGCGATGTGTTGAAGCGAGCTTCGTTAAGTAATATGATGTGGTCGGTGTTTGGTAAGAAGTACCGAGTTGACTCCAACGACCATGACTCGGTTGAGCTAAGGAAGTTAGTGGATGAAGGGTATGAGCTTTTGGGTGTACTTAACTGGACTGACCATCTTCCATGGTTGGCCGATTTTGACCCGCAAGGGGTTCGATCTAGGTGCTATAAACTCGTTCCGAAAGTTAACGAGTTTGTGAAACGGATCATCGAAGAGCACCGAGCTCGACCTTCCCAAGTTAGCGGTGACTTCACTGACGTCTTATTGTCGCTCGAAGGACCCGATAAGTTATCCGAACCAGACATGATCGCGGTACTTTGGGTAAGCTTGTTTTCATTAGTTCTTGTATGGATAACTCATCAGAGCAAAGCGTACAATATATTAACCAATCTCATCTAAAGGATCAAAATGTTAAAAAAAGGTGTATATGTATGAAAAAATAAAAATTAATTAGCAACAATATTCTCCAAATATGTTACAAGTTATTACAAATATAAGGCCTTTTTTGAAAAACATGTAATTAAGCTCCAAAACTTGACCATCACGTTATGGTTACTGTGTTTGACATGTTCCGTTATTCTTACTATATTTAGTAACCTTAATAAATCAAAATAATTAATTGTTAAAAAAATATCAACAGGAAATGATATTTAGAGGAACCGACACAGTAGCAGTGCTGATTGAATGGATTCTAGCAAGGTTGGTTCTTCACGTGGATGTTCAAGTAAAGATCCAAGAAGAGCTACATAGGATAGTGGGTAGGTCACGTGCGGTGACGGAAGCTGACGTCACCAATTTGATGTACCTACCCGCAGTTGTGAAAGAAGTTCTTAGGCTACATCCACCGGGCCCACTTCTCTCATGGGCCCGTCTGGCCATCACAGACACAGTCATAGACGGTCATCAAGTACCGGCTGGAACAACGGCAATGGTAAACATGTGGGCCATAACTCGGGACCCTGAAATTTGGAACGACCCACTAGAGTTTCGACCAGAGAGGTTCTTGAATGAAAATGAAGGGTTGGTAGATATGTCGGTGATGGGTTCGGACTTGAGATTGGCTCCGTTTGGGTCGGGTCGAAGAAGTTGCCCGGGGAAGGGTCTTGGGCTGGCGACAGTTAGCTTTTGGGTGGCGTCATTGTTACAGGAGTTTGAGTTTGGAAGGTGTGATGGGTACGACGTTGACTTGTCGGAGGTTTTGAAGTTGTCTAGTGAAATGGCGACCCCACTTCATGTTAGTTTGCGATCAAGACCTGACCCATCCCCACTTGAGGTTTAAAATACTAAAACAAGGAAAGTAAAAAACGAATGGGATATTGACGGTGTGTGTCAAGTTATGCACTTTGCGGTTTTTAATATATGTTATATGTTTTATAAGGGTTTATATTAATTAATGTATGTATATGTAACTTTGGTTATATTAATTGTGGATGTATATACTACTATTTGTGAAATGCATCTATATAAGTTTAATTAAGCAAGCCCAAATGGAAACATAAGGGTACTGAATATTTGTGGATAAGAAACCCAACCCGTGTATGATGTGTCGATGACTATTGAGTTGAGTTGGCCCAATTTATGGTAGTAAAAAATCTTCATAGAGTAGGCAGAGATACTCTAAAAAATGGGTTTTGCCATGAGAAGGATTGTGGAAATGACATTTGACACCCCTTAAACTTAGGTTAAAGACATTTTGGTCTAATGACATAAACTTTCACCCTTTTATTTTCTCAAAATCAAACAAAAAAATCTAGTAAAAAAAATTAGTAAAAAAATCCAGCACAAAAAATTTAATACAAAAAATCTAGCACAAATATTGTAGTTAAAAAAAAGAGAAAATTACCCAGTTAGTCCCTATGGTTTACCTCTAGTTTCACCTTCAGGTACTAAGGTTTCAAAGTTTCAGGTTAGGTGTTTAACTTAATCTTTTGTAACATAATTGAGGTTTAGTGCTAACCACCGTTAAAACATAACGGATTTGATATTCACGTGATAAACACGTGAGGGCAATTATGTCTTTTCAAGTTTTGTGATATTTTAATGTATTTAAACCCTTTAAAAACCCCAGACTTCATCATTCATCATCATCACCCTCAACCTGAACGACTTGAAGAACAATCAACATCAACAATGGATCATCAATGCTTCTGTGGAATGGTGGCTAATGTTCAAACGTTGTGGACTGACCTCAACCCTGGACGCCGGTTCAAGTGTTGTCCCCAAATGGTATGTGTAACACCTCAACTGATGGCGGAATCATCGAGGTGCCACGTAGTGATGATTGTTCAAAAGCTCATGGTACTAACAGGTCCGTAAATGGATTTATGCGCTATGCTTGCCTATGCCAGAAAACCCAGTGTACAGGCGTCCACCCTTCCAGATTGCACGTGTCCTTATCACACTCATTAAAGTTCAACAACTTCGAAGGAGTAAAATAAGAGTAGATATTATGTCTAAGAGTGTGTTCATAAAAGGTACTGCTCCCGTTCTATGATGATGTAAACTTTCCACTCCCTGTAGGACACCATCTCTATGCACCATGATGAAAGATGAGAAGAATGGAGAGAGAGAAGAAGGGAAAGATGGAAGAAGGAAAGTAGAGGGAAATGAGGGGTAGGGTAGTTTAGGAAATATTATCCATGAAAGTTGAAGTTCGGTTATAGTCTAGGCCAATTTATCTAATAACCTAGTTCCCTATAACCATGGCTCTGATACCAATCTGTAACACCCCAACCGATGGCGGAATCATCGAGGTACCACGTAGTGACGATTGTTCAAAAGCTCATGGTACTAAAATGTAAATATTATTGAATAAACCAAAATTGTCTTACATGGGAATGGAAATACATTGTCTAAATGAAATGTAAATATTGAAATAACTGAATTAAATTAAAGCACTAAATGTCTCTTGTTAAAGCACTAGATCAAACTGCACCTGAAACATGTACAAAATAGATTTGGTCAACATATGAAATGTTGGTGAGCATTCCTAATTTTGATATATATAGTAGGTTAAAAAGTTATACAATTCAAGTGCAAGCTACAGTGCAATTATGTAAACTATGTATCATACAAATGAGCGAAATCAACCCTGTGACTGTATAATGTACTGTATGAACTGTAGTGTACTTATCCAATAAATGGATAAAAAGCTTAACACTGGCCACGGATTCTCCGATGAAAAAGGGGGAGAATCAATCTAGGCGGGTTGTCAATCCAAATAGCGCTATCCAATGTTAAGGTCGGCTTGTACCATGTTAATGATTTCACTAAGTACAAATGTATTCCACATGTATTGTCTAAGCATAAAGCACGTTGTAAGCAATGCACATAGTACTAGAATTGTATTGTGAAAATGTAAACTTGTATTTGAAATTTGTAATAGTGTACATGTAACACCCCAAAAATGAATAAAAGTAAAAAGGGGATAGGAAGTACTCACAGTTCACGTAATAACTTGAAATTGAACTTGGACAACGAAATATGTGTTGGAAATTATCTCAAAGTATCAACCTAAAGAATTTGATAATGTGTAAGGGAAATAACTCCAGGATACATGTATTTCTAGGGTTTCAAATTGGGGATAAACGTTTATATGTTTATTAAACAATTTGTTCAATAAATATAAGAATTTTAATGAAAAAATAAACAAAAGTCTTTCTGTAAAATTTTAAGTTGAAAATAGTCACAACATAAGGTTTTAAGTATGAAAATAATTTTTATAAAATTATTTTCTTGAAAATAGAGGTCCTTCCCTTTTGGGTTTACCCTTTAACCGTAATGAGAGTATCATGTAAGTAATAGACATGGTTAGAGGTTCTTCCCTTTCGGGTTCACCTTCAACCGGTAAATTTCTGTTCACATCGTTGGGCTCTAAACACCTATATTGATAAACTCCGAGATTTACACCGTTCCCCTCGGATTAAAGAAATACTCTAAATCCGAGTCGTACGTGGGCACTGGCTTAGATCCCATACGAGTTATCAACTAGTATGTTCGTTGGCCATGACGATGAACAAAATAATGTAAAGTATAACAGGGTTTTGCTCAAAACAGGAAAGAAAATATGCATACCAAATATGCGTTCAAGTAAGTATATAAGTATAGCATAAAATTTCGATTGAAAGGATAGTATAATTCAAATCGAGTAAATCGCTCATTGCACAAAATGGAAGTAAACGAGTTGAACTCTTGCAAATAAGCAGTGTGAAAATAATCACAAATAACGTGCTAGAAATAACTATGAATAAAGTGGTGCAAAAATAAAATAATGAAATTTATGGCAGATGAGTGTGCATGGAACAGGTGTATAGCCTACTAGCATGCGAGTTAAAATCTAGTAATTTTACATATATGCGTTATACTATAAAAGACATTTAGCAACATTCGAATAAGAGGGTATGTCCATTGTTTAAACTAAAAGTTTTGCGACTGAAAGTGTGCGAGTGTAATAGGATAAATTTCCGTTTATCAAAAACGTAGTTTGCGCAATCTTTGTGATATAGTTGAAAGAATAGTAGTAATGCATGAGGATAACTTTTTAGTAACCGAAGTTTGTTTTAGATTCAAAACTGGTTCATTTGAAAAATCTTCGTAGATATGTGTTTACGAGGAGTCGAGTTTGAAAAATGTTATAAGGCTTATTATTAGTTGCAAGTTTCTTTCGAAAACATATATTGGATACGTCATATAAAAACAAAGGGTTTTCATTTGACTTGTAAAATATGCAATACAAGTTTATAAAATGCAAAATGAAAACATTTTTATGAAGTATGTGTAAATCTAATGTGTTTTAAAAGACCAAGATTTAAAATGACGTGAAGGTTGTGAATGATCCCAGATGCCTTGACGAATTTTTTTAAAAATAGAATTTTCTGTATTTAAACATTTCTTTAACTTGTGGGTTGAAAAGTCAATTTTTTTTTTAATTGTTATTAAATGTTGAGAAAATCTAAGTGTTACCCGTTTGGACTAGGTAAACTTGAAACCTTTTAATTGTCAACCTTTTACGAAATTTATACATCGAAAGATCTTTTGTTTGTAAGGATCGTTAAGGCATCTTTTTGGGCTCATAGCAGGCTACTTGTTTCAAGGCACAAGGTGTATAAAAAGTGTGTACTATTCTAGTGAATTCCAAAACTTTAGCGAGATTAAAAACGAGATGTAGAAATAGATCCCTGAGATGTGGAATTCACTCCTAACTCAAAGATGTTATTTCAAAATTGAAAATTATTATGGAATGAAACCAATCACTAAGTTATGGATATCACTCCCAGCTTAGTGTTTAAGTTCCTTTTTGAAAGAAATGCTCTTTGAGGTGTGGATGTCACTCCTATCTCAAAGACATATTCCTAAGATAAATAACATATAGAGGAGTGAAACCAATCACCAAGGTATGGATGTCACTCCTAACTTGGTGCTATCGTTTCGTTTGTGAAATACGAGCGTATTCTTTTCTAAGCAAAATACCAAAAAAATTAACGAGAAAGTATCATAGCAAAAATACCTAGAAAGAAAGTATAAGAATAAACAGGAATATACACGAGAGGACTCATGAAAGTAAGCTTAGTTATAGACTAGGCTAAAAGGCATTCTAATAACCTAATTCCCTATAACCATGGCTCTGATACCAATCTGTAACACCCCAACCGATGGCGGAATCATCGAGGTGTCACGTAGTGACGATTGTTCAAAAGCTAATGGTACTAAAATGTAAATATTTGATTATTGAATATTGTTTTACAACATGTGAAAATAAATACACAACAAAAATTGAGATAGTTGATTTATTTAGTCTAAGTCCAAAGTCCTATGTGAAGCGTCAAGCAGCTTATCCTGAAACATGCACGAAAATATATTTTGTCAACATATGATGTTGGTGAGTACTACCTAGCTTTGTACATATAGTATAAGTTTGAAAAGTAGTACAATTCATGTGTCTAGCATCACCAAGGCATTATGTAAACATGCAAGTAACCAAACAAGATAAAGATCACATGTAAAGTTTGTACAATGAAGTTGATAATGAGCACCTCAACACGCGTGAGTCTAAAAGAGCACCATAACATAAGTTATGTCCAAATGAGCACCGTAACATAAATTACGTCTAAATGAGCACCGTAACATAAGTTACGTCTATGTGTAAAGAGCACCATAACATAAGTTATGTCTAGATGTATGATTTTGTATGTAAGCTACGTTCATGTTCAAACATAAGCACAAAGATAAACAAGACACGTATATGAATTGTAAATGAATAAAATGTATGTGTAAATGAATATGAAAGTTTTGTATACTTGTGCATGAATCACCCCAAAAGTTGTAAAAGCGAAAAAGGGGATAAGTAATACTCACATTCACTAAATAGTTATGTCACTAAATCGTCGTGAGCGTGAAATGGCGAATCCCGAAGTCTCAACCTAAAAGTATGGTATATGTATAAGTGTTTGGACTTAAAGTAAGTCTAGGGTTTCTAGTCTAAGGCACTTAGGATGTCTAGTCTAATTTGGGGTTTAACTTGTAAATAATGATATATGTTGAAAATGCGACGTAAGTAAATATATATACTTGCTTGAAATAATATGACATATGAACTAAGGAATAAATATGAATAATAATATTATAAGTTCATAATTGAAAGTTATGAACTAAATTAAATGGTGGAAGTCACATAAATGTTAAATTATGTAACAACTTTGACTTGTTCAAAAAAAAATGTAACAACTTTGACTTGTTCAAAAAAAATGTAGCAACTTTGAAACATTAATTATTTGTATTTATTAATTTAAATACAACCAATTAATTAAGTTAGTCAAAGAAATTTTAAATAAGATAAATAATTTCAGTTTATACAATAATAGATTTATGAAGTCATAAAATGATCTAAATATTTCATAAATATTTTTAAATGACTTAATGAATATATAACCGCATAATTATCATAAATTCACATAAAAATTTTAAGTTAATCAAAATATCAAGAATTTTAATGAGAATAATGTATTATGAACCAAAATGGTCAAAAATAATTTTTAGATAATTTTTTTAACCAAAATGATTTTATATTATATTTATTGTCTAAAACTTAAATAAAGAATTAAATTCCATAAAAGTACAAAACTAATACAAATTTGGTAGCAAAAATCATAATCAGTATTCTAACATAATAAATAGGTTTTCCACAAATATTTACGTTAAAAAAAAACATTATATATGATTTTTAACGAAATAAGCATGATTTAATCAAAATAAAATTATTAAAACTATTGCAACGGCCACAAAATCAGAATAGAAACTATTTTCAGGTCATAAATATCATCTAGAAGCTAAGGTTAGAATTTCATGATTTTTTGATAACATGTGAATTAGTTATGAATCTTACAAGTTAATTATACTTTTAACTCAAAAATCCCAAATTGTTCATAAACACCCTAAAGCCCTAACTAGAAATTGAAACCCTAAAGTGTATGAATCATAAAATAACTATAATGCTATTGAAGAAATATATATGAAAAGAAAAAATAGTGAAAGTTGATTGAATATACTTACGGTTTTGCTTGTTCGATTAAGAAAAAAATAAGAATATATGAAAACCAAAGCAAAAATCTCCAAAATTCTTGAGGATGATGATGATATGAACTCAAAAGATGATACAAGATGAGATAAGTGAGAGTGTTTGTGTGTGAAACTCATGTTTGGATATTGAGGAAAAGAATGAGTAATTAGAAATATAATGAATGGTGTTTAATGTAATAATCAATTTTGGGAGTAATACTAGTAATTAGTTGACTAGAAAACTCATGAAACTTATTTTTGAGGTAATATAATTAGTCATAAAGTTTAAAAGAAATTGGTAATTTATTTTCTTATAAAAAGTTAACCTAGTTAATACAACTTAACTTAAAAGCTTCTAAAACTTTTTAAAACTAGAAATTTTTATAAAATCCATTTCGGATGACGTTTCAACATACACATTTGATGAAAATGTATACCCGATCCATGATAAAATTTTAGTTGGCTTTTAAAATTAAATTTGAAAACGAAAAAACTTACAGGGACTATAGTGGAAATATTTGAAGGGCTATTATTGTCAATTAGACGAAAGACGAGGGTGACGGATGTCACAGCCGAGTTTTGGAGTGTGTTTATGGGCTCCGAAATAAAAATGAAATAAAATGGGCTTGTGTGTTGAGTTGGTTATGGTTTGGGTTATGGATTAGGAATGGTAATAATAAAATATAAATCTATAATGACTAAAAATCTGAATTTTTTATTACTATTATTATTATTATTATTATTATTATTATTATTATTATTATTATTATTATTATTATTATAAAAAGTGACGGATGTCACAGTATGATCTGAAACCCTAAAATCCACCCCCTTTGTAATTTTCTGACATTTAATTGATTGTGATTTCATGCAGGAGTTAGGTGCCAATACTTTGTTTGGGTAGATCCCCCAATGTGTCGCAGGTCTGTGGAAATTATACTGGGGCTTTTGAGGGGTAGAAACATGCTTGAAAGACATGCAATGAACCTACAAGAAGAACTTCAAAGGAAGAAAAAGCAGCTGTTGATGACCAGGCTTATTGTCGTGGTTGTGTTGGTTATGTATTTCCTGTATTAGATGGTTTATAAGTGGGGAATGTCTTTTGGTCTTTTGGTTGGTTTAGGGGTAATGCAGAATTAGATGGTGTTGATGATGTCTTTTGGTCTTTTGTTAGTGTTGTATTTGGTCTTTTGGTTGGTTTAGGGGTACATGATGATGATGTAAATCAGTATAAATGTAATCCAGTTTCAAATGAATGAAAACTGAAATTTTGGTATGGATGTTGCTTGGTTTATATAATGATGATGATCATGATGATGTAAATGCAGTATCACAAATGGGTCATTGACAGGATTTATCAGTCCAAACAATGTGTAAACATAGAATGGGTCAAACACACATATGGGTCAAACATAGACTTTTGGAGGTAATTAACATTTCAAATGGGTCAATACACAAATGGTTAAGACATACACTATTGCAGCAGATTAACATTTCCAAATGGGTCAAAACAGGATTTATCATTCCAAAGTCAAAACATACCAAAACATACCAAAGTCTAGACATAAACAAACAGACCAAAGTCAAAACATACCAAAGTCTAGACATAAACAAACAGACCAAAGTCTAAACATAACAAACTGTGATCAACCTTCCCATTTGCAAGATTTTTTGTTGTGGCCTTGTTGTTTACACTTCCCACATTTCACAGTTCTTGGGGCCCCAGGTTTTTGCTGATCCATTTTGGTTGCCTCAGTTCCTGTTCCTTTGTTTAATGTAGATACACCTTGACCCTTGCATGATCTGCTGTTGTGACCTTTGTTTTTGCACTTCTTACAAGTTACAGTCTTCCCTTTCCTACTCAGCTTTCCACCAGCCACCATTTTCTCATCCTTCTCCAATGCTGATTTCTTCCTTTGCTTTTTTGGCCTCCCAATTGGAACATGGTGATATGGTTGTCTTAACTTCAAAGGACAATCTGATTTTGGCCACATGTTTCTACCATTAATGGGTCCTACTTTGTGTAAGTACACCTCTTTCCAAGTATCAAGTCTATAACAAGGATGGACCCATGTTTCTGGTATTTCAACCTGTTTTATACAACAACCTTAATAAACACATCTACATAATAAAAACAATATGAAAGCATAATAAAAACACTATACATATATATACCTGCTGTCCATTCATAGCCATGTTCCAGTTTGTTGCAACAGCATGTTTACATGGTATTCCTGTTAACTCCTAGTATCTGCATGAGCAAGTTTGGTCAATCACATCTACAATATATTGTTCCCCCAAAAAACCAGCAGACACTTCATAGAGTCTTCCACCATTCCAGTGAACACTTAGTTGAGCTGCTTCTTTCTTAATCTCTTCAAACTTTATTGCTATTTTAGGAGCCAATAAACCATCTGTTTTGTTAATCACCAACATCACATTAACTATTCTCCTCATTAAATACTCCCTAACATACTCCAAGGCAGTTATAATAGGCTTATCTCTACCATCAAGTAATCTTGCATTGAACACTTCACATAGATTGTTCAGTAAAATATCAGTATTAGCCCTACCTGTTGAAAATTGAAAACATGTTAAACATATGAACAACACCAGTTATAAACATAATACATCATTAGACATATAAACACAAACCTGAAAAATGACTTCTAGCCTAATGTTGTGGTGGAATCTGTTGTAACCATTGGAAAGCATCATCATTCATTGCTCTTAATTCTCCCATTAGTCTTTCAAAGTCTGGTCTTGTGGTGGCAGATGCTATATTCCAGAGCATGTCTTTGAAAGCCTTGCCCCTCCATTGCAATTTCATGTTTTGGTGGATATGCCTAAGGAAATATCTGTGTTCAGCACAAGGAAATACCTTTTGCAAGGCAGGGATAAGTCCCTTTTGTCTGTCTGATATGAATGTGAAATTGGAGTTCACATTTAGGTCCAAGTCATCTGCTAGAATCTCCAAAAACCATTCCCAAGAATTTAAACATTCTGATTCTACTATGGCATAAGCTATTGGATAGATACCATTGTTTGGATCCACACCTACAGCTATGAGCAGTTGACCAGGGAATGGTCCCTTCATAAAGCCCCATCCAACCTAATAAAGTCCCTTCTGCAAGCTTTAAATCCTTCTTTAAGTGGATCAAGACAAACATAAAATCTTTTAAACACTCTGAAATCAGAATCAGGATTGTTTTCAACTTCCACATCAAGTTTGACAGTTGACCCAGGGTTAGTTCTAAGCAACTCCAATCCATAGTCTCTCAACATACCATATTGAAGAGTAAAATCACCCATTACCTGTTCTGTGGCAGCAGCCTTTGCCCTGTATGCCTTCATTTTTGAGACTCCCATTTCATACTTTCTTTGCATTTGTTCTTGAATTGACTTAATAGGAATAGTTGGATTTGTCTCTATCTGCTGCACTATCTCTTTTGAAAGCCACTCAAAAGTGAATGCCTTAATAAATCTACTTTGAAGACATTTGTGTTCAGGGTTATAGGTTTGTATTTCCCATGTAGGCTCATTTTGTAACTTTGAAACATATAAGACCCAAGGGCATTTGTCTGCCTTTTCAATTGTTTTTCTACCCCCTTCCTTTTGACTTGGGCCCAGAACTGGTTCTTCACTTGGGCCTTTCATTGGGCCTTTACTTGGATCCTCACCTGCTGCAACTGAACTTTTAGTTATAAGTTTAATTTTGCCTTTACTTGGAACCTCATTAACATCACTTAACTTTTTAAACCTTGGAACAAAACCATTACAATTAACCCTGACCCTTACTTTATCATTTCTAGTAAACTTAAGCTCTCTCCTAGTTTCAACTACATGCCTTTTCACTAAGCCCTTCACTAATGTGTTACTAGCAAATCTTTGACCCACAAAAAACAACAAGTTCTCAGCACTATGTTTCTGCCTAAGTTTCCTTAACTTTCTTTTTCTTGTTTTGACAATGTCATCACCTGATGATGAGCTATCAAATGAATCATCATCTAACATTGTGTATTCATCTTCCACATCTACTTCCTTCCCTTTAAATAAATTGGGCTTAAATTCCACATTCTCTACTTCAACTATTTCCTTGCCTTCATTTTCTTCATTTGATTCATGTAAGTTGACCTTGAAATCCCTCATGTCTATTTCCTCTTCATCTATTACATTGGCTTCATCAACAATTTCATCATCAGACCCATTTTCCTGTTCTGCATCCCCATTCTCCTCTTCTTCATTCCCATTGTCCTGTTCTGCATCACCATTGTCCTCTTCTGCATCCCATTGTCCTATTCTGCATCCCCATTCTCATCTTCTAAATCCCTATTGTCAATAACCTGACTCTCTAATATTTCCTCCTTATTTGTAGGATTCATAACAACAGAAAATAGATCTTCAAATACTGCATCAATAACCTCCCTACCTTGAACATTATCAGCCCTTTTTATCATTACATTAGTTTCTCCAGTTTCAATGTAAACACATAACTCCTGATGTTTAGGCACATGCTTTACCATACTTACCACATCATGATAGGTTATTAAAGGGCGTAAACCAAAATCTAAATCATCGCCAGGTACCAAATAGTGGAAAAACCTAACACACCCATCATATCTTAGTTCTATTGCAATCTCATGCATTTCCAAAACAGAGAATTTAGATACGTTAAGCAAATCAACATGACTCACCTTACCATTCACATATTTTATCTCTGGAAACTCTGTATATACACCACCATGGTGTACCTTGAGACAAAACAACTCTTTATATATACCTGAAACAGAATAAAGATCATATTTTTATCAACAAAAAAAAATCCAACATTTTTACACTCTTTAACATTGATAATGAAAATACTTACGATATATATCATCATCGTAATCCAAATCATCGTCGTCTTTCCTAATCAACCAGTTTGTAAGCATATTGTTAAACCCTAAATTTTTTTTTTCGTCTGATGATTCTTCAACGTAACAGAGGAATGGAAGAAGTGTGATCGTTTTTTTGAACTGTTGTATGGCTATCGACGTGTTTGTCGTGGTACACGTAAAATTTCCCAATTACAACTATTGAATAGTGGCAAGAAGGTATCGAACACAGGGAGTGTAACACCCCAACCGATGGCGGAAACATCGGGATGTCACGTATTGATGATTGTTCAGTAGCTCATGGTGAATAATAAATTTCATTAAATAATTTAAATAAGTTACATACAATTGTTCTAAGAATTTGTACATCAAATTGAATAAAACTATATAAACATCTTCAAGCATCAAGTCAAATCTTCAAACAAGTAGAACCTGAAGCATGTTAAGTTGAAAATATTTTGGGTCAACAAAAGTTGGTGAGAGTTACATAGGTTTTGATAATCGAATAAAATTGTTGTGCAATTCATGTGTCATGGCAATCTAGTCCATATACGAAAACATACTAGAAGTAAATCGTGTGCATAATCAACCATTGTGACTGTTGTATTATGGTACATCCCATACGCTCATGGTTCACTCGTTTAAATTGCAGTAACAAACACCCACGTAACCTTTGTAGGAGGCACGTATCCGGGTGGGATTGTCAGTCCAATAGATCTATCAATGTATACCGTTTGGCTGATGAATGTTTATGCTAGAATTGTGCTTACCCTATTCATGTTCAAGACATAATGCAACATAGAAATACACATAGACACATTGATGATTGAATTGCATAAATAATGTTGTAACATGTTTCACCCCAAAAATGGTGATAAATAGAAAAGGGGCTATGTAAAACTCACCTTAGCAAAATGTTATATCTATTGAAAAATTGAATAATGGTGTTGCCCAAATGTATCAAGTATCACCCTATAATAAGGTAATAAAATGTCTAAGTCTATCAAGTCTATAAATGTATAAGTTTCTAGGGCTTCGAATTGGGGATAAATGCTTGTTTGATTAATATTAAAAATGTTTGATAATTGAGGGAATATTAATAAATAAATAACCAAAAATCTTTTTAGGAAATTTAAAGTTAAGATGGTCACAATAATGTATTTAAAGTGTTAAAATAATTTTTACAAAATTATTTTCTTTAAAATAGAATATTAATTCTATTTATAACAAATTGTCAAAATTTAACTTTAATATTTAAAGAATTATAAGTTTAAAATTTATATTTCTGTTCTAAATATTCAGAAATAATTTGTATAAAATTTTGGTGCAAAAATATTAAAAATTGGATTTATTATGATTTAATTATGATTAAAACTAACAAAAATTGATTAAAAATATTAAATAAATGATTTTTCAGAAATAAAAATCATTTCTGAAAAGTTTAATGTTATAAAAACTCAGGATAATTTTTGTGGAAATTAATAAGATTGTTTTGATATTTTTATAGATTTTTATAAATAAAATAGAATAAACTTGATTTATTTATTATATATATTAAATAAATAAATTTTTGAAAACTAAAAATTGTAGGTGAAGCATTTATATCAGATTAACTACAAGTAATTTTTTTAGAATTTATGAAAGAGTTTTAATATTTAAAAATGAATTTAAAAGATTATATGTATTACATATATTTATTTGCTAAAACATGAAAAAAAAGAAGTAAAAAGACGCCACTCGCCGGGACTCGAACCCGGGTGGCTCGGGTATGAGGCACCACACACAACCACTTGGTCCAGACCAGTGGTTGTGTTTGATTTCAGCTTGTATAAAATAAATAGGTTAATTACAATCGTGTTCTTCCCCAAAACACACAATTTTGAGCCCTAGATTTGCAATTGGACGATTCACACATCAATAACCAGATTAACCTTAGGGTTATTGATGTGTGGATGCCGAAGATTAAAACCCATCCAAAAATTCGTACTTACAATGTGGAATCGAGCTCGATTGGTTAGTCAAGCCAAAAGTCAAAAATACAATCGTGGAGCAAGATCAGCGTATAATTATGAAGAAATAGAGGTGGAGAAAGATGAAATGGCGAGTTGGGGATGCTCGTGAATGATCAATTTATAGTGTAAGGGCCGGGTGTTCGATATGGCAAATTTGTTGACCTCGTTTTTATAATTATGCGATTGCTTTGACAATTAATGTGATGGATTGATGATAATGGTGCGTGAAGTACGCGTAATAGGCTACTGAAGCTAATCTACAAATTCCTTTCCTTGATTGATGGAATCAAAATCAAAATTAATCCCTTTCCTTGTTCTTGTCTGTGCAGCAAACCAAAAGGGATAGACAAGAAGCCCAGAAGTTGTTATAAATAACTAATAGTTTGGGTTAGAAACAAGATGTTGGTGTGGCTCAGTTGGTTTGTGGGTGTGTGTGGTGTGTGGTTGGCTGGTTCGAGACCCGGCTGGAACAACCATTTTTTTTTCTTTTAAAAACAGTGAAGGGGGTTAGTGGGCCGGACCAAAGCTTGTTGGGCTGGGTTTTGTGGGCTGAGGACACTGGGCTCCGGAATTTCTAAAGGAAAAAGGAAGGTGGGCTTGGGTTGTTGCTTGGGTTAAGAATGTTTAACCAACTAGTTTTATTGTTTCAACATTATTATGTATTATTTATTATTATTATTATTATCATTTATATATATATATATAAATATATAAATGTAATTATCATTGTATTGGGGTTCAAAATATCATCAAAAATAATAATAATAAGACTTGTCGTTAAATCCGTAACGTACATTTATTTAATGCGAAATGTTACAGGGAGTTTGTGGAAAATGTGCAATTTCTAGCTTTGTTAATTAACTAAAATTAAACTACTTAACAAAAAGTAAATGATTAAGATTTTTGGTTGTTTTGAGTTGAACTAAGATAACGACTAATTATCGATTCAAACTTAAAAGCGTTTCTTCAAATTATGAGATAATGACCATTCAAGGATCCGGTTTCTCTAAATACATGTGTGAATTTCAACTAGAAAGAGTTACATAGACATAACTCACGTACAAACAATTGTTGTGATAAAAGGGAACAAAGTACTCGGATTAAATTAACGCGAGGTTGTTTCCTAATGACCAATTAATCAATAACCAACCCCCAATCCTTCCCGTGATATCTCGATTGTTAGCAACACCAAGAACGTACGATAAAGACTAAGAATTAGTAAATTAATCAACACACTACAAGCAATTGTTCATACACCATAATAATCAAGCAAAGTACCAAATTATTATTCTAGAAATATAAGAAAAACACACACAAGAGTTTTAGAAAAACCTTCACCACGAATGATCACCAAATGTTTAGCCTAACATAGCTTGGTGAATCATCATAATCTTCAAATAATTGTTCATAAGAATTACAAACATTAGAAATGTTCTCCAATGATTAGTTTCAGCCAAATTTGCCCAAAAGTTGCTTAGAAACGTTCACAAGTGAGAAGATCCCCAAAAGACACCATAAATTCGTGTTTAATAGCAGGAGTTACAAGTTGGTGCAGAGGCCACCGTACCTTACGGTGGCTACCGTAAGGTACGGTGGATGTGAAAGTTGTTACGGTAGGTAGAGACTGAACAACGGTGGGAAATTTGTGTCCCGAAGCCACCGTACCTTACGGTGGCTACCGTAAGGTACGGTGGAGCCCTTTAAAAATCTTCAACTTTCTTTCTTGCATTCCACCTAGTTCTGATCCGTTCCGGTCCAATCCAAAGTTCGTAATTCTTCGTTTTTAGCTCCTTTTCACACCTGCAACCAAAGTACTCGTAGTCACCCAATTCCAAGCAATATCATGATCAAATGTGGTTAATATAAGCGTTTTAACAATATAGAGGGTTGTTCCTTGAACCACCCGTCAGCTATGAGAGACATAATCGTGAAAAGACATAATTGCCCTCACGTGTTTATCACGTGAATATCAAATCCGTTATGTTTTAACGGTGGTTAGCACTAAACCTCAATTATGTTACAAAAGATTAAGTTAAACACCCAATCTGAAACTTTGAAACCTTAGTACCTGAAGGTGAAACTAGAGGTAAACCACAGGGACTAACTGGGTAATTTTCTTTAAAAATAATTAGTACAAAAATCCAGCACAAAAAAATTTACACAAGAAATTTAGCATAAAAATATAACACAAAAAATACAATACAAAAATGTTATAAAACAAACAAGACTGGAACATCCACTAGCTTGGTCTAGTGACAACGGTGTGCGACTCTCATTCAAAAGGTGTTGGGTTCTAGTCTAATTTGAGACAAGAGAACTATTATAAGTGAAGAAAGAGAATTAACCGCTCAAAAAAACGCAAGACCGGAACAACATATGAAAGTTATGTGACTTTAAAATAGGGTGATCAGGCTTGAGCTCGGCTCGTTGGTCATTTCTTAAGCTCGAGCTCGGCTCAGACTCGATTCGTTTATTATCTATTAGTTAATATATTAAATAAAAATAATATAAATCATAGTTTGTTTAGGCTCGTGAGCTCGATAAGTGAAGCTGGAGCTCGGGATCATTTACTAAAAAAATTAGATGAGGGGTAAATATTATTAAATATTAAATACTAAATACTAAAAAACTAATATTATACTAGCTAAGGCTCGACGAGGCTAAAGAGCTTAACATGCCAGGCTCAAGCTCGGGCTCGATAAATAAACGAGCTTTGTTTTGAGCTCGTGCTCGATAAGACTTGGCTCGTTTCGAGCTTTTCACTGAGCTGAGCTCGAGTAGTTCGCGAACGGCTCATGTCGTTTGCATCCCTACTTTAAAAAGATAAAATCGTATGGGTGACTTTATTTAAGCAGGTGAAAATCTTAATTAATCTATACTATCTATACCTATATCTATATCTGTATCTACATCTATATCTATCCATATCCATACTATATTATAAAGCATTTGACAATGACTTCTTAAATTTTAAGAGATACACGTATAATTGCTTATTATACAACACCCAATACATATAATAACTACTTTTGGGGGGAAATTTTGTCTTTAAAACACCATATTTAATCAAAATGAAGTCAAGAGTTAAGTGATGTTTATGAGAACTCATGACATTTAATTCTATAATTACTTGGAACCCATTAAATATAAAACATATAAAAGATCAATTATAATGCTACATGTTTTGTGATAAAAAATTTTTTATAAAAATTAGGAACTTTATAAAAGTTAAAGTTTTATAAATTTGATAATACTATAAGAAATAGAGAAATCAAAATGAAAACTATGTTTTTAATCATGAGATAACGGTTTGCATTTTGAAATTATTAAGTTATATTGATACACCTAAACATGCCTAATCTTATCTAAACTATATGTCACCGGATTCTATGACCAGAGAAGAAAATTTTCGTTTATAATTAAATCCCAAACAAATGTTTCACGTAATTATGGTAAATTGATCATATGATTAAATTAGATAGAAGTGAATTTTATTCTACATAAGGCATTTGACATATTGTAACATGCGAAAAGTCATATCAAATTTTACGATGATTTTAATATATTGTAAATTTGGTTGAATGATTATTAATAAAAAAAAAACTCTGGAGTTTGCCAGATAAGTATTATTTGATTATTTGTGTTACAAAAATATTATTATAAAATCGTTTATTCCTAATACTTTAGGGATAGAGAATTGAAAATGGAAATATATGTTATGGAGAAAATTTGTCTCATATTCTTAATTTTTTTTATATGAAATAAGTCCAACTTATGTTGTTGATAATATTATCTAATGTTTAGAAGAACAAGAAAGGAGAAGTTACTATATTGGTTATATTTTTATTTCCGTTTGAATGTAAGTATCGTTTAAAACATAATTGTGTGTGGTTATATACAATTCATCTAAGCATAAGCGAACAAGTCATGAAAGTTTTTTGTTTTTGTTTTTTTATTTCGTTTTTTATGTTGTCATGTTACGGTTCCGACTTACTTAGTTTGTTCAAACATAATTTTGAACTTTTTTAATATGGCGAGTTAACTCACCGCCACACGTGTGTTTGAGTCAGTGTTTTTTCACTTAATTTTTGTTCGGTTTAACGGTCTCGTCGCAACGCGCGGGTTTCCCACTAGTACTATATTATAAAACATTTGACAAGGACTTCTTAAAACTTAAGAGGTATAAGTTTATTTGCTAATGATACAACATATAATGCATATAATAACTACTTTTTGGGGGCAGATTTGTCTTTTAAAACACTACATTTAATCATAAGAAAGTCAAGTGTCAAGAGATGTCATTCTTATGTAATCCATCGTATCGGTTACAATAAATTTCATTATCATTTAGGGGGAGGATCATTTGAGAAGAATTTCGATTTGAGAAGAAAAAGAAGAAATAACATTAAATACCTTAACTCATTTCACATTAATTATTCAATTAATTACTTTTAAATATTTTATCTTACACACATCAAAACTTGTCCTACACATATCAAAATTCATCCTACACATATCGAAATTGTCATACTTTTATCCTACACATATCAAAATTATCATTATTTTTATCCTACACATGTGGAAATTCATCCTATACATACCGAAATTTATCCTTTATTATAAATTATCTTTGCTTTAAAGATATATATTTAAAAATGAATTATGATTTCATTTATTTAACTAGTTTATGGGAGTTACAAAAACTTAAAAATTTATTTAACATTAAATACAACTATTAAAATGGAAGATTTTATTGGTCTAAATTTATTTTTTTTCTTTTTACAAGAAAACTTCTTTTCATTTGAACTCTCCACTTATTTTTTTTTTATTTTTTTTTGAACGACCAACTAATTGGAATCACTCATGGAACATTGGAGTATCATCATGCCACCAATGTTGCCACGCGATCATATTCCACCACCAAGTCACCAATTCAGGAGGAAACTCATAATTATGAGAAAACCCCTCTGTGAGATTCGAACCCAGGACCTTATGGTCCCTAAATCTTATCTCATCACCAAGATGCCGCTGGGCTATAATGCCTTTGGCTGAACTCTCCACTTATCATTTAATGGATCATCACACTTGTTCATATGGAAACTTTTTTATTGATTTTGAATCAGTTTTCTTTTAAAGTACCATGTTCTTTCGATTTAGTCAAATCAACCTACTAGGAATTATTATATCAAAGATCGTCTCAGATCAAAATATTGAGATAACATTACTCATAGTCCTAATCGAAAGTTTTGGTTTTGGTTATGGCTCAAAGCTAATCTGAACCAAACAACAGTGTATGCACACCCTAAAATCACCAATCAAAGTGTTGTGATCCTTGCCGTAACGCACGGGCAACTCACTAGTATCTTATGATGCATTTATAGAGGTTGGATGGAAATAGATGGAAATTTGAAACAACTTCGTTCGGTTTTTTTTTTTTTTAGGAAAACTGGATAGGCAAATGTTGCATTTTTGACTTATTTATTATTATTTTTTTAAGAAATCTGGATAGGCAAATGTTGCATTTTTTTACCTTTTTTTTTCATCCGTTTAATTAGGGGTGTAACTGATGTAGAGCCAGAGGCATTAGGCAAAGCATCTTGGGAGACAGGGGCCGGTCCTCACCGTTTTTAGCTCAGTAGTGATAGGTTCGTGATTTTCGTATTTAATTTTTATATGTATTAGAGTTTAGCCCCCTACCAATTTGATTTTACGACCTCTACCGATTTGATTTCTTGGCTCCATCAACAAGAAAACCTTGGTAATTCTGAAGCTCTAAAACCACATTCAAACACTAATGAAGATTATGTTAAACATTTAGAAAGAGATCCAAAAAAACGAAAGCTAATGTGGGAATATCTGGTTAATGAAAGAAAAAAAAATAAGACGTGTTTATTTTTCTTTAGGAGCTTACCAAATAAAACATAAAGAGAAAGAGAAAAAGTATATATTTAGAGTTATTATTGTTTATTTGTTTGATCCGACCCGACCCGAATTTATCCGCTGACCCGAACATATAACCCGAAACATAACGATAGAAAAAAAGTTTGGGTCTTGTAGTTTTCGGCCCCTACCACTTGTTTTTTAAAGCTTCGTCACTGTGTGGAGCGGCTTGCGAACTACTTTAAATTGGATCGGTAAAAAGCTTGAATGAGATATGGAGGAAATAAAACAAACTTTTTCTTCCGTTTCTCTCCCTTTCCCTTCTTAAGAAAACCTTGGAACACGATTTTTTCCATGTATCCTTTTAAATCCTTTCTTTTCCTTTGTTAAATGAAACTAAGGACCAGATACACAATTAACCGTCTGCTTAATTAAAGAACAGTATACTTTTGGCAAAATTTCTAATATTTTGGCTGTGAAGTATGCTATTTACTAGACCTGGCAATTTCAACCCATCTAGTTGAGTTTGGGTTGTTTTAAGTTTAAAATTTGATTTTGTGGGTTAAAATGGGTTTAGTATAATTTTCAAGAGGGTTAGGATGGGTAATTTTAATTGTAGAAAATAAGTAAATGGGTCAGGATGGGTATGTCAAAAAAAAAAAAAAAAAAAACAAAAACAAATGGGTCTGGATGGGTATTTTTATATAACTATATACAAATCTGAATTAAAACTCACCCAACACTAAAAGCGTTAATGCCTCATAGAAATCAATGTCATTAAAAACAAAAAATTATATCTTTTGCATTTGTTGATCACCCCAGTCGGTTCGAAACCATTCGGGTTGTTAACGGACGACAATATCGAAACAACTCGAGTCGTTAACGAGACCGATTTCATCGAAACGGTTTGAGTCGTTAGCGGGTTTGATCGAGTGCAAACGGTCTGGGTTGTTGACCGGCCCGTTCAGATCGAAATGGTCTGGTCTTTGACGGGCCCGTTCGGGTCGAAACGGTCCGTGTTACTAACGAGATCCGTCAGGCCGAAACGGTCCGAGTCGCTAACGGGCACGGTCGGGTCGAAACAGTACGGGTCGCTACGGTCCGGGTCGCTACCGGGCCCGACCGGGTTGAAACGGTCTGGTCACTACGGGACGGGTCAGGTTGAAACGGTCTGGGTCGTTATCGGGCCCGGTCGGGTCGAAACAGTCCGGGTCGCTATCGGGCCCGGCCGGGTAGAAAAAGTATGGGTCGCTACGGGACGGGTCAGGTTGAAACGGTCTGGGTCGTTACCAGGCCCGGTCGGGTGGAAACGGTCCGGGTCGCTACCGGGCCCGACAGGGTCGAAATAGTACGGGTCGCTACGGGACAGGTCATGTTGAAACGGTCTGGATCGTTATACGGCCCGGTCGGGTGGAAACAGTCCGGGTCGCTACGGGACGGGTCAGGTTGAAACGGTCCGGGTCGCTACCGGGCCCGGCCGGGTCGAAACGGTCCAGGTCCCTACGGGACGGGTCAGGTTGAAACGGTCTGGGTCGTTACCGGGCCTGGTTGGGTCGAAACGGTCCGGGTCGCTACCGGGCCCGGCCGGGTCGAAACAGTCTAGATCGCTACGGGACAGGTCAGATTGAAACGGTCTGGGTCGTTATCGGGCCCGGTCGGGTGGAAACAGTCCGGGTCGCTACGGGACGGGTCAGGTTAAAACGGTCCGGGTCGATACCGGGCCCGACCGGGTCGAAACGGTCCAGGTCCCTACGGGACGGGTCAGGTTGAAACGGTCTGGTCGTTACCGGGCCCGGTTGGGTCGAAACGGTCCGGGTCGCTACCGGGCCCGGCCGGGTCGAAACAGTCCGGGTCGCTACGGGATGGGTCAGGTTGAAACGGTCCGGGTGGCTACCGGGCCCGGCCAGGTCGAAACAGTCTGGGTCGCTACGGGATGGGTCAGGTTGAAACGGTCTGGGTCGCACCGTGCCCGGTCGAGTCGTAATGGTCCAGGTTGTTAACCAGCCCGATAGGGTCGAACCGGTCCGGTTTGAAATGAAATATTTCGGATCCCTTAAAATTTTATTTTTAAGTTTATTTTTGTTTTTTTATTTTAAATTTGTTTTTTTCCTTTTTTTTATTTTTTTTTACTTTTTAATTTTTTATTGTTATTTTCATTTTTTATTTTAAAATTTTAATCTATTTTAACGTGAACCTATCTAATCCAAACCATCCAGACCTAAACCCATACTGACCTAACCCATCCTAACCTATATTTTTAATTTACCCATCTTGACCCAAACCCATCCTAACTCAAACTCATCAACCAAACCAACCCAACCTACCCATATTGTCACCTCTACTATTTACCATCAAGGTGTCTTGCACTTGGGAACAAATAATTTAGTCTGTTTTTTAAACGATAAATGTTACTCTTGTACACAAATAATCCTAGATTATTCGCCCTTAATCAGGTTTGAACATGTAACATTCCCTTTTAAGAGACATGTACTAAGTGGGCTAATTCCACGTTCACACGAATAATTTATTCGTAATAATAAATCTATTAATATATATAAAAGAATTGAACATTGCTGACGTGGCGTGCAATGGTGCCTTCAACCTCTCCATAAAACTGTCACGTGGCATCATAATTGAAAGATTTTAGTGTTTTTGAATTATTTCATTTTTTAATTAAATTGAGTTATTTTAGGAAAAAAGAATTTAAAAATAAATTTAAAATTTTCTCTCTCATATTTTCTCCCATAATTTTTAAACGTTTATATCTTTTATATACGAGATTTTTTAAAGAAAAAAAATTACACCAAATTAACGAGCGTTTTATTATCTTTCCAACGAGTACCATAGTGCTATATAAAAAACGGAGAAAAAATCGACTATTTTTTGTGGGGTTTCATTCATACAGAAAAAAAACACACAAAGTGTTCATGTTATTCATTAATCATTTTTTTTTTTAAAACCAGGTTCTTATCTACGATGTTGAAAATCAGCCCAATCGCCATGTTATCATTGGAATTTTACTAGGTATACTTCATCAAGAGAAGCTAGGAGAAAGAATCGCGCAACACTGCAACACATGGTGTCAGCTTATAGCAATGTTATTTTTTTATTTATTTAATTACAAGAGTAATAATTATTACTATTAGTATTAGTATTATTACAATGGTTATATTTTTCAACCCCAGGACGCTCCCGGGAAGAATTGATAGTTGCTGGCGTGGCGTTCAATGGTGGCCTCAACCATCTCTTGATTATGCAACGTGGCATAATGAGATGCAATGGTTACAACTTTCAACTTAAGTGTTTGTTTAGTTGATTAGGTTAGGAATTATAAGAGCCATTAGAATGTGAGAAATTAGAGAGATGTGATGAGTTTTTGAATAGTTGCAGCTTACATAAGTGATTCTTTAAATAATTATTGATTAGGTTTTAGATTAGGGAATATAAGTTATTACTGATTAGAATACTATGAACATGCAATGATGGAGAGATTTTATGGTTAGTTAACTTGAGCCATTTGCAATAGGTTATCACATAAAATTAGATTTTTCAACCCCGGGACCCTCCCGGGATAATCAGCTAGTTTAATATATTCCGTAGCAACTACCGCCCATAAACAAAAACGCCGACTACAACATGCCGACATTATGACGTGAGTTCTCTAGAGTATACCAATTGCTATAATTAGTAACGTAATCCTTGGATCTCCAGCGTCTTTGGAATAATTTGTGGCAGACGACAACTTATCTTGTTCTGCATTTGTATTAATTTAACCAACTCTCACTGAATACCTCTTGTTTCCTTTTCAACATGACATATTTTACAAGTTAACTACTACAAAGGTCGTCATCAACCATTTTTAAAACAATTGATCGTTTCTAACACCCAACAGCTTCCATTTTTAACGACAAAGACTCATTCCTAGATACCCTCTTTTATTAAAGTATCAGATTAATTATGAAAATAGACATTTACATTGTTTAATTCGCCTATCACTTTTACGTATTATTAAAATATAATGGATCTTTTTAATAGTTCTATCCTATCTAATCTAGAACATAAAAGGCTACAATTTAATTGGTTGAAACAAAAAATCATTTTAATTGCCAGCAAAGAAGTGAATGGATTTAAGAATCAAAAGCTAGTTTTGTATTATTGAATTAATATATATGTGCGTGTGTGTGTAAGTGAAACCACCAAGACGATGCTGGTCTTTGTCCCTTTGCTTTGGGCGCTTTCCTTGAACTTTCGGTTATCCATCGTACTAACCACACTGCTAGAATACTGCATTTTTTCCAACGTGAATTTTCGACAATAAATTAAAGGTCTACGAATCTTGATTGGTTGTGGTCTTTAATGAAAACGTATAATGGCTAAGAAGGTATATTAACAATCAACTTAGAGGGTGTTTGGATTGCGTTTTGAATCTAATTTTTAGATTATTGTGTCTTGAAAACAAATATAATCAATTTTTAGTGATTGGGATTGCGTTTTGAAAACGCTAAAAACCAGTTTTTTAGGCTACCAAAACGCAATAATCTATAAGCAGCTCCACCCCTGCTTTTCCAAAACGCATAATCTGTTTTGAATAATCAATCCCAAACACCCCTTAATTGGTCATGTGTTATGTATGTATTCGCGAGTCGAGTGACACAAACATTTTAGGACATTTTGAAAAGGGTCTGTCTATTGGCACCCCCTCAGCTTCTATTTAAACCCCCCTCCCAGGCGTCTCGCTTAGGCCTAAGCGAGACGCTTGGGTCACATTAATTACTAATCAGTACGAGGTTGCATACTAATCAGTTGAGGTTGCATGGGAGTTTGAAAAAAGGGGGGGCAAGCGCCTCGCTTAGGCCTAAGCGAGGCGCTTGGCCACAGGGGGGATGAATCTGGACATTTTGATGTTGGGAAGGTTTTGGTTTGGATTTTTTTTGTTTTTTGTTTTTTTTGTTTGTTTTGAAGTGTTTTTTTTTTTTTTTTTTTTGAAGTGTTTATTTTTTTTTGTTTTTTACTTTTTTATCTATTTAGGGTCTTTATCTATTGTAATTTTTTTAAATTTAAAAATTCTAAAAACACCGAAATAACCCGTGTTTTTTTTTTTAAATCGTTTTTATTGATTTAGGGTATTTATCTATTGTAATTTTTTAAAATTTAAAAACAACGTAATGACCCTAATCAAACTATAATTAATCAAGTAATCCCAACTTTAACCTATTAATAAAGTGTTCGATTGTCACTATGACTGGATAAATTATTCACGGAGAAGACCTCGTCGAAGAAAGATTGAACGAATTCGCGACTTTTGATACGAATATGGTGGTTGATGGTCAACGTGGCGTCGTTTTGGTTCATAACATGTGATTTGTATTTGGTTTGGGATTGAAAGGGTTGAGTGATCTTTTAACGTTTATAATCGAATGTTTACTGTTTGGATCTCATTGGTTTTACTGGCTTGCAATTTATAATTTGGTTTTAGTTCGTTTATTATTTATGGGTTTAGTATTTATTAGACAATTAAACATTCAAAACACACAACATATATAAACAAACGATCAAAATGCATAATAATAAAAGGTAAAAAGAGTAATAAGTTTTGTCCATACACATCATAAAAAAAATACAAATAAAAGAAGTCTACTGTGGCGGTGGTGGTGGGGCCCCCTCTGCTGGTCCACGGTGTGGTGGTGGGCGTAACTCTACCTGCCAATGCCTCGCCATCGCCTGCATCGAGTCAACCGTCCACTCCTGAATGTCCCGGAGCTCACCGATGCGGCGATCCATGTCCTCTGCCACGAAACGCGCAGCAGGAGTGAGGTCATCATATATATGACGGGGGTACTGCTGCTGTGGTCGCGGCGGAGGAGGTGGGGGGGCGTCATCGTCGTCAGCACCGTCGTCCACACCCGCCATCTCTACCAGGAGAGGCTCTCCCGGACGCACCTCAACGTAGGGCGGTATATCAGCGAGGGTAGGAAGGGGGCCCGGCAAAAAAGCCTTCTTGGTTCCGTATGCTCGAAACCGATGCACACCCTTCGAGACCTCGAAGAGGATCCCCATGCTCCGGACATTGGCGTCAGCGAGCTCTGCCGATGGGATCGCGGGCAGCAAGCGAGGGTCGGTTTCTGGCGAGAAACCCAGCTGACGCGCAATGTGAGTGACGAACGCCCCGCCATAGAGATGTGCGCGAGTCTGGCGCTTGTTGCAGCACTTAAAGTAGTCGACCAGGGACGCGGCTAGGTTGCACGGCTGCCGCATAATCAAACAGTACAAAAAGAAAAGGTCACTCTGGTTGACCTTCTCCCGACTGTTCCCCCGTCCTACGATAGAGGTGGCGATCGCATGCTGAAAGTAAATGTGTAGGGGGTCCCTAATCGACGTCGCCTTCGCAGTATTTGCGCCAAACTGCGACTTGGAGATGAACCTCCAAAACCTGACCAGGGTCGGCCTATCCACCGTAATGAGACCATCCCGGTACAACGCAGACTCGGTCTCCGGGGCTGTGTACAACCCCGAAGCAACAGCAAACTCCTGCAAAAAATAATTGTAAATATTAACAACTTTGGTAACATAATAATAAAATGACAGATAATTGAAATAACATACCTCATAGGTCATCTCATGCCAACTCCTCGCCTAACCGAAATCGGATGGGGCGAAAAGTCTGAGCCGGGTTCGGGTTGTCGGACGGATCCAGAACCACGAACGACGACATAAACTCTATCGTCAAAGCCTGGTAAGAAGGCTGCTCGGCTATGTCAAAGAGACGACGCCAAGGAGTGTCAGACCCCACATAGTCGTGAGCCCTACCCACGTCGCCGACCCTCTCCAGAAGCGACCAACTAATGTACATCTGAGGGTCGACAGCCATATGACACATCTTCATGCAGCAGCGCCGCGCATCGTCAAGCCCCTCCTCAAACTCCAGGTAGGGGTGGCCCAGTAAGGGGTCCGGTGGTGGACCCCGTCGCCTCTTCTTCGACGAAGGCCCCGGTGCAGACGACCCAGCGTCATCATCACCACCAAAAACATCCTCAACAAAATCTGGCTCCATATCCATATCTATGTAAACAATAATTTCAATCACTAATGATAATAACAGTAATAATAATAATAAAAAAAATAGGGTCGTTCTAATTAAACCCCCAAACTTCGTATATTTATGTACGCTTTATATCATGCCAAAATAAAGTTTGAATAGCGTTTATTTGAAAAACATAGTTTCTTTTATACAAAATAATATATTTTGAACATCCGATATGTTTCTTATATTTTATAAAAATTTGGGCAGAGTCTCCTCTGTTTTTATAAGAAACCAGACAACACACGTCGTCCATTGTATCCCACAACATCAATTGTCCATAATAATAATAATCGTAATAATAATAATATTAGTAATAATCGTAATATTAATAATAATAATAATATTAGTAATAATAATAATAATAATAATAATAATAATAATAATCGTAATAATAATAATAATAATAATAATAATCGTAATAATAATAATAATAAGAATAATAATAATAATAATAATAATATTAGTAATAATAATAATAATAATAATCGTAATAATAATAATCGTAATAATAATAATAATAATAATCGTAATAATAATAATAATAATAATAATAGTAATAATAATAATAATCGTAATAATAATAATAATAATATTAGTAATAATAATAATAATAATAATCGTAATAATAATAATAATAATAATCGTAATAAAAATAATAATAATAATAATCGTAATAATAATAATAATAATAATAATAATCGTAATAATAATAATAATAATAATAATAATCGTAATATTAATAATAATAATCGTAATATTAATAATAATAATAATAATAAACTAATAATAATAATAATACTAATAATAATAATAATCCTAATAATAATAATAATAACAA